>CM069916.1:56413376-56891194 GCA_036172215.1 Camellia granthamiana | reverse complement strand
CTACTGATGATAGTGTTAAAACTGATGTGAATTGTGTTCCTATAGTCAGAGAATTCCCAGATGTATTTCCAGATGATCTGCCAGGGGATTTGATTGACAGGGAGATTGAATTTACCGTTGATGTGATTCCGGGTACACAGCCAATATCTAAAGCTCCTTACAGAATGGCTCCAACCGAACTGAAGGAATTGAAAGTGCAATTGCAAGAACTGTTAGACAAGAAGTTTATCAGGCCCAGTACTTCACCGTGGGGTGCACCTGTTTTGTTTGTGAAGAAGAAAGATGGCTCACTGAGACTGTGCATTGATTACCGTGAATTGAACAAGGTAACTGTGAAAAATAAATACCCATTGCTACGTATTGATGATTTATTTGATCAGTTACAGGGTGCACAAGTGTTTTCCAAGATTGATCTCAGGTCGGGGTATCATCAACTGAAGGTTAAACCGGAAGACGTTGATAAAACTGCTTTTAGAACGAGGTATGGCCATTATGAATTCTTAGTTATGCCATTCGGAGTCACGAATGCCCCTGCTGCCTTTATGGACCTTATGAACAGAATTTTTAAACCATACCTTGATAATTTCATTGTAGTATTTATTGATGACATACTGATTTATTCAAAAAGTAGAGAAGAACATGAACACCATCTGAGACTTGCCCTGCAGACCCTAAGGGAACAGAAACTGTATGCTAAATTGTCTAAATGTGAGTTCTGGCTTGATCATGTTATGTTTTTGGGGCATGTTGTTAGCAAAGATGGAATTTCTGTTGATCCGCAGAAAATTGAAGCTGTAGTGAACTGGCCTAGACCAACAAATGTGACTGAAGTCCGAAGCTTTTTGGGATTGGCTGGATATTACAGAAGATTTGTCAAAGATTTCTCCAAAATTGCCTTACCATTGACTCAGTTAACTCAGAAGGGGACATAATTTGACTGGACAGACCAAGGGAATCAGCATTTCAAGAGTTGAAAACTCGACTTGTGACTGCACCGGTTTTGACTTTACCTTCAGGTACGGATGGTTATACTGTATTTAGTGATGCTTCTCATAAGGGTTTGAGGTGTGTTTTAATGCAGAATGGGAGAGTTATTACTTATGCTTCCCGACAGTTGAGACCACATGAAAAGAACTACCCGACCCATGATTTGGAACTTACTGCAGTGGTGTTTGCACTGAAAATTTGGCGTCACTATCTGTATGGGGCGACATGTGAAGTTTATACCGACCACAAGAGCTTAAAATATTTCTTCACACAGAAGGAATTAAATATGAGACAACGCAGATGGCTAGAGCTAATCAAAGACTATGACCTACAGATTCTGTACCACCCGGAAAAGCCAACACTGTTGCCGATGCATTGAGCCGAAAGTCAATTGCCAACTTAGCTTGTTTGCTTACCGGACAGAAAGAACTGCTTTGTGACCTTGAAAAATCTGAAATTGAAGTTGTTTTGAGAGAACAAGGTGGAACACTAGCCGCTATTTCTGCTCAACCAGCCTTGATAGAAGAAATTAAAGAGAAACAGCAACAGGATGACTTCTTGAAAAAGATCATCGAAGAAAGAGAGTCTAAGCCGAGACCGGGGTTCAAATTTGAGAACAATGTACTGAAATTTCAAGAAAGACTATGTGTGCCGAATGACACTGAACTGAAAAGAAGAATTCTGCAAGAGGGCCACAATTCAAAATTGTCTATTCACCCGGGGAATACGAAAATGTACCAAGATCTGAAACAGAATTTCTGGTGGCCGGGAATGAAAAAAGAAATTGCCGACTTTGTGTCCAAATGTCTTCATTGCCAACAAGTCAAAGCTGAACATCAATGACCTGCTGGATTATTGCAGCCCTTACCCATACCAGAGTGGAAATGGGAGCATATCACGATGGATTTTATCGTTGGATTACCTCGCTCCAGAAAAGGAATGGATTCAATTTGGGTTATTGTTGATAGACTAACCAAGTCTGCTCACTTCTTACCTGTCAAGACAATCTATAATGCGGACAAATTGGCTGTTATCTATATTGATGAAATTGTGAGACTGCATGGAGTACCTGTGTCCATTGTTTCTAACAGGGATTCGAAGTTTACATCGAGGTTTTGGCAAAGCCTACAGACTGCACTGGGTACTGAATTGAGGCTGAGTAGTGCCTATCATCCTCAGACAGATGGACAGTCAGAAAGGACCATCCAAACCTTGGAGGATCTATTGAGAATGTGTGTCCTTGATTTTCAGGGAAACTGGGAAAGTCATTTGCCATTGGCTGAATTCGCCTACAACAACAGCTACCATTCGAGTATTGGTATGGCGCCTTTCGAGGCATTGTATGGCAGGAAATGTAGATCTCCGATCTGCTGGGCAGAAGTTGGAGATGGGCCTTTGCTTGGGCCCGAGATTGTATATGAAACGACTGAAAAGATAAAACTGATACAGCAAAGACTGAAAACTGCACAGAGTAGACAGAAAAGTTATGCGGATGTCAGAAGACGGGACAGAGAGTATGAAGTGGGTGATCACGTTTTTGTGAAAGTGACACCAATGAAGGGCCAGACTCGTTTTGGAGTCAAAGGCAAGTTA
The DNA here is from genome assembly GCA_036172215.1 of Camellia granthamiana. Lineage (NCBI taxonomy): Eukaryota > Viridiplantae > Streptophyta > Magnoliopsida > Ericales > Theaceae > Camellia > Camellia granthamiana. Next base: position 56,888,614 of record CM069916.1, on the reverse strand, counting down.
GCGCCGAGATACGTCGGACTGTATGAGATCATTGAGAAAATCAATCCGGTGGCGTATCAAGTTGCACTCCCTCATGAAATGGAGCATATGCATAATGTTTTCCACATCTCGATGTTGAGAGATTATCTCCGGGATCCCTTCCATGTGATTGAGCCTACTCGTATCGTATTGAGTGATGACTACACTTACGAGGAACGGCCGATACAGATTGTAAACAGACGAATCAAGAAACTGAGAAACAAAGAGATCCTGTTAGTGAAGGTTGACTGGCAGAACCATGGTGGTGTGTATGCCACTTGGGAAAGGGAAGATGACATGGCTAGGCGATATCCTGATTTGTTCCCGCTGAATCCTGTTTTCTTCCAAAATGAAGGTAACTCGAGTTTAGAGGGCTAAACTCCTTATAAGGAGGGGAGACTGTAACAACCCCCATACCGTTTATCGATAAATTACTGAATTACATACTGATTACTGCTAAACTGGACTGCTTATGACTGATAATTGAACTACCTGAAGTACCGAACGGACTGATTGAAAATTTGAAACCGAATTGACTGAGCATGTTTATTGTATTGTATTTTTATCTTTTTGATTATTTGATTATCTGTTCGTGTTTTTATGTTTAAACTACAAATTGAAGGCCTTAGCGGCGGCCGAACCCGAAATTGATTGGTGTTCCATGATTAGTGGAATTTATGTGATTTTATGGTGTATTTAATTAAAATGTGATTAGGTATGATTAAATTAGATTAAATATTGTCATATTGCAAACTTTGACTTATTTACCAAAATGCCACTAAGTGGGCCACTATCCTACACAATTAGGGACTTGTATTGCACTTGAACAAAACCATTTCCTCAGCCATTTCCTTATGCTAGCCGACCAAGAGAGAAGAATCAGAGAGAGAGGGAGAGAATTAAGAGGGAATTGGGTTCAACTTGTAGAATTGCTTGGAAATTGAAGATTGAATTCAAAATTGTGCTTCCATTCTTGAATACAAGATTTAGGTATGAATTTCAACCCCTCATTGATGCCCTTAAGGTTGATTCTTGCTAGATTCATGGCAAATTATAGAGTTAAGATATAAATTGGTTCTATAGTGTTGAATTAGAACATAATTCATGCATGCATGTTTGAATTGATGAGTTTTGAGTTGCATCCATGGTAAAATTGCACATGCATGCTCATGTTTAAGCTTAGTCCATGATTTCAACTTGTTTTTGGTATTAATGGCTCACTAGAACATCAAATTGGAGCTTTGAAATGGTTGGATTTCATGCATGTTTGCATTTCTCCATGTTCATGAAAATGGGTTTGAAAAATGGTTTCAATTGACTCACTCTTGGGCTTTGAATTCACAAATTGAGCTTTGAAACTTGTTGTATATTGAATCTAGAGGTGTTTTCCAGAATTTGGGCCCAAGAGGTCGAGTTTTGAGTGAAAGAATGCTTGGTTTGAGCTTAGGAGACAAATCTGGAAATTCCAGAATTTGGCTTCTTCGCTCGAGCGAAGGATTTTTCGCTCGAGCGACCAACCTTTGTTCGAAGCTACGCTCGAGCGTAAAATTTCAGCATCCAGTACTTTTACTATTTCGACAGCTCGCTCGAGCGAAGGATTTCTCGCTCGAGCGAAGCCTTTGATTTTGGAAGCTCGCTCGAGCGAGGCTCCTATTTTCAGCAAACTTTGCAAAATGTTTTCTAAGTGTATTTTTGCATCCTCATTCCATTCTAGGCATTCTTAGGCCTAGTTTAAGGCATCTTAATGAGGATATAGATGTAGAACACACCAAGGCAAATTAGGGATTAAATTATGATATTTCCCAACTGTGTAGCTTAGTGTGTGTTCAACCTGTGAACTGTGTAGGGTTGGCGACTGGGGAGACACGCTCTAGCATACCGTAGCCCAAACTCTGTGAGTAACAATTGTGTAAAGATATGTTCAACTGAGAATGTTTTCTGACTGATTAACCTAACTGTTTTCTGAATTGATTATTGTTAATTGACTGAATGTATGTCCTATATTCTGAAATGTACTGTGGCATCCTTAGCCCCTACTGTTTACTGTTACTGTTACAGAGATCTCTGTCGGCTCCCTCGTGGAACCACTACTGTTTACTGATTGATGGCCATCATTACTGTTCGGTCTTTAAGACCTACTGTTTACTGCTATGCTAATGGATGTACCACATATGACTGAATAACTGTTCTGACTGAAAGACTGGAATATTGTTTAATGAACTGTTTTCATTACTGTAAGGACATTTCATTCTTAACCTCTTTACGCATTATGTTATTCACTGGGCTTAGCTCACTGTTTATATATATATATGTAGGTGCTCAGCCACCAGATCGGAGCTAGGAGCGTGGGTTAGACTCCAGTTTTGTCAAGCCAGCCTATGTGCCTCACTGCGAGGTTCTGAGTTGCCATGTTATGGCTTTGGGGTGTTTTGTTTTTCCCCGTCTGTCTCCGTACTGTTTTGAATTACTGTATAGACTGTCAGCTACTAACTGTACTGTTATCAAGGGATTAGGTCTCTTTACTGTGTGACTGTAAATTTTGTATAGACTGTACTGTTTGAATGTGTGAATGCATGAAAAATCTTTTTGGCATACAGACTGTCACAGCTCAATGGACATTATTTATTTACTGTATTGGCTTCCGCCAGGCCCTGAACTTTGTTTTACTGTACTACTGTTAAGCAGGCCTTCGGTAATCTCGGATTACTGGCCGGTTACGGTGCTAAACCCATAGGGCCGGGTTTGGGTCGTGACAGCTTTTCTCTTCCCAACTCTGTAATTCACTGTCACGACCCAAACCCGGCCCTATGGGTTTAGCACCGTAACTGGCCAGTAATCCGAGATTACCACAGGCCTGCTGAACAGTAATACAGTAAAACAGAGTACAGGGCCTGGCGGAAGCCAATACAGTAAATAACTAGTGTCCATTGAGCTGTGAAAATCTGTATGCCAAAAACATTTTTCTTGCATTCGTACAGTTCAGAACAGTACAGTCTATACAATCATTTACAATCATTCAGTACGGGGACTTAATCCCTTGATAACAGTACGGTCAAACAGTAAACAGTTTATACAATAAACAAAACAGTCAAGAGACAGGTGGGGGACACAAAAACACCCCAAGCCATAGCATGGCGTCTCGGAACCTCGCAGTGAGGCACATAGGCTGGCTTGACAAAACTGGGGACAATCCCACGCTCCTAGCTCCGGTCTGGCTGCTGAGAACCTACATATATATATAAACAGTGAGTTAAAGCCCAGTGAATAACATAATGTGTAAAGGGGTTATGAATGAATGTCCTTACAGTAATGAAATCAATTCATTATACAGTATTTCAATCTTTCAGTATTTCAATCAATCAGTATTTCAATCAATCAGTCATATGTGGTACATCCATTAGCCTATAAACAGTAGGTCCAAAAGGACCGGGCCTTAACAGACCCAACAATAATGATGGCCAGTCATTCAGTAAACAGTATGGTTCCACAAGGGAACCGACAGAGCTCTGTAACAATAACAGTAATCAATAAGTGCTAAGGATGCCACAGTACAGTTCACAATACAGGACATACATTCATTCAATAAACAATATCAGTTCAGTAAACAGTTCTGTTCAGTATTCAAAAGATAGCCATTTTGAACATATCTTTACACGATCTGTTACTCACAGAGATTGGGCTAATAGCAGCTAGAGCGCGTCCCCGAGAGCCAACCCTAAACAGTCAATAAATAGAGAACACACACTAAGTTCACAATCGGAAAGGATAATAATTAAATCCCTAAATTTTCTCGGTGTGGTTCTATGTCTAAATCCTCATTAAGATGCCTTAAACTAGGCCTAGGAATGCCTAGGATGGGATGAGGATGCAAAAATACACTTGGAAGGCATTTTTCAAAAGTTGCTGGAAATAGGCACCTCGCTCGAGCGAGCCTTCCTTCGCTCGAGCGAGCTTCCAAAATCAAAGGCTTCGCTCGAGCGAGAAATCCTTCGCTCGAGCGAGCTGCATGAACAGTAAAAGTACTGGATGCTCGATTTTTACGCGCGATACCACGCTCGATGCTCGCTCGAGCGGAGCCCTGGACAAAGGTGCTCGCTCGAGCGAGGAATCCTTCGCTCGAGCGAGGAAGCCAAATCTGGAATTTCCAGATTTGTCTCCCAAGTTCGAACCAAGCATTCAACCATCCAAAACTCAACCTCTTGGCCCCAAATTCTGGAAAATACACTTAAACTCAATGTATAACAAGTTTCAAAAGCTAATTTGCACATGCAAGGGCCAAGGGTTGGTCAATTAAAGCCATTTTCAAACCCATTTTCAAGAACACTTTCAAAACATGCAATGCATGAACTTCAAACCAAAATCAAGCTTCAATTCTTGTTCAATTGAGTTCAATAGTTGGAAAACAAGATGAAAACATGGACCATGCATGAATATAAGCTTGCATGTGAGATTTTCTTGAAATTAAACCTCCAAACTTGACTACATGAGCATGCATGCAACAATGGAGCTCTAATTCAACAATTATGAACAAATTCATGGCTTAGCTCTCTAATTAAGCATGGAGCATGCAAGAATAAACCTTAAGGACAACAATGAGGGGCCCAATTACCTTACTAAGTCTTGAAATCAAGGCGTGGGAGCTAAATTTGCCAATCTATACTTCAAATCTTTCAATTTCCAAGCAATTCTCCAAGCAAGTTCAACAAATGAGCTAAATTCTCTCTTCTCCCTCACTCTCTCTAAGTTTGGTCGGTTGGGATGCAAGAATAGGGGCTGAGCAATTGTTTGTTAAGTGTAATAAGGCCCTCCATTGATAATAAACAAAGAGGCCACTCACATGGCAATTTGGTAAATAAGCTAAACTTGGCAATTCTATTAATTAGGCTTAAATTAATCTAATTTAATCATTCCTAATCAATTTTCAGATAAATATACTATAAAATCACAAATATTCTACTGATCACGAAACACTAAACGATTCCTAATTCGGCCGTCGATAAGGCCTTCAATTAGCAGTTTAAACATATGAATTCGAACAGATAATCAATCAATCAAACAGATGCAATATGCAATATAATAGACAAACTTATTCAATTTCAGTTTCTATTCCAATCAGTCTATTCAGTACTTCAGTTAATTCAATTATCAGTCATTATCAATTCAGTTTAGCATTAATCAGTATATAATTCAGTGGTTAATCGGTAATCAATACGAGGGTTGTTACAGTCTCCCCTCCTTATAAGGAGTTTAGTCCTCTAAACTCGAGTTACCTTCAGTCTGGAAGAAAACAGGGTTCAGTGGAAACAGTTCTGGGTATCTTTTAGCCATGTCATCTTCCCTTTCCCAAGTGGCATACACACCACCATGATTCTGCCAATCCACTTTCATTAACGGAATCTCTTTGTTTCTCAGTTTCTTGATCCGTCTGTTTACAATCTGTATAGGCCGTTCCTCGTAAGTGTAGTCATCACTCAACACTATTCGAGTAGGCTCAATCACATGGAATGGATCCCGGAGATAATCTCTCAACATCGAAATGTGGAAGACGTTATGCATATGCTCCATTTCAGGAGGAAGTGCAACTTGATACGCCACCGGATTGATTTTCTCAACAATCTCATAAGGTCCAACGTATCTCGGCGCTAACTTGCCTTTGACTCCAAAACGAGTCTGGCCTTTCATTGGTGTCACTTTCACAAAAACGTGATCACCCACTTCATACTCTCGGTCTCGTTTTCTAACATCTGCATAACTCTTCTGTCTACTCTGTGCAGTTTTCAATCTTTGCTGTATCAGTTTTACCTTTTCAGTCGTTTCATAAACAATTTCGGGCCCAAGCAACGGCCCATCTCCAACTTCTGCCCAGCAAATCGGAGATCTACACTTTCTGCCATACAATGCCTCGAAAGGCGCCATACCAATACTCGAATGGTAGCTGTTGTTGTAGGCGAATTCAGCCAATGGCAAATGACTTTCCCAGTTTCCCTGAAAATTAAGGACACACATTCTCAATAGATCCTCCAGAGTCTGGATGGTCCTTTCTGACTGTCCATCTGTCTGAGGATGATAGGCACTACTCAGCCTCAATTCAGTACCCAATGCAGTCTGTAGGCTTTGCCAAAACCTCGATGTAAACTTCGAATCCCTGTCAGAAACAATAGACACAGGCACTCCGTGCAGTCTCACAATTTCATCAATATAGATAACAGCCAATTTGTCCGCATTATAAATTGTCTTGACAGGTAAGAAGTGAGCAGATTTAGTTAATCTATCAACAATAACCCAAATTGAATCCATACCTTTTCTGGAGCGAGGTAATCCAACGATAAAATCCATCGTGATATGCTCCCATTTCCATTCTGGTATGGGTAAGGGCTGCAATAATCCAGCAGGTCGTTGATGTTCCGCTTTGACTTGTTGGCAATGAAGGCATTTGGACACAAAGTCGGCAATTTCTTTCTTCATTCCCGGCCACCAGAAATTCAACTTCAAATCTTGATACATTTTCGTATTCCCTGGGTGGATAGAAAATTTTGAATTGTGGCCCTCTTGTAGAATTCTGCTTTTCAGTTCGGTGTCATTCGGTACACACAGTCTTTCTTGAAATTTCAGTACATTGTTCTCAAATTTGTACCCCGGGTCTCAGTTTAGACTCTCTTTCTTCGATGATCTTTTTCAAGTAATCATCCAATTGCTGTTTCTCCTTAATTTCTTCAATCAATGCTGGTTGAGCAGAAATAGCAGCTAAGGTACCATCTTGTTCCCTCAAAACAATTTCAATCTCAAACTTTTCAAGGTCACAAAGCAACTCTTTCTGTCCAGTCAGCAAACAGGCTAAGTTCCCAATCGATTTTCGGCTCAAAGCATCGGCAACGGTGTTGGCTTTTCCCGGATGGTACAAAATCTGTAGGTCATAATCTTTTATCAGTTCAAGCCATCTCCGCTGTCTCATATTCAGTTCTTTCTGAGTGAAAAAGTACTTCAGGCTCTTGTGGTCAGTATACACTTCACATGTCGCCCCATAAAGATAGTGACGCCAGATTTTCAATGCAAATACCACTGCAGCAAGTTCTAAGTCATGGGTCGGGTAGTTCTTTTCATGTGGTCTCAACTATCGGGAAGCATAAGCAATAACTCTCCCATTCTGCATTAAAACACACCCCCAAACCCTTATGAGAAGCATCACTAAATACAGTATAACCATCCGTACCTGAAGGTAGAGTCAGAATTGGTGCAGTCACAAGTCTAGTTTTCAACTCCTGAAATGCTGATTCCCGTTGGTCAGTCCAGTCAAATGATATCCCTTTCTGTGTCAACTGAGTCAGTGGTAAGGCAATTTTGGAGAAGTCTTTGACAAATCTTCTGTAATATCCAGCCAGTCCCAAAAAGCTTCGGACTTCAGTCACGTTGGTTGGTCTAGGCCAGTTCACCACGGCTTCAATTTTCTGCGGATCAACAGAAATTCCATCTTTGCTAACAACATGCCCCAAAAACATAACATGATCAAGCCAAAACTCACATTTAGACAGTTTACCATACAGTTTCTGTTCTCTTAAGGTTTGCAGGGCAAGTCTCAGATGATGTTCATGTTCCTCTACAGTCTTAGAATAGATCAATATGTCATCAATGAATACCACAATAAAATCATCAAGGTATGGTTTAAAAATTCTGTTCATGAGGTCCATAAATGCAGCTGGGGCATTCGTGACTCCGAACGGCATAACTAAAAATTCATAATGGCCATACCTCGTTCTAAAAGCAGTTTTGTCAATGTCTTCCGTTTAACTTTCAGCTGATGGTACCCCGATCTAAGGTCAATCTTGGAAAACACTTGTGCACCCTGTAACTGGTCAAATAAATCATCAATACGCGGTAGTGGATATTTGTTCTTTACAGTTACCTTGTTCAATTCGCGGTAATCAATGCACAGTCTCAGCGAGCCATCTTTCTTCTTTACAAACAAAACAGGTGCACCCCACGGTGAAGTACTGGGTCTGATAAACTTCTTGTCTAACAGTTCCTGCAATTGTACCTTCAATTCTTTCAGTTTAGTTGGAGCCATTCTGTAGGGAGCTTTAGACACTGGCTGTGTTCCCGGAATTACATCAACGGTGAATTCAATCTCCCTGTCAATCAAATCCCCTGGCAGATCATCTGGAAATACATCTGGGAATTCTCTAACTATAGGAATACAATTCACATCAGTTTTAACATTATCATCAGCAGATACAGTCAATACAGAACACAGATATCCTTTACACCCCTTTCTAATCAGTTTGACAGCTTTTACAGAAGAAATCAGATACGGAGGAGGTACTACTCCACTCCCATTAAACACAAATTCAGGTAAACCCGGTGGACGGAAAACAACTTGTTTTGTTACACAATCTATAGTGGCATGATATTTTTGTAACCAATCCATCCCCAATATCACGTCAAAGTGATCTATGTTCAACGGTAGTAAGTCAATAAACAGATGCATATCCCCAACAATAATTTCACAAGCAGGATACATATATGCACATGTCATGGATCCTCCAACAGGTGATGATACAGCTAACAAGTAATTCATAGGTTCTAAGGGTCTATTCAATTTCCGTGAAAAAGCATGCGACACATAAGAATGTGTGGACCCCGAATCAATCAACACATATGCATTTTGAGCACAAATAGAGAGGATACCTGACACAACGGTCTCAGTATTCTGAACATCTCCCGGTACTAGGGCAAATACTCGGCCCTGCCTCATAGGCTCTTTCCCGGTAGCTCTGGGGTTAGGCTTTGGCGCTGCATTTGATGCTGCTGCGTTCGGTGTAGCTTTACTACTAACTGGTGGAGCAGAAGGGCAGTCTTTAATCCTGTGGCCCACCTTGCCACATCTGAAACAAGCTCCTGAAATCTGGTAGCAAACCCCTTTGTGCTTATTGCCACATACGGAGCAGGGTGGAATGAATCCACTCCCTTGGCTGGGGCTAGTCGTTGACCCCGTATTCTGTTTCTTGTTCAATTGATTGTGCTTGCCTTTCTTGAATTTGAAACCCTGTCTTTTACCACGCCATTCAGTTGTTGGTGGTTCAGTTTGTTTCAGTGCTTCAATATTTGATTCAGCCATCAAGGCCCGATCAAGAACACCCACATAAGTTGGCAGTTTCAACATATTAACTCTATCGAGGATAGGAACATTCAGGCCGCCTTCAAACTTCCTGGCCTTTTTGTAGTCGGTGTCCACCATATGCGGTGCATACCTAGCAAGCTCGGTGAACTTCGTCTCATATTCGGCAACAGACATTGTGCCCTGTTTCAGTTGTTCAAATTCGGTTATTTTCCTATCCCTGACACATTGAGGAAAGTACTTTTCAAAGAAGGACTCCTTGAACTGAGCCCAAGTCATAACAGTGTTTGTATCACGGATTAACATCCACCATCTTCTAGCTTCTTCTTGAAGGGTGAAGGTAGCCAATAGTACTTTATTTGCTTCCGAGCACGGAAACATTTCAAACAACTTTTCTGTTTCAAGGACCCATGCTTCAGCCTTTAACGGTTCTAAGCCTCCCTGAAAGGACGGCGGTTTCATCTTGCTGAATTTATGAGTCAGTGCAATAATGTCCCCATCATTCACATTCGCATTTGGTTCCGGCTGTACCGGGGGAGGAGGAGATGGGGGCGGTTGATTCTGTTGTTGCTCGAGTCTAGCAGTTATCAATTCCATCATTCTTTCCATTCTGGCCATTCTGGCCTCAGTAGAGGAGGATTCAGTTTCATTTGCATTATCCATTTCACTATAAACAGTTATAACAGTTCCAGTCATAAGCAGTTGTATACGTTAACAGTTTATCACATTAACAGTTGTATAATTAAACAGTTTAACATTTAGCATATATTCAGTCAGTCATAAGCACACACTTTTCAAGCTCATGAGATGCCCTAATTGCTTTTCTAGGACTCCCTATAGCTCATTTGGACACGTGTGTGCGGTATAACTCGTGGTTAAGTATCGCTTTGATACCACTCTGTCACGACCCAAACCCGGCCCTATGGGTTTAGCACCGTAACTGGCCAGTAATCCGAGATTACCACAGGCCTACTGAACAGTAATACAGTAAAACAGAGTACAGGGCCTGGCGGAAGCCAATACAGTAAATAACTAGTGTCCATTGAGCTGTGAAAATCTGTATGCCAAAAACATTTTTCTTGCATTCGTACAGTTCAGAACAGTACAGTCTATACAATCATTTACAATCATTCAGTACGGGGACTTAATCCCTTGATAACAGTACGGTCAAACAGTAAACAGTTTATACAATAAACAAAACAGTCAAGAGACAGGTGGGGGACACAAAAACACCCCAAGCCATAGCATGGCGTCTCGGAACCTCGCAGTGAGGCACATAGGCTGGCTTGACAAAACTGGGGACAATCCCACGCTCCTAGCTCCGGTCTGGCTGCTGAGAACCTACATATATATATAAACAGTGAGCTAAAGCCCAGTGAATAACATAATGTGTAAAGGGGTTATGAATGAATGTCCTTACAGTAATGAAATCAATTCATTATACAGTATTTCAATCTTTCAGTATTTCAATCAATCAGTATTTCAATCAATCAGTCATATGTGGTACATCCATTAGCCTATAAACAGTAGGTCCAAAAGGACCGGGCCTTAACAGACCCAACAATAATGATGGCCAGTCATTCAGTAAACAGTATGGTTCCACAAGGGAACCGACAGAGCTCTGTAACAATAACAGTAATCAATAAGTGCTAAGGATGCCACAGTACAGTTCACAATACAGGACATACATTCATTCAATAAACAATATCAGTTCAGTAAACAGTTCTGTTCAGTATTCAAAAGATAGCCATTTTGAACATATCTTTACACGATCTGTTACTCACAGAGATTGGGCTAATAGCAGCTAGAGCGCGTCCCCGAGAGCCAACCCTAAACAGTCAATAAATAGAGAACACACACTAAGTTCACAATCGGAAAGGATAATAATTAAATCCCTAAATTTTCTCGGTGTGGTTCTATGTCTAAATCCTCATTAAGATGCCTTAAACTAGGCCTAGGAATGCCTAGGATGGGATGAGGATGCAAAAATACACTTGGAAGGCATTTTTCAAAAGTTGCTGGAAATAGGCACCTCGCTCGAGCGAGCCTTCCTTCGCTCGAGCGAGCTTCCAAAATCAAAGGCTTCGCTCGAGCGAGAAATCCTTCGCTCGAGCGAGCTGCATGAACAGTAAAAGTACTGGATGCTCGATTTTTACGCGCGATACCACGCTCGATGCTCGCTCGAGCGGAGCCCTGGACAAAGGTGCTCGCTCGAGCGAGGAATCCTTCGCTCGAGCGAGGAAGCCAAATCTGGAATTTCCAGATTTGTCTCCCAAGTTCGAACCAAGCATTCAACCATCCAAAACTCAACCTCTTGGCCCCAAATTCTGGAAAATACACTTAAACTCAATGTATAACAAGTTTCAAAAGCTAATTTGCACATGCAAGGGCCAAGGGTTGGTCAATTAAAGCCATTTTCAAACCCATTTTCAAGAACACTTTCAAAACATGCAATGCATGAACTTCAAACCAAAATCAAGCTTCAATTCTTGTTCAATTGAGTTCAATAGTTGGAAAACAAGATGAAAACATGGACCATGCATGAATATAAGCTTGCATGTGAGATTTTCTTGAAATTAAACCTCCAAACTTGACTACATGAGCATGCATGCAACAATGGAGCTCTAATTCAACAATTATGAACAAATTCATGGCTTAGCTCTCTAATTAAGCATGGAGCATGCAAGAATAAACCTTAAGGACAACAATGAGGGGCCCAATTACCTTACTAAGTCTTGAAATCAAGGCGTGGGAGCTAAATTTGCCAATCTATACTTCAAATCTTTCAATTTCCAAGCAATTCTCCAAGCAAGTTCAACAAATGAGCTAAATTCTCTCTTCTCCCTCACTCTCTCTAAGTTTGGTCGGTTGGGATGCAAGAATAGGGGCTGAGCAATTGTTTGTTAAGTGTAATAAGGCCCTCCATTGATAATAAACAAAGAGGCCACTCACATGGCAATTTGGTAAATAAGCTAAACTTGGCAATTCTATTAATTAGGCTTAAATTAATCTAATTTAATCATTCCTAATCAATTTTCAGATAAATATACTATAAAATCACAAATATTCTACTGATCACGAAACACTAAACGGTTCCTAATTCGGCCGCCGATAAGGCCTTCAATTAGCAGTTTAAACATATGAATTCGAACAGATAATCAATCAATCAAACAGATGCAATATGCAATATAATAGACAAACTTATTCAATTTCAGTTTCTATTCCAATCAGTCTATTCAGTACTTCAGTTAATTCAATTATCAGTCATTATCAATTCAGTTTAGCATTAATCAGTATATAATTCAGTGGTTAATCGGTAATCAATACAAGGGTTGTTACATTCACTTCTCTCCAATACATAGATCGACTGATATATACATATATATATACACATTTCCAGAGACACATGGTTTTCATTTTTCTTTTTCTTTCTCTTCTCTAGGATCCCCAAATTCCTCATACATATGCACACACATTTGCAAAGATATATATATATATCTATATATATATAGATACAGATTAATCACCAATTTTTCTTCTTCTTTCTCTCCTCTAGGATCTCCAAATTCCTTATACATATACACATATATTTGTAGAGATATATATATATCTATATAGATCACATCCACCAGAAATTTATGTATTGCAAAATTTTACAAACAACTACTAAATCAAAAAATAAACAGAGATCCGTCGCACCACATAACAATGGTGTTTAAAAAAATGCAGAGCAGTGCAAAGAGAATGAAATCACTTACAGTTTACAGAAGAAAGAAAAAAACCTCCAAATCGCTCCACAAATTCAAATGCGCTGTTTTTCTCTGAATAATAGATTTGTTACAAATTCGAGAGAGAGAGAGAGAGAGAGCAATTAGAATCTCACCTGAAAATTAACCCTAATGCTTCAAGGTACTGCAAATCAAACTTGTGACCAATGAAACCAACAAATGAAAGAAAAGAAATACAAAAGAACAGGACATATAATCTTTATAAGATCTATACAATTACCTAGAGAGCAGCAGTTTTGGGAGTGAGGGTATGGAAGAAGAAGAACTGGGAGGGAGAGAGAGATAAAGAGGGAATGGGGTGGGTGAGAACAAAGAAGGGAGGTGATAAAGATAGAATAACGGAGTGATCTTGAAGATAGAATCGTTGAAGATAGAATCGAGATAGACGTGGGCGAGTAGGAAGTTTAGTATTTAGGCGGGAAGTAAATTGATATATATTTAAAGGGGGTAATCACATCCGTCTATGTAAGAATAATGCTTGAGACCCCCTTTTGGGGGTCACCCCCTCACCCCCTTTGCTACGTGGCGGGGGGTGATTGGAGGAGCAGGAAAAAAAAGAAAAAGAAAAAGAAAAAGTAACCAATGAGAGAAAGAGGGGGTCAAAGGGGGTGGGGGGAAAAGGGGGGATGAATCATTATTGGTCTATGTAAATACACAAGTGAATCATGACCATTGAAATATCCTAGTAGGACAATTGTCTCTAACATATTTTCAAAAACCTTTGCGCCTTATTATATAGATTTTATTCATATTTCACTTAATTTTTTTATTTTTTAAATTTCTTTTCAAATTTTCTAACTAAATACATCGTAATAAAACATTTAACAAATTTAAAAAAAAAAAAAAACATGGATTTGCGTTGTCACAATTTCGACCACTGGTCCATGGACGTATTTATATCTATACAGGTGTAAATTTTAGTGGAGTCCATATATAAATTATTTATTGTCAGCATTCAGAATATGGCCAAGAAAAATGACGGCAATCAAAGATACTTGTCCCTCTACACAGAGTTATATGTAAGTGGTGAGAATTTTCTGTGTTTGGGTTGAGGCTACATCTTTTGCAGTTATGAAGTTCCAACTTCATCTCGAGTGTGTGGAACCAAAAAAGTGGCCCATTGCCGATTCACTTTTGTTTCAACTAGCATATCACCCGTATTATGTACGTGATTAAATTTAAAAAAAAAAATTATTCATAGTTATGTCAAACATATTTTTAAATTGTTAGCATAAAATATATATAATTTTAAAAGAAAATATTGACATTGCATAATTAAAGTAATAAAAATAAGAATTTATTACATTTGTTCGAAATTCACTGAATAAGTAAAACAAAAAATAACTAAAATCTAAATTATTATGGGCCTTCTATCAGCATTCATGCATTGTCAACATGATAGTTAGTATTATAATTAATGAATAACACATATATTATGTATTTATAAAATGTTATAAAGTAAAAATGTTATACTTACATGTTTTTTTTTTTTTACTTTCTGAAAGGTATAGACATTCTTCAGACCAATCTATATTTAAAACAAAGGGCACGCACGGTGCACAATCTAGTTGACGTGGCATTGTTGGTACAAGTATGATAAATGCATAGGCACGGTCTTGGCATGACGTAATATAATCTTTAACCATTCTGACGCCATTATATTAAAAAATCAAATTATAATTTTTTTTTTGGCTAGACCAAATACAAATCAAAAAATGAGATAACTTTAATCATAAAAATCACAAATATTTTTATGCTATCTAACTGCAATCATATTTTTTTCATAATAAAAAAAATAATTGTAAAGAAGAACCATTAAAACAATAAATAAAACGATTAAATCACATTTTAAAAAAGAACCATTGAAATAGTAAATAAAAAGAATATTTAGAACCATTGAACAAATTACAATCACATTTTTTTTATGAGTGTTTATGTTTATCTAATTTCAATCATATTAAAAAATCAAATTATAAACAAAAGGAGCTAACTTCAATCATACAAATCACAATTTTTTTAATGCTATCTAACTACAATCACGTTTTTCTCATAATAAAAAAATAATTGAAAAAAAGAATCATTAAAATAGTAAATAAAAAGATTATTTAAAACCATTGAACAAATTACAATTATATTTTTCTTTTTGTGAGTGTTTATATTTATCTAATTTCAATCATATTGAAAAATCAAATTATAAACAAAAGGAGATAATTTCAATCATACAAATCACAATTTTTTTAATGCTATCTAACTACAATCACATTTTTCTCATAATAAGTAAATAATTGAAAAAAAGAACCATTAAAATAATAAATAAAAAGATTATTTAGAGCCATTGAACAAACTACAATCACATTTTTTTTCTTTTTGTGAGTGTTGATGTTTATCTAATTTCAATCATATTGAAAAATCAAATTATAAACAAAAGGAGATAACTTCAATCATACAAATCATAATTTTTTTAATGCTATCTAATTACAATCATATTTTTCTCATAATAAAAAAAATAACTTTTAAAAAAGAACCATTAAAATAGTAAATAAAAAGATTAAGTATTGAACAAACTACAATCACATTTTTCTTTTTATGAGTGTTTATGTTTATCTTACTTCAATCATATTAAAAAAATCAAATTATAAACAAAAAGAGATAACTTCAATCATACAAATCACAATTTTTTTAATGCTATCTAACTACAATCATATTTTTCTCGCAATAAAAAAATAATTAAAAAAAAGAACCATTAAAATAGTAAATAAAAAGATTATTTAGAAGTATTGAACAAACTACAATCACATTTTTCTTTTTGTGGGTGTTTATGTTTATCTAATTTCAATCATATCAAAAAATCAAATTATAAACAAAAAGAGATAACTTCAATCATACAAATCACATTTTTTTTAATGCTATCTAACTACAATCACATTTTTCTCATAATAAAAAAAATAATTGAAAAAAAGAACCATTAAAATAGTAAATAAAAAGATTATTTAGAAGTATTAAACAAATTACAATCACATTTTTCTTTTTGTGAGTGTTTATGTTTATCTAACTTCAATCATATTAAAAAAATCAAATTATAAACAAAAGGAGATAATTTCAATCATACAAATCACAATTTTTTTAATGCCATCTAACTACAATCATATTTTTCTCATAATAAAAAAAATAGTTGAAAAAAAGAACCATTAAAATAGTAAATAAAAATATTATTTAGAGCCGTTGAACAAACTACAAACATATTTTTCTTTTTGTGAGTTAACTTCAATCATGTTAAAAAATAAAATTATAAACAAAAGGAGATAATTTCAATCATACAAATCACAATTTTTTTAATACTATCTAATCATCATCAATAATTAAAAAAATCAATCACAAATTAAGTCAATTGATAATTAAAAAACATAATAATTTATTTTTCAAAAAACATAGTGAGTTAAAAAGATCAATTACAATTTTTTTTTGTCAAAATACAATCTAATCATCATCAATAATTGGTACATTATGTGACCCTAATGAGTACAATCCATTTTGTTTTTCAAAAAACACAGTGAGTTAAAAATCAAATTAAAAAAACACAATAATTTTTTTTCAAAAAACACAGTGAGTTAAAAAAATCAATTACAATTTTTTTTTTCAAAATACAATCTAATAATTATTAATAATTGGTACTTTAAAAATCAAATCAGAAAAAAATCAAATCAAATCACAAATATTTTTATACTATCTAACTGCAATAATATTTTTTTCATAAATAATTGTAAAGAAAAACCATTAAAACAGTAAATAAAATATTAAATCACATTAAAAAAAAGAACCATTGAACAAACTACAATCACATCACATTTTTTCCATAATAAAAAAAATAAATAAATGAAAAAAAGAACCATTGACTAACTACAATCACATAAAAAAAAGAACCATTGAACTAATTACAATCACATTTTTTTCTTTGTGAGTATTTATGTTTATCTAACTTCAATCATATTAAAAATAAAATTAAAATAGTAAATAAAAAGATTAAATAACATTAAAAAAAAAAACCATTAAAGTAGCTACAACAATCATATTAAAAAAAAAGAGCCATTGAACAAATTACAATCACATCACATTTTTCCCATAATAAAATAAATAAAAAAAAAAGAACTATTAAGCTAACTACAATCACATTAAAAAAAAGAAAGAATTATTCAACTAATTATAATCACATTTTTCTCTTTGTGAGGGTTTATATTTATCTAATTTCAATCATATTAAAAAATCAAAAATAAAATTAAAATAGTAAATAAAAAGATTAAATAACATTAAAAAAAAAAAAACCATTGAAGTAAGTACAACAATCATATTAAAAAAAAAGAGCTATTGAACAAACTACAATCACATCGCATTTTTTCCATAATAAAATAAATAAATGAAAAAAAAATTTATTAAACTAACTACAATCACATTAAAAAAAAAAAAAGAATCATTCAACTAATTATAATCACATTTTTCTCTGTGTGAGAGTTTATATTTATCTAACTTCAATCATATTAAAAAATTAAATTATAGTTTTTATTTCGCTAGACAAATCACAAATATTTTTATGCGATATCTAATTACAATATTAAAACAGTAAATAAAAGAAAAAGTCAAGAAGGAGAAAACAAAAAGAAGACTTACTGTTTGCATACGCGGTCACTGAAGTTGAAAGTATAGAAGTGAGAAGTCAAGAAGGAGAAAACAAAAAGGAGACTCACTATTTGCAATAGGTATGTAAAAAGTTAAAAAGAGTGTGTGTATTGAAGAAGTTAAAAAGATTTGAAAGAATTTAATAAGTGCGAAGTTTTTTTTTTCAAAAAAAATCAAAAAAATTAAGAAATTAAGGTTCAGATATTGGAACTCCCACAAAATTTGTGGGTTAGAGATAAATATAAATAAATAGATAGATATAGATATAGATATTTATATTTGTTTTAAATTTTTTTGAATATACAAGTTATTTGTTTTGGAAAAGGTACTGTAGTAATTATGAGAGAAGTCAAAAAATCTTGTGGGTTGAGAGAAATTAATAAATGTTGAGGTTAATTTTTTTTTTTTAAAAACAAAAAATTAGAAAATTAAGATTGGCATATTAAAGCTCCCACAGGTCTTGAGGATTAAAAATCCCATTTTACTTAATATATAGTATAGATTATCCCAAACTAAAGAAATTGGATATATCATTGAATAAAAAATTTGTGCATTTCAAAATTTTTTTATGGGATTTTTTTTTTTCTTTAGAAAAGCAATATTGAGATTTGAATCCTGACGCTCTATGAATTCTTAATTTAGTTAAATAACTTGTAAATAGGGATGATAATTTGAGTCATTCCTGTTCTTTGTCCTGCTCTTAAATTTTCTCGTTTTGACAAAAAAATTTGGTGAAAATTGGATTCATTTTTTCCTCTTCAACAAAAAGGTAGGTGGGATGAGGTTTGTTTTTTTTGCTTTGTCCCTATTATTAATAACTTTTATATGTATATACACATATATAATTTAATTATTAAATATAATAAGAATAAAATATCAAAATATTCTTATATGTATATTGTGCGGGGGAGAAATATTCACCTCGCTCCGTACCTCCTTGCTGCCAAGCTTGCTTTACTGCGTTGGAACTCCGTGACATTGTAAAGAGAATAAAGAAGAGCTACCCGGCGGGTGGGTTTGTCGGAAAAACCCCTCTAACAGTCAAGTTAGCTTTCTGGGAGAAAAGAGGAGGCAGAGAGCACTATAGAGAGAAAGAGAGCTCAAAATTCTTTCTGGTTGCATACCTCTAACGTCTGCATGTTCCTCATTTTCAAAGCAGGCCATACAGCCTCAGAGATTGTGGGCGCACTACCTCTGCTGTCTTTCTCTGGGCAGGTGACTGTGCTCCACTCTACATTTCTTACATGTGTAGACCAAAACCTTCAAACAGTGTTTGTCGCACCGCCAAATGATATTGACAAATATCAGGAGTGGATTTCCCTCTTCTCGTCATTGGACCACGTGAAATGTCGAAACGAGCTATTACTTGGTGAGCCACAGACTACATTGGACAGCTCAATGCCAAGCTTAACCAAACCGATCTATCAAAATCGACCGAAGGTGAGTACGTCGCATGGCATCTCGGCTATTGACCGCGATCTTACGGACCATTTCTGCCCCCACTATTGTGGACCGAACTATTTATAGCCCGATCGTCAAGTGGTTCAGCTACCTAGAATCCTAATGTCGAGGCAGTTCTACCCATCGACACCAACTCGGCTAGCTTTGGTAAGACGTATCATTTAGTGTGGGTCCAGCTCGGCCCAATGCCAGATACCGCATGGATCTAGCTCGGCTCAATGCATCTCAAGTAACCTTAGTCTGGTTTAGCCAAACAGTGCGCTCCAAGTTCCCCTTACGCGGCCCAACATCACATTCCTTGCTGGTGCAGCCCAGCCCACCGTTCGGCCCAATCTCCTTGTCAATTGCCCCTTAATCCCATCCAAGCTGAGCGTGATTGGGATTACCATTTCCAACCGAATTATCCCGTTTTGCTCGATTTTTGAGACTTGCGTCGGTTGTCTCGCCATCAATCAATCAGTCGTGCTAACAACCCGTCAGTCGTACTAACAGCCAGTCACTTCCAGGCCATGTGGCGCTTGCCCAGAGGCTCCGTGCAGTCCCTGCAGTTGTCATTGTCATGCCAAAATTTGAAAAGTTGCCGCCTTTTGAGCTTTTCTCCATAAATAGGCCATTTATGCCCCCCACAGCCCCTTCACTGTTCATCTTCTTCTTTTGTGCCAAACCCTAAACCCTTGAGCTCCTGTCTCCGTCACTGTCGTTGTCGCCGCCGTTGCTTTCGTTCGAGTCGTCTTTAGCACTTTTCGTCTTTGCGAACATCACAGCAGGGGTTGAGGCTAATTGGGTCTTGATTTGGCACCCAAATCTGTAAGCCCTTCTCATTCTCATCCATTTTCCATTGTTGTTCTTCATGTTCTTCCTTTATTTGGGACTGTTAGTACCCTGTCGACTCCCTTCTTTTGGGGTGGAGTTGATCGATATTCGTAAAACCTAAGCAAAACTGGAACAAAGAACACAAATGGGGCCCCTGTGCCCCTCATTTCCCATAATTTTAGTATACAAACTTCATACTTAGGATGAACGGCCTAATTCTTGGGCGAAGCCGAGCAAAAATTCAATTTTGGATCTTAAAATCGTTCCAAAACGAGCAATAATGTGTTTGTGGTCCTTTCGTGCGATTTGGACCGCGATAGAGACCAATAGGGGCGTTAAACTGATATAAGTGCTAACCCTTTCTGATGAAGTCCATAACCGGCCTAACCCCTTAGGTTTCACAATCGAGATAAAATGATAGTTGAGATAACATTGATGGCTTAGTGGAAACTTTTAGCCGAGCTAGGCATATTTTGGTAGCCGCACATTTGATGCTGTGCTAACACTTGCACTTATTTTTTAATAATACAGAAACTAAGACCGACCAAGCACACCTCAACATCACCATTGGTGAGGCTCAAAGATCGAGCAAATAATCACCTGAGATGCTCAATTTTAACCGAGCTACTATCAGATTTACCGTATAGAATAAAACCAGGATAAATGGGAAAATACAACTTTATGATCAGCTCGCTAGGGGCAATGGCTTCCATAGAGAATATAACATTCCAGACGACGTCCACCTTGAGCTGGCCAAGAAAGGAGATACTCTCTAGGGCACATTGGACAAATGCCCCTTCACGGTCGTGTCTATTGTGGAAAGTAGCCTACGCTTCCCGATCCAATCCCTAATTTGTGAATTTTTGAGGCAGACTAGGCTGTGCCCAACCCAGGTGTCCAACAATACATACAAGATAATAAATGGCGTGCCCGCACTGAACCAAATCCTCGGTTTGAATCTCGACCTCGTCGAGATATTCCACTAGTATATACTTAGCAAAAATAAAGGATGCTTTTGTTGGTACCTTAAAGATAGGAAGGGCCGAGCAAAACTTATTGAGGGTAATCTAGACAAAAAAATAAATGATGATGAATTTTTGTGGGTGTCTGGGAATTATGAGGACACCTAGGCACCCATATCGGGCTGGTACATATGCAAAAATTTCGGGAGCGCTGGTGTGCAACATAACGCGGTTCAATTTTTGTATTTGGTTTGTCTTTGCCGATTTCTTTTTGCAGTTTACAAACTCTTGGCAGCAAATTATTCTCAAACTAACCGAGAGGCCATCAGGGTTGCTCTACGACATCTGGTCGAGGAGTGTGAACCTAAAAAACTGCTCGAATACGAGGCGAGCTACCGACACACGGCGCCGCGCAAGAGTAGGGTGATCAACTTTCTTTATGCCCCTTCTCCAGAGTCGGATCTAAACCTTCCATCGATCAAACTTGTACCATTGACAGAAGAACAAGAAATGGCCAAAATCCGAGCTATAAAGTCCATGATCACGAGTGAGTCGAGCGACTCATAGTCGGCCGAAACGAAAGGGGGCCAAACTTCTAGGCTAGCCGTGCATGAAGGACCCGTGCTGGCTCTTGCCAGTGAAGTTTCTGGTCGGTCGAAGAAGAGGCCGAGACGGGCTTCGACCGAGCAAAGACTGGTTGACGAAGATTCCTTCGAGCTTCCGTCTACTGATCAGGAAGAGCAGACCGAGCAAGCTATAGTCGGTTAATCACACCAAACCTTCCCCCCCCAGTGTGGTTGCCCGATCTCAAATATAAGGGCCGAGCTGTGACCACCACTGACTCCGTTTATGCAGATAAGGACTACTCCTTAGGCTTCAACATGACCAAAGGTGTGCTGCTTCCAGCAGATATGAAGAAGCACGAGGAGCTGTCCGACCTGAAGGTCCTCAAGTCGGCGGTGAAGTCGATCGTGCTGGTAAGTGAACAAATCTCTTAATTACTAAGTTATTGGTCGATTTCGATGTACTAACCATGTGTGTTGCAGGCCGCGTAGAAAAACTACTTAGCCCACGAACACATGATTTCCATGTGGCAGAATCTGAGAGAAGCCATTGCTGATAACAAGGCCAAAATGGCCTAGCTGGGGAAGGTGCTAGCTTCTCCTGAGTCAGTGATAGCTGAATAAGATATGCTGGCCGAGAAGCTTTCGAAGGCCGAAGTTGACAAGGAAAAAGTTGTGCTGGCCAAAAAAGAGCAGTACTTGGCCGAGCTATGCAAGCTCCACATTGTTCACAAGGCCGAGCTAAAGGACCAAGTCGATAAGGCCGAGGACCGCGGTTACGCGGAAAGCGAGAAGGTGTACGAACGACAAGTGGAGGGAACGAAGGATATCTTTTTTTCAATGCGGCTGGAAAGCTGCTGCAGAAGTGCTTAGCCATGGGCCTGACACTGATATTTTTAAGAATCCTTCACTGGCCTTCATTCTGTCGCACATGTAAGCTTACGCCGCAGCCGTACAGTAGAAGTTGATTGAAGCGGCGACGGCTGCTAGCGCAGTTAAGGCAACACCTCCATCGCCGACCAATAAGAGTCTACAGCCGGTCACTGAGGAAGAAGAATCGTCGGGCGGTAGCGGGCCCGATCTGAAATCCGATCTAAACCCTATCATCGAAGAAGAGCCCGCGGTGAACGTGACCGAGGAAGTCTTAGGCGAGCAAGAGGAGACCGTGAACATAGATTAGGCACTTTTGTATTTTCCTTCTGTTTCTTGTCCCCCCCTCCCTTTTTTTTTTTGAATGTAGCTGGCCTGGCGGCCCCACCTTTTGTAATCAAACCTCAGTACAAATGAAAATCGCCATCTTTTTGCTCGCCATGTCTTCAATTTGTTTGCTGAGATAAAACTGTTCAGTTAACTTTATTGTGCTAACTTTTTAAATGCACATACATGTAAAATTTCGTTTCAAAATTGGTGAAGCATAGCGTCCCCCCGAGCAGAAATCAGCTCGGAAGAAACAAGCAAAACCAGCTCGGTTTGAAATCAAGAGTTGTTCATAATGCCAACTTTCTATTGAGGCATGGAAAATCAACTGTTGGAACGGATGTAAAGTGTGCTGGGCAGTCGAGCTAGTTTCTGCTAAATCAGTATGCTAACTTTCTAAGGTGGGGATGCACAATGTCCCTCCAAGCGCATATCTGCTTGGTTCAAATAAAAAGTTGGGTAGATCACCAACTTTCACCTCAGCGAGCGAAATCGGCTTGGCTTCACAGTAGAAGTTGGGCAAAACATTAACCTTTTATTAATCTGAGCAAGTTCTGCTCGGAAAAGGCAAGCAAAATCACCTCAGCCAAATATAAGCAAAATCAGCTCAAAACAAGCGTACATAGCTGGGGATGACACCAACTGTTTGCTCGGCAGGAAAAGTTAGCCCGGATTGAGTGAAGTCAGCTCGGTCTTGTGCCCTTAGCACTCTATAGCTTAATACTTTAATTCAGAAACACATAATACAAGATAAAGAAGTGGTTTTTTTTCTATTACACATCAAATATTACATGTAGAAACAAAAGGCCAAGTTTCAAAATAAAAAAGGAAAAAAGATTACATTTCAAAAGTAAAATAGCTTAAGGTTGGCCACATTCCATGGCTTTGGTATGGCTTTGCCATCCAAGTCTTCCAGATGGTATGCCCCTTTACCGGCAGGCTTACTATCTTGTACGGCCCTTCCCAATTTGCACCCAATTTGCACCCAATTTGCCTTCTCCAGGAACCAGCATGTTGCCCATCACCTTCCTCAAGACCCAGTCCCCAACTTTGAACAGTCGTGGATGCATGGTCTTATTGTATTTCTTGGAGAGCTCTTGTTGATAGGCCGCAATGTAGATTAGTGCTTGTTTCCTTCTTTCTTCAGCCAGGTCCAACTCCAGAGCAATAGCTTCACCATTCAAGTCAGGCTCAAAGTTTTCAGATCGGATGGTTGGCATGCCGATCTCTAGTGGTATGACTGACTCCATGCCATATCCTAGGGTGAATGGAGTCTCCCCGGTTGAGTGCCTCGGGGTAGTTCGGTATGCCCAGAGCACGTTGAGGAGTTCTTTTGCCCACCTCCCTTTGGCCTTCTCCAGCCGTTTCTTCAGCCCGTCCAAGATAGTTTTGTTTGAACCCTCGGCTTGACCATTTGACTGAGGGTAGGCCGGTGTGGAATTGTAGAACTCAATCTTCATGTCACGACCCAAACCCGTCCTTATAGGTTTAGCATCGTAATCGGCCAGTAATCCGTGATTACCAAAGGCCTGATTAATAATAATGACAATAATACATGATACGGGGCTGGTGGAAGCCAATCAATAATAAGACAATGTCCAATGAGCTGTGAGGACCTGAATGAAAATAAACTTTTATATACATAGCCATATTCTTAACCACTTATGCCATAATCATATATACATATAAGACAATATGCAAGTTAGGGCATTAATCCCATCATCAAAGACAGTATAACAGAAGTCTTAAACATTCATTACACTTAGCAAAAATCAAAATGGTAGATTTGCACCACCCAAAAAGCCTTGACACATTCAGGTTCGAAACCTCACTACGAGACACGATAGCTGGCTTGACAAAACAAAGGTTTAGGTCGGTGCCACTAGCTTTGGTCTGGTGCTCGATCACCTACATATATATAATAAATTGTAAGCTAAAGCCCAGTGAATAACAAATGTGTAAAGAGGTTAAGAATGATGTCTTTACGGTCTTTGAAACAATTGATTTCAATCAATATCCTTTGTCAATCAATCGCTCAATCATTCGATTCAATCAATCAATCATTTTAAATCATATTCATATTCATATGGGTCATACGTGGTACATCCAATACCAACAATAGAATACAATAGGTCTTAAAAACCGAGCAATCAATTGATGGCCATCAAACAATAACAATAGTTCCAAGATTTGGAATTGACAAAGATCTCTGTAACAATAGCGATATCAATAACAATAACAGTAACAATACGCTATGGATGCCACTAATACAATTCAAAAAAGGATCATCATTCAATCAATAGGAAGTAACCATTTAGAAACAATATAATTTATCATTCAAAAAGTAAATACTATTTGAACATATCTTTACAACATTATTACTCACTGTGGGGTTCTCGATACACGTACTATTGGTTCGGTGTCCGACCTAAACAAAAAAATTCAAGCACAATAATTCAATGACTTTCATGTCGCTGGTCAATTCTATTTGATTCGGTTGTCATTTCTTCAATAACTATTCTTCTTTACTAATTCGGTTCTAATTTTTTTTCATTTATGCACTCTAATGCACTTGTGAGATGCCAATGATCATGAAAACATTTTAAAACCATGCAATTGGAGGCCCAGAAAGTAGAAAAGAGAAGCGAAAAATAAGCCGGGTCTGCCCGAATAGGGCCGCACGTGTGGGACCATCACACACGTGCCCCCCGCACCTGCATATAATGCAGTGTGCTCAGCAGAAATGCCCTGGTTTCCGCACGTGTGGGGCTCCAAGCCGCACGTGTGGCAGTGCTACAGGTTTAATCCGAAAATTGCTCTGTTAGGTAGTGTACCTAGTTTACAGATTTCAACTCTATTTATGTGTAGTCCACTCCCAAAACTCAATTAAATATGCTGGAATTTGGGTTGAACACATCAAATAAAAGCAATACTTGGAAACAAACTTCAAATTTCCTAATTGAAAGAGCATAGACTCCAATTAACTTACAAAGGTATAAACCATGAGGTTTGAAGCTTCAATCTCAAAGTGTATGAAGAAATTCCCTTGGAAACTTTAGAATTCAAAGGGTTCATGCAAAAATGACATGTTTGAGCAATAATAAGATCATGCAAGTCCATAATTTAAATTAAGTTTTTCTAATTTGGTTGATCAAAACTTCCAAGAAGTGACAAGAGCATGAATCATGTGTTTCAATAATTCTAATTTTAAACTTTGTGAGGAAAACTCTTTGAAACTTGTATACTCCATGAAGATCATGCAAGAGGATATGCATATAAACCTAAATGTCTTAAATTCATGCAATGCATGGAGAAATTAAGGTCAATTTCCTTTGATTCATTCCTAATTTAACTTGCATGTTCTAACTTGCCAATTTCCACAATAAAACTCCCAATTAACCATGAATTCATCCTAATTAACCTTCTATCTTAGGAAATGATGAGTGTAGGAGTCTCAAGTTCAAGAATTTGAAAAAAGAAGCTTACCTTACTTTGATGATTTAAGAGGATTCAAGCTAGCTTTCTACCTTCCTCGTAACTCTTTCTTTCTTCTTCTTCTTGTTGAATTGTTGAAGTCTTACTCTCTCACAATCTTTCCCTCTCTCTTTACGTGGCTGATTCCATTCAACATAAGACCACTACACTCTATATTCCAATTACATGGATGTATAGTTGAGTAAGACACTTGTATAGGTTTATCGTATTCAATTTTTTTATTTTTTATTTTTTTGTTTTTCTATCAATATTTCAATTAATTCAACTTTACTTAAATTAATTAATCTCATTTAAATTAAACTAATCTCTAATATTAGAACTTAAATCAAACTAGTTTTAATTTTCCTAATATGAATTAGGCTCTAATTTCATATTTTATTATTAAATTTTAAGTTGGTAAAATTAGCGATTCAGACAGGTTAAATCCATTACACTACATATCTGTTCTCAATAACACTACAATATCAATCAATGCAAGCATCTATCATATGGCACATAACTCACATAATACATAATCACATGATTAGCAATAAGCATATAATTAATATAATTAATTTGCGCGTAATTAAGGAGGCGGTTGTCACACTTCAACTCTTCGCAAAATTCGCGGAAGAGCTTCTCATCAAATTACGTGCCGTTATCCGAGATAAGGGCCTTTGCGACACCAAACCGAGTGATGACATTCTGCCAGACGAATTTCTTTACATCTTTCTCCTTGATTGTGGCCAACGGCTCGGCTTCCACCCATTTGGTGAAGTAATCAATGGCAACAATGAAAAACTTGCGATTGCCCGGAGCAGTTGGGAGTGGCCTGATGATATCTAGCCCCCAGAGGGCAAATAGCCATGGACTTGTCAAAGGTAACAACTCTCTGGCCGGCTAGTGGATCTGCTGAGCAAGCTTTTGGCATTTTTCGCATTTGCGAACGTATTTCTGCGCGTTAGCTTGTATACACGGCCACTAATAACCTTAGAAAATTACTCGGTATGCCAAAGATCTTGTAATAACCCAACCCTCTTATGTGCTTTACATTTTTAGTTATATTCATAATTACTTATTTAGTGTGAAATTCCATGTGGAGTTGTGCTTATATATTTGAATTATTTAATTATGTCATTCTATTTGTTGGTTATTGGAGAAATCTGTTAAAATTATGACATTTGAATTTGAAATTGGAAGCTGTAGAGGCGCGATAACCCAAAATTGACTTTACATTTATGATTCGCATAATTTTTAGGACATAATATTAAGTTTTGTAAAAATTTGATTCGTAGTGAATTAATTAGGAAAATTTAGAGTCAACACTCTTAAAACTTAGACTAGATAGATATAAAAGACATGGATGACTTAATATCTCCTGAGAGAGGGAGAGAATGAGCTAGAGAAGAAGAGGAAAGAAGAGAGGGTCAACAAGAGTGAGGATTGAAAGAATCGAAAAGGGCTTTGAGACTAGAATTCAAGGTATGTATAATCTAACTAGAACATCCATCTCTCTCTCTCTCTCTCTCTCTCTCTCTCTATTTAATTTGAGAATGAAATCTTCACATTCATGTAAGTTAGGGTTTACAACAAGAGCCTTGCTTGTGGTAGTTGGTTGCTTTGATGGATGATCCTTGTGTTTAAGGTTGTTTTGAGCTATGTTCCTTTAGCTCTACATGTTTTGAGCTCACACCCTGCCTTAAGGCAGGTAAGGCTTGGGCCTTAGGCCCCAAATTTTGGCCCAAAAATAGGGCCCCCAAATTTTAAAAATTATTATAGGCCCAATCTTTTTTTTTTTTTAGTTTTAAGATCAATTAAAAAAAGGGCCCCAAATGTTTTATTAGGCCCATGTATAATTTAGCCCATATTTATTTATAAATGTGTTTGGCCCATATTTATTAAAATAAAATATATATATATAAATAAATAAAAAAACAAAAACAAAAACTGAAAATGTGTTTGGGCCTAACCCAAAGGGCCCCAAAACTGAAAACAACTTTGGAGGCTTTAAAGGGCCCCAAAACTGAAAATGTATTTAAAGGGGCCCAAAATGTGTTTGGGCCCAACTCAACCCAAACAATACATACAAATATAATATAATATACAATAGCATAGCAGTGAATCAGTGATAAACGAAGTGCTTCAGTTTTCATTCTTTGTTTAACGAAACGAAGGGAATCACTCTCCCTCTTGAAGGCAGGCAGCCGAAAGCAAAGCATAGACTCACTCTCCCTCTTTCACACACTCCTCCTCCCGGCGATTTACTCTCTGTCACACACTCTCTCTCATGTAAGTCCTCTCTCTCACTATCAGATTTTATTAAATAAAATTACCCTAATTTTTTTTTTTATATATTCTTTCTCTACCAATTAGTGGAATAATAAATTTGTCATAATTTTTTTATTACCTTTTTTATCCATTAGATTTTAGTGGAATAAATAATTTAGACATAATTTTTTTACCTAGGTATTTATCAGTTTTAATTAGATAATTTGTTTGCCCTAATTTTGTTTCATTAAATTATTTTTTTATAATTTATTTGCTATCAGATCAGTGGATTGTGATTTGTGGATTGAAGTGTTTGTGATTTGTGGATTGAAGTGTTTGTGATTATAGCCATGTTTCCTAGGAAGTATAGTTCTGGAAATGAAAAGAGAAAGAAGAGGATGAAAGTAGGACAATTAATTCAATCTCAATCGGGAGCACTTGATAAATATTTTGGTACCAAGAAACAAGTAGATATTTTGGGTTCAAATGACAATGATGATGAAGATTTGGTAATTGAAGAGCCTACTCATTGTGTGAGTAATAATGAGAATGATGATTTGATGATTGAACAACCTAGTGAACATATGAATGAGAATGAGAATGAGAATGAAGATTTGGGGAATGTAGAATCTAATGAAAGTGAAGATGTCAATGTTGAATGTGGACCTCTAAACATTTATGACCCTAGTAATTGGGACAAGATTGATAATTCTGTTAGCAAGACATTTCAAGCTGAAGACATGCATATTGATGTTGCTATACATCAATTAAAAGGACTCATTACATTTCTTGAGAAGTATAGAGAAACTGGATTTTTGGAGGCCATGATTGAAGCTAAAGAAGTTGCAATTGAAATGGAGATTGAGCCTATATTTCGTGAAAGGCGTGTCATTCGTAGAAAGAAACATTTTGATGAGAATGCTAGTGAAGAGGTTGCACAATCAGCTGAAGAATCCTTTAGAGTTAATTATTTCATATATATAATAGATCAAGCTCTTTCTTCACTTAAGAGTAGATTTGAACAATTTCAAATATATGATGAAACTTTTGGATTTTTGTTTGATTTGAAGAAGTTAAATTCTACCAATGATGAGTGCTTGAAGACTTATTGTGCTAATCTTGAAGACTTTTTGAAACATGATGGGCTTATGAATATTGATGGGAGAGATTTATTTTCTGAGTTGAAAGTCTTCAAAGAAATTTTGCCAAAAGAAATCAGTAGGCCAATTGAGGTGATGAATTATTTGAAATTGATGGATGGTTGTTTTCCAAATGCCTGGATTGCATATAGAATATTATTGATTATTCCAGTTACCGTTGCCTCTGGAGAAAGAAGTTTTTCAAAGTTAAAATTGATCAAATCCTACCTTCGATCAACAATGTCACAAGAAAGATTGAATGGATTAGCTATATTGTCTATTGAAAAGGATTTGGTAGATAAATTAGATTATACAAACTTAATTAGTGATTTTGCAGCTAAAAATGCAAGAAGAGTAGTATTTAAGTGATCGTTGGGTTAATTGTAAGCTGGATATTGCTAAACTATAAAGCAACAAAACCAGTTTTTAATGTTTTGGAGTCATTGTACCGATTTCTTCCTATCTTAATATATGAAAGTAAATTTTAGTTTATAATTTTAATGATTATATGTTCAAGTATACTTAAATAAAAAATTTGTGGATACTTATCATTTTATGCATAAATTTTTTATTAAAAAAATATATATTCGAGGGGTCCCATTTTCACAGTGCGCCTTAGGCCCCACAAATCTCAGGGCCGGCCTTGCATACATCTTGTTGTTTATGGAGAAATATTGTGATCAACCAAGCATGGATGAAATATAAAGAATTTGGGATGTGTATATGAATTTAAGAGGAAAATGGACTCATTATGCTTGTGATTCATGTTCATTATGATGATATACCATGATATTGGGCTAATTTTTCCCTATCTTATACCTTGCAATGAGTTTGGTTAGTTTAGTTTTTGTCTAGGTTTTGGACTGCCAAAGCAGGGTATACGACCGCACGTGCGGGGCCCTTGGCTGCACGTGCGGGGATCTTAGCCATACGTGCAGAAAACAAGGGAGAAAGATTGGGCTACACAGTAATAAAAGTACGTGTGGTCCGCACATACGGCGCACCTGCCCGCACGTGCGATGGGGACTTCCACACGTGCGGCCCAAGCTGAAAAATTATGTAATTTTCTTTTGCTCTTTTCGATGCTCTAAATGTGTTATTATGTCCATTCGATGTTCCTACAATGAATTTAATTACATGAAACTTAACGAATCGAATAATTGAGGAATAAGAGGAAACTAAGGAAAGGTGATGTACTTACGAGTTGAGTGCTATATGTAGGGCACGTACAGGAGGGGATTAGCGCTCACCCGCATCACAGTGAATGATAGTAGTGTAATATCATGCTTTATTCACATATTGTGTTTATATATGTTGTTCGGCATCTTTTTCACTTTTTTTTAGTAAACAACTTATGTTATATGAGATATGTTTGATATATGTTTGAACTTTGGCATATGAGATATGGACCCGAGGTCGTTCTGTTTGCTAATATGATGGGCCCAAGGCCGTTCTGTATTACGTTGGGCCTAAGACTATTTTGTCTTATATGGGCCCGAGGCCGTTCAGGAAGGGAAATATGAATAAGACCAACTTATGATTTCAGAATATGCACTGTTAAATTATACTCGTACTCCTGATCGTAGGACAACCATAGGTCAGCCTAGGAGCCTTTTGCTGGACCTGTTTTGCTGAGTCACCTGAAGTGACTCTTTTGTTTATTTTTGGGAAACCCGTATGTTGGCATGTTTTGTTGGATTTCGGAAGAATAGACATGTGTATATATTGTCAATACCTAACTTTTGGATCGTCCCCTTTTTCCTCATCCAGTTATATAAATGGTGGATGGAATGTTATGTACCTATGTATGGTAATGCATTAAGATCCTGGCATGTAGTCACAGCTCAATAAATGTTTTATTCTATATTTTTTTTGTTCCGTTCTGACCCCAATATTGAGTAAAACTTATTAGAGCAAAGTTGAGGCCTTAGGCTAAGCCGGTCATGTCCAAACTTTTAAAGACAGGTTTGGGTCGTGACACTTGGTATCAGAGCACGAGTTGCTACCTCACGTACGAGTTCATTGAGCTTTAGAGTGTCTAGAAAAGACTAAAGTTACATGCATGTAATTTTTGGTGTGTACCAAATGATATGTGGTAGCTAAATTGTGCATGCAATGATCACTGATATATATGTAAATTTTGGTAATGACTATGGCCCATGCCTACTTGTGTCTTTTTTTTATTTATTATATATGTACTATAACTAACTGTTGTGTAGATCATGGTGAGGACAAGAACAGATGATCCGGAAGATGCTACCTCCATACGGTTGGATAGAATGGAAAGGATGATTATGGAGATGGCAAAAACATTAAGGCAACAACAACAACAACAACAGCAGCAACAACCACCACCACCAGTACCTATACCACCACCAGAGGTACAAGATTACAAAAGGGTTGTCAGGGGTATTTGTGTAGTATTTTAGTGAACAACCAGTGGATTGGGGCATTGATGCAATTCCAATCGTTCAGGATTTTCTGGATGTTTTTCCAGAAGAGTTACTGGGAGAGTTAATTGATCGTGAAATTGAGTTTACAATTGATATAGTGTCGGGAACTCAGCCTATTTCCAAGACCCCTTATAGAATGTCCCCCGCTGAAATGAAAGAGTTGAACGTTCAGTTGCAAGACCTCCTTGACAAAGGGTTCATTCGCTCGAGCACTTCTCCTTGGGCTCACCAGTTCTTTTTGTGAAAAAAAAAGATGGGACCCTCCGGTCGTGCGTGGATTATAGAGAGCTCAATAAAGTGACCATAAAGAATAAGTATCCTTTGCCTAGGATCAATGATTTGTTTGACTAGTTACAGGGTGCTCAAGTCTTCTCTAAAATATATTTGCGATCTGGATATCACCAACTAAAGGTTAAAGCTGAGGATATTGAGCAAATTGCCTTCCGGACCCGTCACGGACATTATGAATTTTTACTTATGCCATTTGGGGTTACCAATGCACCAGCGGCCCTTATGGATCTAATGAACCGAGTTTTTAAGCCCTACCTGGATGACTTCGTGATTGTGTTTATTGACGACATCCTCATTTACTCAACAAGTGTGGAAGCTCATGAGAACTACCTATGGTTAATTCTTCAAACTCTTCGAGATAAGAAACTGTATGCAAAATTGAAGAAATGTAAATTTTGGTTGTGTGAAGTAGGATTTTTGAGTCATGTCATAACAAAGGAGGGTGTTTCTGTCGACCCACACAAAATTGAAGCTATTGTGAATTGGCCAACTCTTACCAATGTAATCGAGGTGCGTAGTTCCTTGGGGTTAGCCGGGTACTACTGAAGATTTGTTAAAGATTTTTCCAAAATTGTTGTGCCACTTACTCAGTTACCTCAGAAAGGTGTCTTGTTTGAGTGGTCAGAACAACGGGAATATGCTTTTTAGGAATTAAAGACAAGGTTAACTACAGCACCTGTCCTTGCCTTACCATCTGGTACTGAAGGATTCGTAATTTATAGTGATGCTTCTTATAAAGGGTTAGGCTGTGTACTTATGCAGAATGGAAGGGTTATTGCATATGCCTCTCGCCAACTTAAACCTCATGAAAAGAACTATCCTACACATGACCCGGAGCTAGCTACAGTCGTCTTTGTTATGAAAATATGGCGGCATTATTTATATGGAACTACTTGTGAAGTTTACACCGATCACAAGAGCCTCAAGTACTTCTTTACCCAAAAGGAGTTGAATATGCAACAAAGACGATGGTTAGAGCTCATTAAGGACTATGACCTACAAATCCATTACCACCTCGGTAAAGCTAACACGGTTGCAGATACTCTTAGCCGAAAGGGTACGGGGAATTTAGCAAGTTTGCTCACGAGGTAGAAGGAGCTGTTACGTGACTTGGAAAGAATGAATGTGGGAATTGTGTTGCATGGCCAAAATGAGATAGTAGCAGCGATATCAGCTCAACCGACATTTATGGAAGAAATCAAGCAACGACAATTGGAAAATGAATTTCTACAGAAAAATTGTGATGAAATGGAAACAAAGCCAAAGTCCGGATTCATGATTGAAAATTCGGTATTGAAATTTCAAGGAAGATTGTGTGTTCCAAATGTGTCAGAAATCAAGAAAAGAATTATGGAGGAAGCACATAACTCCAAATTTGTGATGCTTCCCGGTAATACGAAAATGTATCGAGATCTGAGGCAGAAATTTTGGTAGCCTGGTATGAAGAGGGAAATTGCAGAATTCATCTCAAGGTGTTTGCAATGTCAGCAGGTAAAAGTAGAACACCAGAGACCGGCGGGTTTACTCCAACCCCTCCCAATTCCGGAATGGAAATGAGAATATTTAACCATGGATTTTATTGTGGAATTGCCACGAACTCCTTGGGGCATGAATTCCATATGGGTGATTGTTGATAGACTAACTAAGTCAGCCCATTTTCTACCTGTAAAGACTCAATACAACGCAGACAAGCTGGCTACCATTTATGAGGATGAAATTGTGCGATTACATGGTGTTCCATTTCTAATCGTGTTCGATAGACATCCAAAGTTTGTATGAAGATTTTGGCAGAGTCTACAAGATGCTTTGGGAACGGAATTGAAATTCGGTGCAGCCTTCCACCCTCAAACAGATGGACAATCCGAGAGAACCATACAAACGTTGGAAGACATGCTTCGAATGTGTGCTTTGGATTTTAAAGAAAGTTGGGAGACTCATCTATTGTTGGCGGAATTTGCATACAACAACAATTACCACTCAAGCATAGGAATGGCACCCTATGAAGCTTTATATGGAAGAAAGTGTCGTTCTCCCATGTGCTGGACTGAAGTTGGTGACAAGTCGTTGTTTGGACCCGAGTTTGTTCAATTGACAACAGAGAAAATTAAAACCATCCAAGAAAGGTTAAAGACCGCACAGAGTAGACAAAAGAGTTATGTAGATCACCGGCGAAGGGATTTAGAATTCAAAGTGGATAATCATGTTTTTGTGAAAGTTACACCAATAAATAGACACTCAAGATTTGGCAAAAAGAGTAAGTTAGCATCCCGATACATTGGTCCGTTTCAAATCCTGGAAAGGGTAGGTCCAGTACCCTATCGTGTTGCTCTTCTGCCTAATATAGAGCAAATGCATGACGTATTTCATGTATCAATGTTACGAAGTTATCTTTAAGATCCATCCCATGTTATAGACTATCAACAAATTACCTTGGATGATAAATTAATTTACAAAGAGAAACCAATTTAGATTCTAGACCGGCAAATAAAACAACTACGAAGTAAAGTGATCCCTATGGTGAAAGTAGAGTGGCAAGAACATTATGGGAAAGAAGCGACTTGGGACAGAGAAGAGGAAATGAGACAACAGTTTCCAAAATTATTTTCCCCCTAAAGTAAAACAAGTTTGAGGGACCAAACTTATTTAAGGGGGGGAGAGTGTAATAACCAGACCCTCTTATGTGCTTTACATTTCTAGTTATATGTATAATTACTTATTTAGTGTGAAATTCCATGTGGAGTTGTGCTTATATATTTGAATTATTTAATTATGTCATTCTATCTGTTGGTTATTGGAGAAATCTATTAAAATTACGACGTTTGAATTTGAAATTGGAAGTCGTAGAGGAGCGATAACGCAAAATTGACTTTACATTTATGATTCGCATAATTTTTAGGACATAATATTAAGTTTTGTAAAAATTTGATTCATAGCAAATTAATTGGGAAAATTTAGAGTCAACACTCTTAAAACTTAGACTAGATAGATATAAAAGACATGGACGACTTAATATCTCCTGAGAGAGGGAGAGAAGGAGCTAGAGAAGAAGAGAGAAGAAGAGAGGGTCAACAAGAGTGAGGATTGAAAGAATTAAAAAGGGCTTTGAGACTAGAATTCAAGGTATGTATAATCTAACTAGAACATCCATCTCTCTCTCTCTATTTAATTTGAGAATGAAATCTTTACATTCATGTAAGTTACGGTTTACAACAAGAGCCTTGCTTGTGGCAGTTGGTTGCTTTGATGGATGATCCTTGTGTTTGAGGTTGTTTTGAGCTATGTTCCTTTAGCTCTACATGTTTTGAGCTCACACATACATCTTGTTGTTTATGGAGAAATATTGTGATCAACCAAGCATGGATGAAATATAAAGAATTTGGGATGTGTATATGAATTTAAAAGGAAAATGGACTCATTATTCTTGTGATTCATGTTCATTATGATGTTATACCTTGATATTGGGCTAATTTTTCCCTATCTTATACCTTGCAATGAGTTTGGTTAGTTGAGTTTTTGTCTAGGTTTCGGACTACCAAAACAAGGCATACGATCGCACATGCAGGCCCCTTGGCCGAATGTGCTAGAGGCACAGCCGCACGTGCGGAAAACATGGGAGAAAGATTGGGCTACACTGTAATATAAGCACGTGCAGCCCGTACGTGCGGTGGGGACTTCCGCACATGTGGCCCAAGCTAAAAAATCCTGTAATTTTCTTTCGCTCTTTTCTACCCTCTAAATGTGTTATTATGTCCATTCGATGTTCTTACAATGCATTTAATTACATGAAACTTAACGAATCGAATAATTGAGAAATAAGAGGAAACTAAGGAAAGGTGATGTACTTACGAGTTGAGTGCTATGTGTAGGGCACATACAGGAGGGGACCATCACTCACCCGCATCACAGTGAGTGATAGTAGTGTAATATCATGCTATATTCACGTATTGTGTTTATATATGTTGTTCAGTATCTTTTTCACTTTTTTTTAGTAAACAACTTATGTTATATGAGATATGTTTGATATATGTTTGAACTGTGGCATATGAGATATGGACCCGAGGTCGTTTTTTTTGTTAATATGATGGGCCCGAGGCCGTTCTGTACTACAATGGGCCCAAGGCCGTTTTGTATTACGATGGGCCTAAGGCCGTTCTGTATTACGATGGGCCTAAGGCCGTTCTGTATTACGATGGGTCTAAGGCTGTTCTGTACTAAAATGGCCCCAAGGCCATTCTGTATTACGTTGGGCCTAAGGTCGTTTTGTCTTATATGGGCCCAAGTCGAGGCCGTTCAGGAAGGGAAATATGAATAAGACCAACTTATGATTTAAGAATATGCACTGTTAAATTATACTCGTACTCCTGATCTGTTTGTATTACTATCATTCATTGAGCCTTGCTGTAGACGCGCCTCACTACAGTTCAGGACTCAAAAATTGTCACGGTTCTAAATCCTGAACCAAAGAGTCCAAATCCGGCAAATCGTTTTGAGAAAATAGATTTTTAGAAAGAAGTGCCAAACATGGACTGCTTTGCCAGATACAGAGTCGCCACCTAAATATTTTATTTTAGGAAATTTAGGAAACCCTGACTCGTTGCCTAAGGCCACGTGTCTGTCATCACCAAAGTTGCCTCGGCTCGGGAACTTGGGTACGATTGGGGAAGGTCACTTCGTGAGCACCCCCGCTCGCCCGATCAAAGATCGGCCTCTACTAACCATGATATCTAGTTTTGAAAACATTATGCATTCTTATTCCGGTTATTAGCCTAGATTTACTATGTGATGCGCACAGCATACAAGTATAGACTGGATCGCCTGAATTGGAACAAAACATTTCATGTTTGTTTTTTAAAACGGTTTGCTACTCGCAAGTAGGCTTAAAATGCAGATTTTTGCCACCCTCGGGTGGGCTTAGAAAAGATGGTTTTGCCACTATCTAGTGGGCTTAAAACTCACAGTGAATGAATTGTTCCAATCCAAATAACCCAACCTTCACCCACAGGCATTCAGGCAGATATATCACATAAGCACATAGCCTCATGGTAAGCATGCTATCATGGCAGTCACTCACACACATGCAAGGATGCTAAAGCACAAAAACTTACCGAGTACTCCAAGCCAAAACAGAAGCTGATTAGAAATCATGCATGATCCTAACTATACAGAAATGCCTAATGCAACACATGCAGAAATGCAACTAAGATAGGCTCAGCTATATTAAACATGGCATGTGAAATGCTACAACTAACAAGTATTCAACTTGGAATTGAAATACAATGCAGTTAGTATGATGCGCCGAGCCCGGTGCATGCAAAACAGATGAATGAATGCAAACATGCTATCATACTGTATGCTAATTGAAATATGCCCTAATCTAACCATCATAAGCTGGTAAATAAAAAGGAGAAAGACGTGGGGTTGGAAGACATACATCACACACACGCACACTTATTACAACATTGCCCTCGCGCAGAGGGTCCGAATAAATAATATACAGTCCCAAATAAATAGTTACAGTCCGAATAATTACAAAATCTTAATTAATTAACAAATCAATCTAGGAAAGCAATAAATGGCACGTAAATCCATGGACCGCCTCGGCTCTGTTCCGTAATGATGAATGATGCATGCTTGAATTACTTGCACGGAAATCCATTGCGACGCCCCGATTAGCCTCTGTTTGCAATTGATGCCGGAATGCTGTGCAAGGCTTTTGAAAGCTGTTGATTTCTGATTTGCTGCAACAAAGAGCAGGAAAGGGGCATAGCAATGTATTTTCACGTATGTATGCATGCCTCGATCCTCGTGCCACCAATCACGCATCTCGATGCATGATGGCCGAGGAGTCGAATTGCACAACTCAATATGGGATGAATGCACATGAAAACACAACAAGACCGAGGCTCCATCATGGATGATCCGGAGTGTCGGTGACTGGGAATGGAGACACGTTCCGTCACTCGAAGTACCAAACGTCCCTCGTTTCCCGTGCTCGGGCTAACTCCTATCCCAAACACAATGCAATATACATGACATGCATGAATGCGACTAACATACACCCTAGCATACTCAATGCTATGGAATGGCATACACAATGCACGATGTAACATGGCATGCACGATGCTCTAACATATAACCTAGCACATGCAATGCAAAGGACTAAGATGGCATACACAATGCAATATGGGCTTACACTAACATGAGTGGACCTCAGCCACACTCACATCAGAGGCCATTAGATGAAAATGAGACACTCGAAATGCGTGCACACATGCACGCAAACCGAGGACCGATCTTAAGGCACAAAGGCCACTCTACCAAAGCATGGCAAAGCATGGAACATGGCATACAAACATGTGAATTTCAACACTGAAATATGATGCTAAACGGCCCCGAAACATGGAAACATGGCACCCGATGTATGGAATGGTCCCGAAACACGAAACTAGGCACATGCATTGACCTATAGCTATACAAAGAAAGCATTATTTGATCATGAGACCTAAAGACAGAACCAAGGAAGTCCCAAAACATGCACATTTCCAGTTTAAGGCATGGCCAAAAGATGCTAGCAAGATGGACTAAAATAGCATGCAACTTTGACTAGTAAACATGGTTTACATGGCAAGTACATGAAGTAAGTGAGAACTCATCAAACCAACAAAAATCAGTGAACTAAACATGCCAAAATATGCCCAAATAAACATGGAAATGCAACCAACACATACAAAAATAAGGGGCTCCTTTGGAGGGCATACAAAGGGATTATTAGGCACATACAAGATAGACATGAAGCATGACTAAAAAAACTCTGGAAATCAAATATGGTAGTCCCAAAACTCACCAAATTGGGCCTGAAAAGTGGCTAAGAAGCATGCAAAGAGGGGTCCCTTTGGAAGGCCAAAATGACCACCAAACAAGTCAAGGTGAGAGGGGGTCACCCCCCTCTGATTTGGAGGCTAAAAATAGTGTTCTAGCCACTGAAAATCCACTGGATTTCAGTGGCTAGAAGGCCAAACCAAGCATGCAACAAGAGCTTAGGTGTAAGGCTCAAAATAAGGGACAATCAAGCATACAAGGGAGTATATGACCTTAAACAAAAATGGAACCTTAATCAAACATGAATTTGATGTTAAAACAAGACTTTTTACAGTTTATAACAGATCTCAAAAGTGAACACAAATAGGGCTAATCTATCATGCAAAAATGGCCCTAAAAGAGAGATTAGAGACAAGGGACAGCAGCTGGCCCCAAACAGTAAATAGCCCTTTAACAAAGTTGAAGAGGGGCTAAAAAAAAAGCACTTTACAGTTTACATCAAGTCTCTAAAATGAACACAAGTAAGGCTAAACCTACATGCAAGAAAAAGGCCTAAAAGAGGGATAAAGAGGCAAGTGGTAGCAACTGACCTCAAACAAAGGAGAGCCCTTCAAAAAAGTTGAAGAGGGGCTCAAAAAAAGACATTTCACAGTTTATGAACAAGTCCAAAACAGCTCACAAATAAACCTAAAATACCATGCAAAAATAGGCCTAAAAGAGGGTTTAAACACAAAGGGTGAGGAGGAGACCTCAAACAGAGAAAGACCCTTAATCAAACATGGAGATATGTACAAAATATGACTATTTACAGTTCGGGTTGGAGCCCATAAATGCTAGCAACAAAGGCTAAAATAGCATGCAAAATAAGGCAAGAAAGAAGGAAAATGGGACTCACCCTTGTAGAACCAAGCTTCAACAGCTCTTGGACCAGGTTTGGGAGCTCTTAACCTCTGGAAAACAGCCTCAAGTTGTTGGAATGGATGTTGGAGATGTGGTGCTATGGGTTGTAGTGTAAAATGGTGTAGGACTTAAGGGGTTTTGAGGGTTGAAGTGTAGAGAGAGAGAGATTCAATGCAAGAGCTCAAAACCAAATGTTGTAACCTCTCCAAATGCAGCTGGGGGTGCTGGTTATATAGGCAAAGGAGTGAATGAAAGGGGGGGGGGGGAAAATCAAATTCAAATTTCCCCCCCAAAAGACCCCCCCCGGATACAGGATCTGGGGGAAACAGAGGGCACAGCTGGAATGAACTCAGGGAGAGGAACATGGCCGGCCAGTTTCTGAGGTTTCAGGTGGTCGGCCGGCCAGGGTCAAAAGGTTCAATGAAAATTGTTGGCCGGCCACCCCATATTGGTGGCCTCCCATGTGTGCACAACACAGCTATGTGGAGAAAAACTGGAAAAAGTGAACCAGGAGAGAGAAAA
This sequence comes from Camellia granthamiana, assembly GCA_036172215.1. Classification (NCBI taxonomy): domain Eukaryota; kingdom Viridiplantae; phylum Streptophyta; class Magnoliopsida; order Ericales; family Theaceae; genus Camellia; species Camellia granthamiana. Next base: position 56,848,163 of record CM069916.1, on the reverse strand, counting down.
GCTAGCTTTTTAGAGGGGTTCAAAAGGGTCAGGAATGATTGCTGGCCAGCCATGACATATTGGTGGCCTCCCAGGTGTGCACAACACAAATATGTGGTTGAGGGTCAAAGAAAGTGGCCCGGGAATGGTCAACATCAGCTTTCTAGCGAGAAAAACGGGCGACGGAGAGCGATGAAGGAATAAAGCTGGCCTTCAGAATAATTGCTGGCCTCCCACCCTTCTACGACCTTCATAACAATGAAAATAAGGTCCTTGCCAAAAATGGACCAAAATCGATGCAAAACGAAGGTCCGGGGGCCAAAACACGCAACCCGGGGCCCTGAAAACTGACTGTTAAGCACCAGAGGTGGCGTTTGACCACGAAGTTGGCCTCTCAAGCCACAGTGTCCCTCAAAAGGGAGTAAATAAGATGTATGCCAAAAACCGGAGCAAACAGAGGTGGTTAAGTGGTCCCGAATCGAGGCACACGGCCGACGGCACCGAAAATCGGGAACCGGGCTCCGAAATGGGAAAAATGGCCTACGACCACGAAACGTAGCCTACGGCCACTGAGAGATGATCTACGAGACCTCTCCCTCCCTTCGAGAAGAGAAAACGGAAAAAACAAGACCTGGTTCGCAAACCGAGGCAAAGCACAAAAGAGTCCGAAAGTCTGGAGGCAAGGCTCGCAGCCGTGACTCCGCAACCTCAGAACGAGCACAATATGCAATATCACCAAGCGCTCAATCGGTGACGTCTGAGTCTTAAGGTCGGTCAAAAATGGGGTGTCTACACTTGCTCACTTCATTTTTTTTTTTATGGATGTTCTGTAGGTGACCAGGTCATGGGACAACCTTAGGTCAGCCCAGGAGAATTTTGCTGGACCAGTTTTGCTGAGTCACCCGAAGTGACTCTTTTGTTTATTTTTGGAAAACCCGTTTTGTTGCATGTTTTGTTGGATTTCGGAAGAATAGATATGTGTATATATTATCAATATCTAACTTTTGGGTCATCCCCCTTTTCCACATCCAGTAATGTAAATGGTGTATGGAATGTTATGTACCTATGTATGGTAATGCATTAAGATCCTGGCATGTAGTCACAGCTCAATGAATGTTTTATTTTATATTTTTTTTGCTTCCGTTCCGGCCTCAATATTGAGTAAAACTTATTATAGCAAAGTTGAGGCCTTAGGCTAAGCCAGTCATGTCCAAACTTTTAGGGGCAGGTTTGGGTCGTGACAGATCTGCTCCCAATATGGCTACCACGAATGCCTTTATGAATCTCAAAAAGGAAAGCTTCAACCTTGCTGGGATGGACACACTTCAGGTATGACCCAATAAAGTACTTTTTGTACAAGGCGCCAGATGGAGAGAGCCAAAACCGCTCTGACTTGGCCTTGATCTTGTTGGCTTCCTTCTTTTCAGTGGGCAGAATTTGATCTTTTAGGAAAGTGATAATTGGATCCATCCAGGACGGCCCCAAGTCGGTGCAGAGTACCTCAGGTGCCTCTAGTTCTTTAATGCTCGGTCAGGGTAAGAACTCTATTATCAAAGGATTGGAAAAGGTCATTTGCATCGATACCAGACCGGCCAGTTCGTCGGCTTGACTATTTTCTTCGCCGTTAATTTGTTCCATTCTTATCGCGACAAACTTTTTGACCTTCGATGTGTACCAACTCTTGATAATTGGCTATCCTTTTGTCTTTGGCTTCATATTTCCCAGAGACTTGATTGACCACCAGTTTGGAGTTGCTGAATACCATAAGCTCTGATGCCTTCATTCGTAGAGCACTCTTCAACCTGGCGAGGAGGGCTTCATATTCGGCCTCATTGTTGGATGCTGGGAACCTAAGCGTGATAGCATGCTCAATGGTCAGTCCATCTAGCAATGTCAACACGAACCCCAGCCCGACACCATGTCTGTTGGAGGCACCATCGACGAAGAGCTTCCACATCTCGCCAATGAACAATTTCCAGTAGTTTGAGGGGTTTTGAGAGTTTCTCAAATCCGAGGTATTGGTCGGTTCAGCCATTTGCTTTCCTGCATTTGCACCCAGCTTTTCGTTCAGTAAATTGGCTACCTTCTCCACTGCTAGCCCGATATCATTTTTTCATTCTATTGCTTGTTTCTCACCCCTTTTTCGTGTCATTGCAATCGTGGGCTATTCTAAGTCCACACTAGCCAAATTAATAGGACAAACAGGGTGAGTGCCAAGGGCAAATTCCGTCACGAAGTCGGCAAGGGCTTGAGCTTTAATAGCAGTGCACGACTGGAACTTGATGTCGTACTGACCCAGCTCTATAGCCCACTTCAAAATTATGCCGGTAAAATCCGCTTTCTCAAATAGCACCTTAAGCGGGAATTTAGTTAGCACTACTATCGTCTGGGCATGGAAATAATGCGCCAATTTTCTAGAGGCCATCATGAAGGCTAAGGCCAATTTTTCAAGCGGTAGATATCTTGATTCGGCTGGGAGCAGTGTCTTGCTGACGTAAAAGATAGGGAGGTTTTGAATCCCTTCAGCTTGGACGAGGACCGCACTTACCACGTGCTGAGAAATTGCCAAATATAGATAGAGCTCTTTGCCTAGCCGTGGGGTGACCCAGATTGGGGCGGAAGAGAGATATGTCTTTAGGTCTGCCAAAGTGCGGTCACACTGTGTATCCCATAAAAACTTGGCTTTCAAAGTCTTGAAAAAGGGACTGTAACGATCTGATGATCGGCTGATAAATTTGTTCAGCGCGGCAGCTATTCTGGCGAGATGTTGCACGTCCTTTTTGGAGTTTGGTCGTTCCAGCTCTTGGATTGCCCTGATCTGTGAAGGGTCGGCCTCAATTCCTCGGTTGGTAACCAGAAAGCCCAAAAATTTTCCAGTTCCCACACCGAAAGCACATTTAAATGCATTCAATCGTAACTTGTGGTGTTTGAGGATAGCGAACATTTCAGCTAGGTCGGTGAGGTGTTGAGACTTATCTTTGCTCTTTACCACGATATCATCAATATAGGCCTCCATAGTGCGGCCAAAAAGAAGAGCGAACATTTTTGTCACCATCTTTTGGAAAGTTCCCCCGGCATTTTTAAGACCAAATAGCATGACCTTATAGTAGTACAAGCCTCTTGTAGTGGTGAATGAAGTGATCTCCCTGTCCGGCTCGTACATGGCTATTTGGTGGTAGTCACGGTATGCATCTAAAAAGCTGAACCTTTGGTGACCAGTGGTAAGGTCCACCAGCTGGTTGATTTTTGGGACTGGAAAGCTATCCTTTGGATAGACACAGTTGACCGTCTTATAATCGACGCATATCTGCCACTTCCCATTTTTCTTCGGTACTACCACTGTATTAGAGATCCATCTAGGGTATAGCACTTCTTCTATTGCCCTAGCTTCCAGTAAATTTTTGACCTCCTCGGCTACCACCTCGCCATGGTGCATGGTCGAGCGTCGTGTCTTCTATATGACTAGTCGTGTGTTCGGAAAGACATTCAATTAATGGCAGATGAAGCTAGGGTCGATGCCAGGCATATCGTAAAGCGTCCTTACAAAGACTTCAATGTTGGAGACCAAAAAGTTGACATATTCCATCCGCTCGGCGCTGGACAATGATGACCCTAAGAGAAAGAATTTGCAGATCGTTCTCATCAATCCAAACCTCCACCAAGTCTTCAACTGATTTCTCTTCAGCTTTTCTTCCTACATCTTTTAGGACTTCGCTTCCTTCTGGCCCTTCTATCATTTGAACAAAGCCTTTGGTAGCCCGGCTGCTATTCACTGCAACGAAGCATTGCTTTGCCATCACTTGGTCCTCCCAAACCTCTTCGATTTGCCCGGTCGGAGCAGGAAAAAGCATAACTTGGTAGTAAGTCGACGCTACTGCTTGCATGGCATGCAACTAGCCCATCTCCAAGATCAGGTTGTAGGTTGATGGGACCTTCAGCACCCAAAACTCCACTTGCTTTGTGACTAACCCAGCTTTGACCGACAATATGATCTTCCCGATTGGTCATTTCGGTTGAGAGTTGAAGCCGACCAAAGGAGACGTTGTTGGAGCCAGGTCTTTGTTCTCCAACTTCATTTGCTTGAATGCATCGTAGTACATGATCTTGACCGAACTCCCTTGGTCGATCAGTATTCTTTTGATGTCGAAGTCCTTGAGGCGAAGAGTCACAACTAAGGCATCATTGTGAGGTGTTTGAATTCTTTCCAAGTCCTTACTTGAAAATGTCAAGATGTCTTTTAATTCGGTCTTTCCCTTCTTTACGATGGGCTGAACAACACTTCCCTCATGTACTCAGCCTTCTTGATCATCCCTCTCAGCTCGCAAACTCACACTGGCTCGATGATGCCATGAATAACATTAATTACTCCTTGGGGTGCTGCATCCAAGATGGCAAGGCCATTTGGCTCAGCTTGTCCTTGTGGAGCGGCCCTCATACCCCCGTCTATGTATTGATCGAAGTGCCCAGCCACAACCAGCTCCTCCAAGTGTTGTTTTAACGGCACGTAGTCCTCCGTTCGATGCTCCCTTTCTTCATGGCAGGTGCAGCGATACCTTGAGTTGAAGCCCCTCTGTGTCTCTCCTAATTTTTCTAGCAAACGGACGTACGGCTCACCTCGGATTTCATTGAGGATGCGATAAATTGGGATCTTAAAGACTGTGGTGATGCCGGTTCATGCCTTCAACTTTCTCTTGGCATCTTCATCTTCATTGCAAGGAGCGTTAGCTCGGTCATTCCCGCGACCTTTGTTTCTGTTGTTGCGGTTTAAACTGCGATGTTGTTCTCCAGCTCGGTTATTAGGGTGGTTATCCTCCTGCCTCATCGAGTGAACCTTCCCAGCCACACGTCTGTTTGCTGTAATCGGATTTGCCTTTTCGGTTGTGGTGATACTGGTGGCATCATCTTCAACTCGGATATGTTCGTTGATCTGCTGCATTAAGGACTCCATGGTTGTGGACTAATGCATCGTGAGTGAGTCTCATAGCCTATGCCTGACTGGTAGACCTCGCTTGTATTGGGCGATCGCCAAATTGGTGGGGTAATTGAGGATCTCATTGTAGGTCTCCCAATACTTGGCATTGTATGCCTTCAAAGAACCGCCTGACTCCATCTTGATACTTAGGAGGTGGTTGACCTATTTTAGTGTTCGAGAATCGATCTTGAACCTAGTGACAAAGGCCTCCGCTAGTTGTTGCCACCCCTCGATACTCTCCTCCGGGAGCCTTTTGAACCATTTCAAGCCTCATTCTCCCAAACTTGCTAGGAATATGAGACACATCAAGGCGTCGTTGTGCCTATGGCCAGCCGTTACTTGCTGATAATGACAAACGTGCATGTACGGATCCGTCTTGTCGTCATACAGTGTGAACTTAGGTTGGTGGAATTCGACAGGGAGTGGTGTGCTCTCTATCCTTGGAGATAGTGGGGTAGTGGTAAGTCTTGCCAGCTCTCTATCCATCGGTGTTGGATCCACCATTCTAGGCATTGGCATTGCCACCTCCACGCTGCAACGGATTTGGGGGCTCAGCCTTTGTAACACCGGCACTCTTTAGGCCTCCCTGCGGTGTGCCCGCTCCTCCAGCACATCCCTCAGGTTCCCCGAATGGGCAGAGTACGAGTACCTCGACGTCGTCGACGGACATGATGAACGGTAGCTGCTGTCGCGCATGTAGGACCTCTCCACCGGCGGATCAGAATCACCAACTCCAAAGCTTCTAGTGATGGAGAGCGAGGGTGTCCCCCGTTGGTGACGATTGTCGGAGCGACAGGGTTGGGTGTGCTCACTATGGTTGCCCACTCCAGCAACACCCTTCCCTTTGATTTGTCACTTCAACGTCTCTATCTCAGCCGCCATCTTCTGAATGAGGGCATCCTGGTCCCTGAGTTTGTGCTCCAGGCGATGAGCATGTGATTCTCCTCGTCGGCAGCGGCCTTCACGAATCTTCGAATGGTCAGTACTCCACGCGCGTTTGTCTTACGTGTCTTTGGGTTGCCCTCTAGAGGAGGTCTCCAGGCTCGCCATGGTCCGAATAGCGGGAGGGCCATCCCTCCTTTGGACCGACTCTGGTGTGATGCCATCGACAACGGACAGCAGTGTTTTGTCATTGTTTGCCATGGAAAACTGAAAAAGCTTGGAGAGCAAGGTTTGTCTGTCAAAGATTCCCACAGACGGCACCAATTGTGTAGGAGAGAAATATTCGCCTCACTCTGTACCTCCTTGCTGCTAAGCTTGCTTTACTCTGTTGGAACTCTGTGACACTGTAAACAGAACAAAGAAGAGCTACCCGACGAGTGGGTTTGCTAACAAAACCCCTCCGACGGTCAAGTTAGCTTTCTGGGAGAGGAGATGAGGCAGAGAGCACTGTAGAGAGAGAGAAAGCTCAAAATTCTTTCTGGTTACATACCTCCAACATCTGCATGTTTCTCTATTTCAAGGCTGGCCATACAGCCTCAGAGATTGTGGGCACACTACCTTTGCTATCCTTCTCTGGGCAAGCGACTGTGCTCCCATTTACATTTCTTACACATATAAAGACCAAAACCTCTAAACAGTGTTTGTCACACCACCAAACGGTATTGGCACATACCAAGAGAGGATTTCCCTCTTCTCATCATTGGACCACGTGAAATGTCAAAACGAGCTATTACTTGGTGAGCCACAGACTACGTTGGACAGCTCAATGCCAAGCTTAACTAGACCGGTCTATCATAATCAACCGAAGGTGCGCACGCCGCACGGTATCTCGGCTACTGACCGCGATCTTATGGACCATCTATGCCCCCACTATTGTGGACCGAACTATCTATAGCTCGGTCGTCAAGTGGTTTAGCTACGTAGAATCCTAATACCAAGGCAGTTTTTCCGATCAACACCAGCTCAGCTAGGTCTAGCAAGACATATCATTCAGTGTGGGTCCAGCTCGGCCCAATACCAGATGCCGCATGGATCTAGCTCGACTCAATGCATCTCAGGTAACCTTAGTCCGGTTTGGCAATACATTCAGTGCGGACCTGGTTCGGCTAAATAGTGCGCTCCAAGTTCCCCTTACACGGCCCAACATCACATTTTGTGCCGGTGCAGCCTGGCCCACTGTTCGGCGCAATCTCCCTATCATATATGTATATATAAATATCACTTTCACCTTTCTATCTCTTATTTTTAACCTTTTCAGTTCTTATTACTCATCAATAATTTTTATCCATCATATGCTATATCACCTCTCTTTTATTAGTAATCATTCATGCCTAAGGGTTACAAATTATTTCGACATTTCCCCACTCCAGCGATAATCTCCCCAATTTCTCCTACTCTAACAAGGCACATAATAAAAACGGGATACACAAATTTGGCCTATTTAGCCCCTCCCCATGGCTTACTCTTAATTTAGTCCAGTATAATCTGATTAAGAAAATGACAAACCATTTTTTTTTTCAAATACAATTTATCATATTACTATAAAACTCAATAAATCACAATTACAATGAAGATTAAATACAATATATTATAATAAAAAAAATTGAAAGTGTGTTAGGTTTTTGTAATTAACAATCTTGATTAACAAAACTCTTTTCATTTGTAATTTTATTGACTCTTTTGTTTCAGTGAGGCTGTGAGTGTTTAGATGCAAATCTAATCCAAATTGTGACTGTCTAGAGAAGTTTGTGCTAACGTTCTGTATCTTGAGCCTTACTTGTTTGTTACTTCGCTAATTATATACAGTGCCTCCTGCCGGGTCCGAAGCAATGCCCAGGCGGGGTCAAGGGGTAGCACTCCCGAATCCAAAAAGAAGTTAACTGCTTGAACGGCCATTTGTATGCTCAAGCAGTGAAGTGGAGCTTCTAGTATTTCAACTTGCATTCAAAACTTCTAGAAAACTTGTTTTACCACTCGAGCGGTGAAGTATGTGCTCAAGCGGTTGGCCTATATATTTTGCACCGCCTTTACTTACACCGCTTAAACGGTGAAGTGTGCGCTCAAACGGTCTTCACATCTCTATTTGTTATAAAGTGCATTGTTTGCTGTTTTTAGGGTTTAACCCATCCAGATTCTCAAAAAAGAGTAAAATACAAAGTGTTCTATATTGAAGGGTGGTTTATATGAGTTTTCTTGATATAGAGAGTGATCGATTGATCAGTGAACTACATGTTGATGAACATTAATGGTTGATTTTGTTCTTTTATTCACATAAAGAGAGAGGTGTTCTTCGGCAGATTCTGGGAAACTTGAGCTTGAAGCTTTGACGGAGTAGCTTATCGCTATCAATTCGATATCAGCATTGTTGATTCAATGTTGGGCAAAACAGTTCCATGGTGAAGACGGTGGTGGAAGAGGTACATCGGGTTTGGTTCAATTCAAGTGTGGATTCGTTTGGTAATTGAGGGTACTCGTGTATAATTCTTTTTGTCTTCTTAATAGGTTGTTTTGTGGTTTTGGCCTGTGATTTTTTATCACAATTAGGGGTGCTTTAATTGTGATTTTTTCCACGTTAAATCGTTGTGCCAATTTGTTATTGATTGTTTGATTGAGATTGATATTCACTATTTAAAATTGAAATATAATCACAAATTAATATCTCGAGAGTTTTTACATTTTTCAAAGTGGAAGAGAGAAATTTCAAAAAATACAATAAAAATAAAACTCACATGCATGTACAAAGATTTGACCTCCTAAATCTCATAGATTAGTCAATTACTTAAATTACTAAACTTTGAAATCACCTCTTTACCCATGATTAAAATTTTAAAACTTTAGTAATTGGTATTTATGAGACTTTCCTAAAATGAATTAGAAGTCTTTGCAATTAGCCAAAAAATGAGAAATTTCTCTAATTATGTGACATGGGTAAGCCCATAAAGGGTATAGCCCACCCCTTAGGGCCCAATACATAATTCAAATACTAAAACCCAACGTTGCTGAAGCTCAACATGGCATTAAGAACCAATAACATCTAAACACGTAGCAAGAGAAGGACAAGCCACATAAGCAGACAAAGATCCTGCAAAGTTATTGCACTGGACATCAGCCATTAATGAAGTCCCTTACGGTATTTATTGCGATAACCCCTCCCCATTGAGACAAAACGGCCTCACCATGAACAAGGCAAGCTAGAGCATAGACTTTCGGCCAAGATGACAGGTCGGAAGGGACAACAAAATGATTACCAGATGATATCAAGATGACAGGTCGGAAGGGACAACAAAAATGATTACCAGATGATATAAGCAGGTATCGAAGACAAGAAGAAGGTTAAGCTTTCTATCTCTAATCTTATCTCTACATTCCATCTCTCTTTCTAACTTGCTCGTCGGAGGGGTTCGCTGGGGGACTCCCCGTTCCCCGTTGAACTCTTGTGCAGGTTCCCCCTGTGGGCTTTGGTACCCTCGGATACTGGTTTGGGAAGCGTGGATCAGTCCGACCCATTCCATCTGGAACAAGCTGTATCATCAGTTGGTGCCATCTGTGGGAACCCTTTTGCTTCGGCGTGCAGGTTGTACTCATTGTCAGCCAGAGACCCTTTACCCAATAACCCCTTCCCGCCATCCACCAAGGTGGATGGTCACACACTAGATCCATGACTTCTCACCACAATGTTGCCGACCACACCAAGCTGACCCTACCCAATCCAAACAACACCGCCGCAGTATTTCACTGAGTTCACCAACAGCATTAATCCGCCTAACCGAGCAAAACTAAGCCCTGATTAATGCTCTAACTCCAAAGAAACCTTCCTATGCCTCCTCCGCCACCTCCAGATTTCTCACCCAACCAAGAACGAGCCCCGTGCCATACTATCCAGCAGCCCCATCCACCCAACTTGGAAGGCTTACGACCCCCTCCCCCAAGATATAAACCCCGCCACCCCGGGTCCCACCTCCATCGGTCCAAGCACCCACACCCCGAGGGAGAGGCCCAGTAATGTACAGCCCTCGCTACATTCCGGTGGTAACAACGTTTCCACTCTGGGATGCGGAACTCGAGCCATGAAGCTCCAGCTCCAAGGAGTCATGCAGAACGTACAACATAAACCATCTACCACAGCCACAACTCACCATTCGTTGCCTCCATCAGGGACAAAACCTCATACCTTCCTAAGTCTAAATGCCCTCTATTGACTCTTTCGACGGTACAATGGACCCAGTCGATCACTTGGAGACCTACAGGACCCTCATGATCCTCCATGCATTCCCTGATGAAATCATATATCTGGCTTTCCCCGTAACACTTAAGGGGTATACCCGACTGTGGTTTAGTCAGCTACCGACGGACTCTGTCTCTATCTTTCAGCACCTGAGTGACTCCTTCCTCAGCCACTTCATTGGTGACCAGCGCCAACGGCGTCCGGCAACTCAACTCCTTAACATCCGTCAGACGGAGGGAGAGTCGCTGCGCAGCTTTGTCACCCGCTTCAACACCGAGGCCTTGCAGGTGGCAGAAAATGATGACAAAAGTCATTCTCACTGGCTTTCATGGCCGGTCTATGATCATCTGATTTCCTCTTTTCCCTCTCCAAAAGCCTCCCGACCTCCATGGCAACCCTACTTTCCAAAACCCAAAAATACATGAACGCCAAAGATTCCCTAGTCGCCCGACAAGAACCTATAGCCAAAAACCCGACCCCCATAGAGAAGAGAAAGGACTCAGAAACACCCGGTACACTCACCAAACACCCGGTACACTCACCAAACACCTCAGTATACACATCGACCACCCCAAGCCGACCGGTCGGCGGTCAACCAGACCATCCGGCCTGTTCGAATGGTACATCCCCCTCAACTCACCCATGGAAACAAGTCTTGAACCAGATTCAAATGAGATTATTCCCTAAAATGGCCCCAACCGTCACCGGTCTTTTTCCAACCGGCGAGACCAGTCCAAATACTGCCGCTTTCATCAGGACCACATCCATAATACGAAGGAGTGTGTTAACTTCAAAGACCAGGTCGAGGGCTTGATACGTTAGGGGACGTCTCAGTCGGTTCACCGGAAGCCCGCCCTCAAGCAGAGGCAAAGAACTGAACCCATCAGAAACAACTGCCGGCGCACCCCTCCTCGACAACTCGCAATAACCTAACCAAGGTCATGATCGCCCCCCACAGCAACCCCGGGCACAAGGTAACCCCGCTCCCCCTGTTGGAGAGATCAGAGTTATTGCTGGCGGCTTGCTTGTGGAGGACCATCCCGCTCGGCTCAGCGGGCAGAACTTAGAAAAATAAGGCGGGCTTAGACAAAGAAGTTGTCACATTGGATTACCCTTCCAAATAGCCCAAGCAGTGGATGGAGCCCATCACCTCTACGGAGGCCGACTGCACAGGCATCCATTACCCCCATGACGACCCCCTCGTCATCTCTGCCCTCCTCTCTAATTACAAAGTCAGACGGGTTCTCGTCAACAACGGCAAGTTCTTTAGACATCATCTTCCTAAATGTCTTTCGCCAGCTCAAGGTCGGGGAAAAAAGTCTGTCCCCTCTCCAAACCCCATTGTCGGTTTTGCTGGAGATTAGGTGACCTCCATCGGCTCCATCGATCTTCCATCACAATCGGAGAATACTCGCGACAGACCCACAAATTGCTCACCTTCCTCGTCGTCGACTGTCCCCTCTGCTTACAACATCATCCTCGGCTCGCACCGCCCTAAATGCTTTCCAAGCTATCACATCCACTTTCCATCTTGCCGTCAAATTCCCCAATGACCTTGGGGTCGACACGGTGAGAGGAGAGCAGACCGTGGCCAGAGAATGTTATGTTGCTTCATTGAACGAGGTCAAGCTAAAGGAGGGCTATGATCATTGAAGGGCTCGACGTCAGAGACGAGGATGAGCAGGTCAGAGAAGAACCAGTGGAAGAGCTTGTCGAGGTCCTCATCGATCCTACTAACCGACAAAAACTGCCAAGATCGGCAGCCCAAATATTCTCCCAGGCCAAGGCCGACCTTACTGCCCTCCTGATTGAGCACAACGGCGTATTTGCCTGGACCCACTCTGACATGCCGGGGTATTAACCCCTTATTCATCAACCATCGTCTTAGCAATTGAGCCCCATTTTCGACCCTTTCCTCTAGAAGCAACGCATCTTTCACCCGGAGCGCAATACTCTTATCGCTTCTGAAGTAGATAAGCTCCTTGAGGCACAGTTTATCAAAAACGTGGACTACCCCAGATGGCTGTCAAATGTGGTCTTGGTCCGTAAAAACAACAGTAAATGGCGACTCTGTGTCGACTACTCCGACCTTAATCGAGCTTGCCCTCCAAAGACAGTTATCCCCTTCCTCGCATAGATCTGCTTGTTGACGCCCACGGCCGGTCATCAAATGCTCAGCTTCATGGATGCCTTCTCTGGGTACAACCAAATTCTTGATGCACCCGTCTAACCGAGAACACACACCAACCAGGGAACCTACCATTATTGTGTCATGTCATTTGGGTTGAAAAATGCTGGGGCCACTTACCAACGGTTGGTCAACGCCGTCTTTCATCATCAGATAGGCCGGAACATGGAAGTATACATCGATGACATGCTAGTCAAGAGCAAACTCTCCACTGATCATCTGGCTGACCTGCGAAAGACCTTCGGCACTCTACGAAAGTATCAAATGAAGCTCAATCCGGAGAAATGCACCTTCGGCGTAAGATCTGGGAAATTCTTGGGTTTCATAGTCAGTCAGCGGGGTATCGAAGCTAACCCCGAAAAGATCAAGGCCTTGATAGAAATGCAGTCGCCCAGAACAGTTAAGGAGGTTCAGAGGCTTACTGGCAGAGTCACCGCCCTCAACCGCTTCATTTCTCGTGCAACGGACAAGTGCCTCCCCTTCTTCAAAGTTCTTCGGCCAACTTTCGAGTGGGACGACCGAATTCGAAGAGGCTTTCCAACAATTGAAACAGTGCATGGCCAACCCCCATTACTCTCCCCAGGCCGCTCTCAGGTGAGCCCCTGTTCCTCTATTTAGCCGTCTCCAGCACCGCAGTCAGTGTGGCCCTCATCAGGGAAGACGGTTCGGTACAGCGCCCGGTTTATTACATTAGCCGGGCTCTCAGAGGCGCAGAACAGAACTACCCATTGCTAGAAAAAATGTCCTTGGCCTTGGTCACCGCCTTAAGACGACTCCGTCCTTACTTCCAAGCCCATTCCATAGTGGTCATCACTGACCAACCCTTGAAGAAGATAATGCAACAACCAGAGCTGTCCGGCAGACTTATGCAATGGTCGGTCGAGCTCAGCCATTTGACATCTCCTACCGACCTCGAATGGCGATCAAAGGACAGGCTGTTGCCGATTTTATCCTAGAATTCACTAATCCCACTCCAACCATGGCCCCCCCCACCCCTGCAACCCCACACTGAGGCAGAAGACCCCCACTCTTGGACCCTCAACGTCAACGGATCATCCCGTAAAGAAGGCAGTGGGGCTAGTCTCATCCTCACCGCTCCAGAGCGTGGTTATTTCAAGTGTGCTCTCCGCTTCTTGTTTGACGCAAGCAATAATGAGGCTGAATATGAGGCATTGATCGCAGGTCTCCGCCTCGCCAAAGACTTTGGTGTCAGCCATATCTAAGTGTTCAGCGATTCCCAGCTCATTGTCGGACAAATTACGGGGGAATTCGATGCTAAGGAAGACACAATACGGGCTTACAGAGATATTGCAACTCCCCCTTGCTCGCCTCTTCAACACTTTCCACATCAAACACATCCCTCGGACGGAAAACTCCAAGGCAGATGAGATGGCTCAATTAGCTTCTCCAGACCAGTCAGACCTCAGCCATGGTGTCCACCTCGAGTACCTGGCCCACCCTGCCATTTCCCCAAACCAGCAGCAAGTCCACTTCCTCCAAAACGAACCTATTCCATAGGCAGCCGACATCTTTCTATTTTTGACAAAGGGGGAATTGCCAGACGACAAACAGCAAGCTACCAAAGTCAGGGCCCAGTCATCCAACTACATTCTCATCAGCGGCCTCTTGTACAAACGTGGCTTTTCACGCCCATACCTACGATGCCTCAATCCTGCTCAAGCGACCTACGTGATGAGAGAAGTCTATGAGGGTATATGTGGTAATCATTCGGGTGCCAGGTCACTAGCCCACAAAATACTTCGCACCAGTTACTTCTGGCATACTCTCAATCAAGATGCCACTGAATTCGTGCTTAAATGTGATAAGTGCCAACACTTTGCCAACATCCCTCATGCTCCTCCTACAGAATTGATCACACTCTACAGTCCTTACCCATTCGCCAAATGGGGGATCGACATAGTCGGCCCATTGCCCACCGGCTGAGGCCAAACCAAATTCGCAATCGTCACCATTGATTACTTCACTAAATGGGTGGAGGCGGAACCCTTCGCCACAATCACCGAGCGGAACACAACCAAATTCATTTGGCAGTCGATCGTGTGCCGATTTGGCATCCCTCAAGCCATCATCTCCGACAACGGCAAACAATTTGACAACGCCAAGTTTAGAAAACTCTGTGCAGAGCTTCAAATCCAGCCATGCTTCTCTTCCCTAGGTCATCCCCAAGCCAATGGCCAAGTTGAGGTTACCAACCGTTCTCTTCTGAAGATCATCAAAACTAAGTTGGAAGCTGCTAAGGGACTCTGGACTGAGGAATTACCAAACGTACTCTGGGCCTACTGCACTACCACCCGAACCCCCACTGGGGAGACCCTTTTCTGCTTAGGCGCTGAGGTGGTCATCCCAGTGGAAATCGGTCTGCCCACCCCAAGGGTTCTGCACCCGAATCCGGAACTAACTGAAGAGCTACGTCGGGCAGACCTAAACCTGATTGAAGAGCTCCGAGAGACCACTGCTGTCAGGCGGGCCTCATATCAACAGAAAATGAGAACACACTACAACCGCAAAGTCTGATCGAGGGAGTTCGCCGTGGGGGACCTTGTTTTGCGCGAAGCAACTATTGCCACCAAAAAATCCAGCTGAAGGCAAGCTGGCAGCCAAGTGGGAGGGACCTTACATTGTTAAGGCCAGACCTCGTCCGGGTACTTACCGACTTCAGGACATGTAAGGCCGAGACCTCCCCTATCCATGGAACGCCGAGCACTTGAAGCGTTATTTTCAATAAAAGCCCTATTTTTGTATTGATCCATTGCTGTATTTTCTTTTTGACAATCTACACACTTGGATGTTTTTGTCCTTTTCTCACATGGTGTAAATTTGTGATCAATGGGCTACGCTTTAAATAACAACAATCTTATATCTCAGTTATCTGCGTGGAATTTCAATAACACCTTGCTTGCAACCTCAGCTTGACTGAGTAATTTAAAGCCTCAGCCAGACTGGGCACGAAGGGCTCAGCCAGACTGAGGTACTTAAAGCCTCAGCCAGACTGAGCACGAAGGGCCCAGCCAGACTGAGTTACTTAAAGCCTCAGCCAGACTGAGCACGAAGGGCCCAGCCAGACTGAGTTGCTTGAAGCCTAAGCCAGACTGAGTTAATTATGACTCAAGCCAAACTGAACACAAATGAAGAGCTCGGCCAAGCCCATTCTTGCAACTTCATGATTGTGGCATAGTTGCTATACCTAGTCAAATTCCAGGTCCATGCTTTTACGTCTCTTAACATTCTTTACATTTTTTAACTTTCATTTCCCAACCCAATCCTTCATTTCTCAACACTCTGACCACATGATTTAACATTTCAAGACTCTCACATTTTAAGACCTTTACACTCTCACATTTTCTCAACACTCTTACATTCTAAGGCCTTTACATTTCAACGTTTTTATTGTTAACATTCTTTGCGTCATAGTTTTCTCACAAGCTAGATTGGCTCCCTACTTCTCAACTTTTACTATGATTTATACACAAGCCTTATTTGAATGACCATTCTTATTCTTTTTAGATCTACAAGAAATAAAGACAACAGTATGAAAAACACAATTCATAATTTTATTTACAAACTTATACATCAATTCACTACAGAAATTACACGCCCAACAAAAAAAAAACAAAACAAAACAAAACAAAACAAACAAAAACAACAAAAATTTTATTTACACATCTTATTTGCATTAATCATTCATGCTCGCTCAAAGCAAGGTCTTCTTCGTCAACACCTTCGTCTAGGGGGGTCTGGGTCCACATCGTCTTCATCTATCCTCACAGTGTTGAAGTCTAAGTCTGGGAACAGCTCTTCTGCTTTACGCTTAAAAGTTTTCCAGCCGCTGTCCCAGAACTCAGCCATCTCATGCTTGTAGAAGTCCCAACCGTTGGAAACTCTGGATCACTTCCTCTTCACTCTTCTTTCCAGCGGTCGCCCCCGACGGGCCAGCCCCCCTATCTCCTTCTCTCGCAGGCTGCTGGTGATAGCGGCATCCATGGCCATCTGGAAGTTGGCGGACCCCTTGAACTGCTCTACCGCCGCCATACATAGGTCGGGGTACGCCGCCCTCTTAGATGCCAGCTTGCCCCTTTCCTCCTCCAAGGCCTTCTCCAACCCTGTCTTCTCAGCCACTGACTTGGCCCGCTCGTCCGCCAGCGCCCTCTTCAGCTGAGCGATCTTCTGATCTGCTTCTTCTTTTTCTTTGATCAACTAAGCGCATAGGTCTTCATTACAGACCATGGCTTCATCCTACCTTTCGTTGGCGACGGTCCAGGCTTTCTGGGCCTCTTCCAGCTTCTTCTGCTCGCCAGCTAGTTGGAACTCGAGCGACACCACCTTGCGGCATTCCGTCTCTAGCTCTAACTTGGTCGCGAGCAGCTCAGCATTGGCACGGTCTGCTGAATAGCCCTGCACCATCGCCAACACCTCCATCTTCTTGGCATTTTGGGCACACTCCAGCCCCCTTGCACACGCGCTCCGCACGGCCTTCCTCCAGCCACCGATCTCCCTTCTTAAACTTTTAAGCTGGGCCTTCACCTCCTCCAGCTTTGCCTTTAGTGGCTGAACTTCGCTTTTCGCGAGCGCCGCTTTGTTCAGTAAGGCTCCCGCTAAGGTAGTCGCCTCCATTTAGGCAGAGCACAGCCCCTTTAGCAACTCGGCCTCAGTGAAACTTGCCATTGAACGCATGGCCGCGTCCTCTAATACTCTCAAGAGGCGATCTGCAGCAATCCTGGCTTCACCTCCTTCTCCTTCCAGTCGCCCAGACACTGCTGGAGCGTGGTAAATGGCGGTCTTCAACCTGGCCCTCTTTCCTTCTCCTTGGGTCACATGACCCCCCTTGGGCTGTTGCTCTGCCCCCTCCTCAGGGCCAGTCGCCCCGCCTTCCATTTGTTTTTCAGGGCCAGTCGCCCCACTCTCTATCTCCTTCGCTGCTCCCTCCAATTCCACTTCGGGGGTCTCCTCTGCTATCACCTCCTTCATCCTCTTCAAGGCTGGCCCCTCCTCCCTCTCCCTTACTCTTTTCTTCTTCTTCAACACAGCATCCACCTCCTTTTTGCTCTTCTCCTTTAGAGGATCCACTGGAGGTGGTCGTAGCTCAAAGCCGCTCAGATCCTTCTCTTCCAGCGGCTTGGGGCGTGGTCGGACTCATTCCCTCGCGATCGGTTTCGGAGCAGGCCCCAACTTTGCCTCTTTATATTTGTCCACTCTAGCGAACAATCTCCTCTCCTCCTCCTCCTCCGCCTTCCTCTACACCTCCAGCTCCTCCCTTACTGGATCCTCCCCCAACGGTTGCGGTCCCAAGTTCAGGGCAAACAACGTTGAAGGAAGGACCAGCTCGTCCCACCTCACTCCCTTCTCTTCCCTCCATTCCCTCACCTTCTTCACTCGGTCTTCGGCCGGCCCGTCCAACTTGGGCTCGACTGATTTGGTGGGGACCTTCCACGTTGTCCGAACTCTCCTTCCACCGTTCACTAACACAAAAAACCATCTCGGCCTCTATCCCTTCACCGAAGATGGCAGCCACACCACTACACCTCGCCCTGCTACTGCCTGCAGCGTCACCCACGTCTCCTGTTGACCAGAGGCCTTGTAGCAGGAGAAAAACTCCTTCACAGTCATGGCCACTCCTCCGGTTGCTTACTGCCAGGAACTCACATAGGCCATCAGTATTTTCCAGGCGTTCGGCATCAAATGTCCTAGCGCCACTTCTAGCTTATTCAGCATGTCCACCACTACTTGAGGGAGAGGTAGCCTCAAACCTCCTCGCAACGCTTCCTCGTAGAGACTGAATTCGTCCGGCCGCACATCCGACGCCCTCTCCCTAGATGTGGGCAGCCTCAGCCCTATTTCCGAGGGAATTTGGTACTTCCTTCTTATTCCCTCCAACTCCTCTGCCATAAGTGTGGATCTGTCCGGTTTGGTGTGCCAGTGGTCCGACTCCACTTGACTAATAGGTCTCGCGGCTGCAATCATTGTCCTAGGGCGAGCCCGCACCGCCTGACTCACTACCTCCCCCTCCCTTCGCTCCATACGATATTGCTTCGCCAGGTCCACCGCGTCGTCGTCCCCCAACGCATCTAGTCTCACGGTGGGCGCATCCTCTCGAGCCATCTCTCTGCTATGCCTGCGTATAGCTTCAGACGCTGGTACAAGATAGTTCACAAAATGTTGCAAAGGTGTATCACTTGACACAAAAGAGGTTACTTCTGGAACGATTTGGTTTTTTGCAAAAAGAAAGGTAAAGCAAATAAAACCAAACGCCCAAGGCTTACCTGTATTCCAAGAGTCAAGGTCAAACTTTGCCAGTTTGAAAATTTTCAAAAAATTTTCAAAACTGCCTTTTCAAACACCCTATATTGACCTATCGTTTCATCTCTTGCCCAACGCCTAATCTTCTCCGTCACGGGATTCCGCCACGTGTACGACCATAATCCATTGCCCCTTTCCCCTTCCTTGTCTATTCCATTTCACCTCACCACGTGCCCCGCGCGCCGCCACTCACCCTTCGCGGTCGGCCCTCCTCACGGTCGGTCCCTCTCCTCGGTCACCCTTCGCGGTCAGCCCTCCTTACAGTCGGTCTTCACCCACCTTCCAGTCGGTCTTCGCCCCGTCGATCTCTCACCACTACTGTTTTCTTCTTTATTCCCTTCGTTGGACTAAAGCTGCACTTGGGAATGGGGGACTACTGACACGGGTAAGCCCATAAAGGGTATAGCCCACCCCTTAGGGCCCAATACATAATTCAAATACTAAAGCCCAACGTTGCTGGAGCTCAATATGGCATTAAGAACCAATGACATCTAAACACGTAGCAAGAGAAGGACAAGCCACATTAGCAGACAAAGATCCTGCAAAGTTATTGCACTAGGCATCAGCCATGAATGAAGTCCCTTACAGTATTTATTGCGATAACCCCTCCCCGTCAAGACAGAACGGCTTCACCATGAACAAGGCAAGTTAGAGCATAGGCTTTTGGCCAAGATGACAGGTCGGAAGGGACAACGAAATGATTACCAAAGGATATAAGCAGGCATCGAAGACAAGAAGAAGGTTAAGCTTTCTATCTCTAATCTATCTCTACATTCCATCTCTCTTTCTAACTTGCTCGTCGGAGGGTTCGCTGGGGGACTCCCTGTTTCCCGTCAAACTCTTGTGCAAGTTCCTCTGTGGGCTTGGTACCTCGGATACTGGTTTAGGAAGCGTGAATCAGTCCGACCCGTTCCATCTGGAGCACGCTGTATCATCATTATGGATGCACCAAAATGTTGGAGCATTGACCATCTCTTCAAATTCATGCTTTCCATGGTTGTTTTTTTCCTACGTACGACACCTACGCCAACCATGACTTCAATGCCGAACACCACACACTTGTATATAACCTCGTTGCTTACAATATATATACATATATATATATGCCATATAGAAAATGTTAAAAACGGTTATTAGAGCAATTGTTAGTATTGAAACATATTTAAAATGTATATTGAAATATGTAAAAAAATGTATAAAAATATAAGAAAGTCTAGGCACCTAGAATTATTCAAAACTTTAGATCTATTGTTTATATTTAATCTTGTTGTGGGGACAATACTATGAATAAATCTTGACCATTGATTGTAAATTCTAGACAAAACTTTAAAAATATATAAAAATATTTTCGAATATGTAAAAAGTATATTGATATTACAAATATTTAATATTTTATGTTTATGGTTGTATTTATCTAAATAAAGTTACTTAAAGGAATGGCAACAAGTCAGATTTTTCAAGTTTCAAATGTAAATTCTTAATTTGAAACTTAATTATTTTAGTCATGCAATTTTATACTGTACTCTAATCCTAAACGTTTTAATCTTCATGCCCTCTAATTTATCCTGCCCTATCAGTGCTTCCCCAAACTTTTTTTTAATTAAAATCGAATTAGGAGAAATACAATCATCGGATAATTTTATCATTTTTATGTGGGTTTATGCACGTGCAATTCAAAATGAATAAAGTAAGTAAAAAATGTCTTAGCTTTGATGTGAGCAGCTCCAAACAAAAGTCGCTTTCGGAGTAATAATTATTGGACTTTTCGTTACCAAAATGATCTCATGACGGTTGAATTATTGAGTGATATGTTCGTCAACTTTTTACTCAATATTACAGCGGGAGAAGGTATGACATGAGACGTTATGCGGTAGTTTTGGAATTGGTTATGCTAGGAATATAATAGAATACATAGATGAGAGATGGAAAGAAAAAAAAAATCACATTTAGCATGCTTGGTTAAAGTTTTTCAAAAATTCTTTTTAGAAAATTTTACTTTTTTATTTTTCGTATTTTTTTTATTTTACTGAATTTTTTTAATATTTTAAGCAATTTTTTTTTACTTTTAGACATACCTAACATAAATATACCTAAAAAATAAAAAATTTGTGAAAGAAACTTTTTAAAAATTCATTAAATACCAAAAATATAAAAAAAAAAATACGAGAATTCCGTACATATTTTGTATTTTTATGTATTTATTAATTTTTTAAAATATTTTTTCACAAATTTTTTACTTTTTAGATACATCTAAGTAAGGTGCATCTAAAAAAGTAAAAAAAAATGTTTAAAATTTTAAAAATATTCACTAAAAACAAAAAAATACGAAAATAAAAAAATTCAATTTTCAAAAAACTTAATCCAAAAAGGAAAAAGATTAAGGCCTCGAATGCCTCGAATGTCAAAACGACGTCGTCTTGACATTCTTACCGGTAAGAGAATGACTCAAACTTAGTACAAAAAAATATCTTACCGGTAAGATAATAAATCTTACCGTTAAGATAATAAAAAAAATCCCAAAACGACATCGTTTTGAAATTTCACGCCATTCGAGCCATTAATAATTCGAGCTACGTAGCAGTGTTCATCCAAAAACACTCAAACCAAAATGAGCAATTTTTTTGTTTCACATTTATGTGTTCTGTATTTACAATTTTCTACTTTACTAGTCTTTTCCTTTTAAAACTTTACTATTTCAACCAATTATAAACTAATTAGGCCTTGTTTGGGTACTCCCAAATAATTCAAAAAGCCAAAAAGTTACTCAAAAAGTTAAAAAGTTAACACTATTCACCAAAAGTCAACAATTACGGCTGCACAACTCCCAATTCAAATTTTCCTCTAAAAACCAATTTTAACAATTTTTTATTATACATTTTTCCATAAAAAGTCAAAAAATTAACTCAAACATCCATATTTTCAACCTTAATTTTTTAGTCAAAAAAGACAAAAAGTACACTTATTTAGTCTTCCCAAACTTGGCCTTAGAGAGCCACATAGATTTGCTCAAAAATCTTTGTATAATTTTCTATGTGATCTCACCTTTGAACTCATGGTGGTGTTGTGAAAAGATGATAAAAAGTTGATCTTTTAAAATTTTTAAAAATATTTTTTGGCTTTTTTGTGTTAAAAATTTAATTTTTTTGAGACTTTTTTGTGTTAAAAAAATAAAAAGTCAAAAAATTAACTTTTTTTTAAAAGTTCTAAAAACTATATATTGTCGTATTTTTTATGAACAATGAAACGCCCATGTGTATGTCATTTAGAGATGAGGAGCGGATATACCGATTCGTCCAAATTAATCGAATCGAACCGATCCGTCGTATTTTGGACAGATACGTGATGAAGAGCGGACAGTTGTGGATTATTTTTTTGAATCCGCCTAGTTTTGGGCGTATGGCGGATTTGAGGTTTCTTTGGCCGCAACCGAATCGCCAAACCGCGAACACCTCTAATAATTTGTAAGATTTTGTGTTTTCAATTTGTTTAGATATTCTGTTTGTATTTTTAATTGAAAATGAATTTAAATATTTTGTTGAATATATTATGTTGAAAAAGAATTTTCAACTTCAATATATTTTCTAAATTGAAAAAAATAAATGTATTATTTATCTATATTTTTTGGGTTTTAAATCTAATTCTAAAAATAATAAATAAAAAAGATGATATATGCTGGTTAGTTTTTGTTTTCAAAAACAGATATAAATATAACAATATAGAGGCATACAATCTCTACTATTGCTATGTTCTTGGTTTTTGTGATTTGAATTGGTTTTATATTTTAAGAACCTCAGATTATAATAAATTATATGGATGAGACATGCTGTAATTGTAATACTTTTTTAAGTCTTTAACTGTAATTTTTTTTTTTTTTTTTTTTTTGAGGAAGTGCACAAGTTGAAAGAACAATCAAGAAGCATAAATTGTGATGCTATGTGATGATACCATTAATTAATAATAAATTTTAGGATAAATTACATTGATACCCCCTAAGGTTTGTATTTATTACAGTTTCTCCCTCACCTTTTAGAAATTATATTCCCCTCCTTGAGGTTTAAAATTTCATTACAGATTGCTCTCTCAGTTAGTTGATTGTTAAGTCAACTAACATATTTTGTTGATGTCAGCAATTTAATTTTTTTAATACCAATTTTGCCTTCACTAGGTAAATTACATTGACACCCCTCATATTTTAGAAATTACAATTCCCTCCCCAAGGTTTAAAGTAGTGTTATCAATTGCATCATCGGTTAGTATTAGTTGAAAAAAAAATTAATTGAAAAAAAATTTGTTAGTCAAATTTTTAAATTTCTATTTAAAAACCAACGTAAACTCATTTTTTGAATTTACGTTTTTTCGCCAAATTTACAAACTGAGACAACTATTTATAAACCTAAAAAATTATCAAACAGGTTTTTATGACAGTTTTTAAAATTTTTGTAGATATAAATTGAAAACTGAAAACGAAATGGTTACCAAACAGGCCTTAGATGGTAAAAATATCGTAAAATTAGCAAATAATTAAATAAGTTACCAACGTAAGAAATGACTTATCAAAAAGTTCTTAGGCTATGTATGGTTTGATTTTTAGAATTTTTTTTTTAAATTAAAAATTAATTTGGTTAAGAAATAAGAAATAAAAAATAATTATCATTTTTATATAACTTTTATCTTTCGAGTGGTTAGAAATAATTTTTTACAAATTAAATATATTTCTTCATATTTATTTTTATTAAATTAGTTTTTTTTTTTAAATGTCAGGGAGGGATCCGTATTAAATTGAAACTTCAAGGGGTGTCAATGTAATTTACCCTTTAAAGTATATGTAAAGGTTAATGATAAATATGTAAAGTTAACACCATCAAATAATTACACTGGTAAGGGGGGTCAGTGTAATTTTCCAAATGTGAAGAGGGAACTGTAATAAATATAAACCTCAGGGGGTGTCAGTGTAATTTACCCTAAATTTTATTTTACAATGATAGAATAGGTAACACAGAGTTGAGAGGGATTTGTGTCTTTTTATATTTTTTAATAATTCACTCCTTTAAGATTATAATTATTTTCTTAAATTTTAATACCTCACCTTTTTTTTTCCTTTTATATTTTATAACAAAATTCATATATTTTGTCACTTAAAAAGTTTAATTTTGTTAAAAGATTTTTTTTTTTTATAAATTTTATATTATTTCACTCTCTTCTCTCACATTTCATTATCTACCCTCTTTTATCTGTCTCTTTTGTGTGTATTTTGGTATAATTTTGCTCCTTTTTTTTTTCTTTTTTTTTTTTGTAGAGGCAATGTGATCACATTTTAAATTACAATGATTATTATGTTCATAAATTAAAATAGAAAATTAAATTAATAATAAAAAATAGAAAACCAAATAAAAATTGATCCATTAACTTGAGTATAATTCTAATATATATGACTCTGGCATCACACTAATCTTCTGTTTAGTACCAAATGAAAATCAACTTTGATTGTATTGTGATAGATCTTGGCAAGGCATCAACTCAATATTGCTCCCTTTATGTCAAAATTCTTCACCAGTAGAGACTACATAGTTGACTTTGTAAATTATAAGCGAAGCACACTTATATAACACCGAAGTACACTTAAATCTAATTTGTGACATTTTATTAACCTATAACACCACGTACGATGGCGTCACCATTGCACTCAACATTTATTCCAAATCAAGCATAAGTAATTAGCATAATCTAAATGCAAAAAATTTCTCTTCATTGTTTTATAATATTCAATTTTTTTCCAATTTATTTTAATAATTTTATATCATAAACTATATGTAAACAAAAAGTGCATGACATAACTCCCAACAAAAATTACAAACACGTTTATAAAATTGCATCAAACCAAATATAACTCAATTGTCATAAATTAGCTTTGACACAAGTGTGCCCTTGACAACAAATGAGAATATGAAATGGTACAATGTTTTAAGTGTTAATTAAGAGCCTCTTTTAAAATTTGGACTAATTATTGAATGACAATACAGAATTTCAAGTTACATGAATTTTCCTTTCTTACTTACAGAATTTCAAGTTACATGAATTTTTCCTTTCTTACTTTTAAGATATACAAATAAAAATAGAAGAATGGTAGGAGAAACAAAAAGGAAGAGTCAATGTTGATAGGGGTTCATCCGAGTAGGCTTATGGGATATCCTTAAAATCTATAGCTTAGGCTCTCAAGTTTTGTTTCTTTGGTCACCTAACTCTAGTCTCAAAGTTTGGAGCCTTCTTGTTGTTTGCCTCCTTTGGATTCCAATGCATCAAAGTCTTGTACACCCCTTGCATTTCAATCTTGTGGATATGATCCATAAAGTCCAAACAAGCAAGATTTTGATAGATATAATAAGTTTTACGTGTTCTTGATGACAGTTTAAGCAATTATTTTGACTCTTAATAGATATAATAAGTTAATAATAAGTTTTTTTAGTACATCAAAAAGTTGTGGTACTGTAAGAGCAGAGTTTTGCATTGAATAAAGACTAACCTCAATCTCTTAGTGAGGTATATGATTTTGACCAACGGGGGGTGTTTGGGAAAGGATTTTTTTAACTTTTTAGGCTAAAATCTAGAGAAAGACAAAATAGACTAAAATAGTCAATAAGACAAAATATCACATCAAACTTCTAATCATCACATTTTCTCTTACAAATATCACATCTAACTATAAAAAAATCTAACCTCCTTTCCAAACATAAATATTTTAGCATACTAAAATAGTTAAAAACTAAAATAACTTACTAAAATAATCGACTTTTCGAACGAGGCCATATATTATTAGAAGAGCAAGTACACTAATGTGTTCAATTGAAAAGATTATGCGAGTGTTATGAAATATACAATTAAGGTAGTAGAGAGTATTTTTTTTTTTTTTTTGAATAAAAAAGAAAAGAAAATTGAATTTCTAGTCTTTATGTAATTGCTTGTGTATTCTCAGAAATCTAAAAAATATGACGTGTGGTATGTAATTTGCAATCAATGGAGTTGAGAGGTTTTGTTGTTAAAGGAAAAAGAAAGTTGAATCTATGTAATTGCTCTTATGGACATTCTTAGAAATTTGAAAAAAAGGTGACATGCTACCAACTTCAAGGTAGCGTTTATATATAAATATACTAGCCTATCATTCGTGCTATGCACGGAATAATTATAGATATTTATATTTATTTAATTTTTTTTTAATATATAAATTTATATTTTGGGGGATGCACCAATAAATCCCAAATTTGTATCTTGTAACCCATTTGGTCCTATGAATTTTCTTATGAATCATTAGGTCCTATCCCAATGTTAATGACCATTAAACATTAAACATCAAACATCATTATCATTAAAACAACATCACAACATCATTATCAAAACAACATCAAACATCATCATCAAACAACAACATCAAACATCACACAAACATCATCAACTACATCACCAACATCACTAAAAAACATCATCAAACATCAACAAAAACCAACAACATCAAACATCAACAACATCAAGCATTAACAAAACATCATCAAACATCCGATGTTTTTAACGTTTATGGGTGTTTCAAACATTAGATTTATTTAAAAAAAAATCATCAAATCATCATCAAAACATCAGATTCAAACATCAGATTAATTAATCTAACATCACAATCATTCTGTGGACCCAGATATCAACGCTGACCAAGAAACAATGTCCTTCACCGGAGATTGATCAAACAAAAACCTTGCTGAAGCCATGACCACCAGCCTTTGCAAACCCACCAATCATTGATGTGAACGAAACCACATTCCTCTCAGGCATTTCATCAAACAACTTCCTAGCACTCTTCAAATCACCAAATCTCACAAACCCACTAATCATGGCATTCCAAGAAACCATATTTCTCTTAGGCGAGGAGGAGCAGAGCAGTCAGCCATGGGAGGCAAGATCGGCGGCGTCCGGGGATACCGCCGGGACACATACGGCGGAGCAACCGCCGTCTGCGGCAGCTTGTGCCCACTGTTTCCTTCTCTGCTTTTGAGGACTTGGATGTGTTGTCTTCCATTTTCAGAAACAGGTATTTGAAAATTTATGTATTTTTCTATTACCTGTGTTGTGTGTGTGTGTGGATGCTGAGAAAGTTTGAAACAAAAATCTTCAGATTTTTGGATCTGGACTTCGAATTTCTTTCTGTGGACTCTCTAGCAAGTTGGATGTTTTTGATGTCGATGTTGTTTGGTTGTGATGTTTGATCTTTAACTGCCGAAGAACTTCCCGATCTGATTCTTTTGAATATTGATGTTGTTTTGATGATGATGTTGTAATGTAAAAATATGACTAATTGGTGTACAAGAAAACTCTTAGGACCAAATGGTTTAACTTTCTTCCATATAGGATTTATGGGTAATTTTTCCTTATATTTTTTAAGTTTTTTATAAAAATAATTTAACAATCTTATCACTAACCATAGTGTATGAGAGAAGTTGAAAAGGGTACTGCAGTAACTATACACAGATTGTATCTATAATTATTTGTATGAGGGGATTTTACATGCTGATTAGGGGATTTTGACCAAATCAATAAATGCAGGCATGTAGAAAGACATGTGGATTAAAAAAAGTTAATAAATGCTGATTAGAGGATTTTGACCAAATCAATAAATGCTTAGTTTTTTTTTTTTTTAATAAAAAATTAAAAAAATTCAGATTAGAATATTGAAACTCCCACAAACCTTGAGATTAAAAACCCTCTTATGTTTAATATATGGTATAGATACATAAGCATGTGAAACGACGAAGAAGTGGAGAATATAAAATTGAAAAGTAAAATCATACTTGGAAAAATGGGGCAAAGATTGATTGGTGGTTGAAAGATCAACTATATACTGAAGAAGAATATTTGATTGATTCATAATTTCTCTTAGGAGTATTATTATTTAGGATGTTGTTAATAAGTATTCATCGGAGGCAAGATTTAAAAAAAAAAATTAAGAATACAAGACACGTTTTATTAAATTTATATTTTTTAACTTATTTTTATATTTTTAATATTCTTTTTACACACTTTTCAACATTAAATAATGCCTAAAAGACACTTGTTAGCATTTACCTATTATTTATAATTTTCATTGGAAATACTTCATTGCACTTATTGGTCTTGAAATTATTGAGGAAAAAATTTGGGAAAGGTCAATCTCAATAAGCACGTCTGAAATTCTCAATAAATAATTTTTTAAACTTACTTTCACCACAGTTAAACAACTCAAAAGTGAGTTTATTTAAGGCCACATATATTCTTGTCTCTAGAATTTAGCTTTTGTGTTAATTTGGTCATTGCAATTCAAATTGTATTAATTTTATCTTTTAATTTTTTAAATTATGCTAATTTAATTTAATTGATAATATCTGTTATTTATTTATTTTATTTTTACTATCTTTCTCATTTTCATTATTTTTGTCTCTTTGTAAATTAATCATAGCATTTGGGCCCACTTTTAGGGGAGGAGTTGAATTGAACCTTCATACAAATTTTTTTTTTTTTTTTTTATCAGTAACTTACCTTTCTTAGGATTTAGTCCCAAGGAGGTCATGTGTTCAATTCGGGTTGAATTTAGAGAGTGTAAGCAGTTAGGTACTTTGTCAAGGATGGAAAGATTTTCTCCCATAGATGCTAATCTAACAATTAAATTTCGTACAATAATTAGGGACAAATTATTCATGAGATGCTAATCCTAAAATTGATTTATGAATTCTTCCCATTTTTGTTACACAACTTATTAATTCTCAAACCATCCTACCCATAATTACGGACCAGAAAAAAAGTAGTTCACGTCCTTTACACTATAATTTGGCTAATTTTCTGCCACATGAAAGAGTCGTTGCGGCAAATTATTGTAGGAAACAATAAATCTTGGGCACAAATTGGACATAAAAAGTACATTAATGAACATTTTTTTTAAGTGGACGCTATAACTAAATCTTATAAAATTCTATCAATGCATGTATGTTGTGTTAATTTTGTAAATTTATGTGTTCCTAAACTTACTTGCTCTGAAAAAAAAAAAAAAAAAACAAACAAACAAACAAACTTACTTTTTTTTTGTAAAAAAAACTTTTTTCTCAAAAAAACTAAAAACTAATTTGATAAAAAGTTAAAAAAATAAAAAAGGAGAAATTACAAAAAAAAAAAACTAAAGGGTTTAGCTTGTTTTTCAAATTAAACCCCATAGTTTTAATTTTGACAAATTAAATCCTGGAGTTTCTTCTATGTTTTAATATGAACCCTCCGTCTATATCCGTTTGATTAAACTAACAGAATCTGGGCAAAATTTTCAGATTCAAGCACACATGTTCAAATACTTATATCTCCATCGTCATAATTCCGTTTTACCTCATTTTTTGCGTCGTTGGATTCACCTCATTGCCGAGTTTTCATTCCATTCTTCATACGCCTTGTTCCACCTCTTTTTGTGTGCCGTTGGAACTCCGAAAGTTGTAAAAAATGTAAGATTTTTCTCTCTTAGGAAATTTTTCAGATTTAAACACACATGTTCAAACACTTATATCTCCTTCGTCGTAACTCCATTTTGCCTCATTTTTGCGTCTTTGGATTCACCTCATGACCTAGTTTTCGTTCCACCCCTCATAAGCCCTGTTCCACCTCTTTTTGCATACTGTTGGAGCTTCGAAAGTTGGTCAAAAATAAGATTTTTCTTTCTTTGGGTAAAATTTTCATATTCAAACCCACATATTCAAGCACCTGTATGCAAAAAAAGGTGGAACAAGGCTTATGAGGGGTAGAACGAAAATTAGGCCATGAGGTGAATCCAAAGACGTAAAAATGAGGCAAAACGAAATTACGACGAAGGAAATACAAGTACTTGAACATGTGTGTTTAAATCTGAAAATTTTCCTAAGAGAGAAAAATCTTTTTTTTTTTTTCAAATTTCGGAGTTCCAACGGCACACAAAAAGATGTGAAACAAGGCGTATGAGGGATGAAATGAAAACTAAGCAATAAGGAGAATCCAACGACGTAAAAATAAGGCGAAACGGAGTTACGACGAAGGAGACACAAGTGTTTGAACATGTGTACTGAATCTAAGAATTTTGCCCAGATTTCGTTAGTTCAATCAAACGGATATAGACGGAGGGTTCACATTGAAACACGAAAAAAACTCTAGGGTTTAATTTGTCAAACTTGACACTATGGGGTTTAATTTGAAAAACACGCGAAACCCTGGGGTTTTTTTTGCAATTTTCCCAATAAAAAATACATATCATTTTCATTTTTTTAAAAAAAAAAATTTGCAGGCAAAATCATTTTTTAAACTTTTAAAATATTTTTTTGATATTTATTTTTATCAAACTAGTTTCTATATTTTTAAAAATTCAAGTATTCTGAGCATAATTGCAAGCTAGACCAAAATTTTCGTTTCTAATTGGGTTGTTTTCCCACCGGCTCTGTTTGTTTCTTTGTTATCTGTAACTTCTATCCCTCTTTGATGGTTAATTTTTGGTGTTAAAAAATAGAAGACAATCAGCGCCGGTCTTGATTTTTTTTTTGGGCCAAGGAGAATTCAAAAAATAGGGCCTAACCCTCATATATATTTTAAAATTAAGATAAGTTTTGAACTTTTTTTTATTATTAACATTATTAATTTATCCAGACTTTTTTTTTTTTTTTTGACGTAATAGATTGAAGAAAAATTAGTCTAAGGTCTCTCTCCCATTTTTAGTGATACAAAAAATCCATAATATTATTTTGTGATGTCTAAGATCCCTTAACCCTACAGTCATATATCACAGAGAAATTTCAGTCTCTTGCTTTCTCTTTCTACGCAACAATTTCTTCTTCTCTCTCTCTCTCTCGCTGATTCATTGACCTAACCGCCATTCACCTCTGTCCATGACTCTCTTGACGCCTCCACAATTAGATGTAATCTCTCTTTCTCTCTCTCTCTCTCTCTCTGTGATTTAATCAACCATGAACCGTTTTAGCACCAATTCGGAGGGTTGTTCAGTACTGATTCGATTCCGAGTCCTACTTGCAGAGGCTTTGCGACCGAGTCTCCGAGCTTGAACTCAACTTCTACCACTTGAACTCAGCTTCGTCCACTCAGCTTCGTCCGCTTGCTTAACAACGGCGATGGAGATTGGAAGTATACTTTGACAGCATAGATCAAGGATTCAGATAAGAAGTTCAAGTGGACGGCAAAGATCAAGGGCGAGAAGGAGAAGAAGAAGAACAAAAAGGAAGAGAAGGAGAAGAACTATAAATGGACGACTGAGATTAAGGAGAAAGGTAAGGATGCTCCTCGGATCATGAGGACATACACATTCAGAGCATAGAGCGACGATGGAGGTGAATGCAACGAGTCGGAGAAGAAAGAGAAGAATCCAGAGAAATTTAAAATTTCTCTGGATGAATTTCTCTGGAGAAGTCCAAAGAAATTCTCTAGATTGAATTTTCTCTGCTCTCCGCTCCTCTACCACTGCCTCCGCCAGCTTCTCGATAGTCCTAGGGTCGAGCTTCTTCCCTCTCTTTGCCAGTTTTGCAAATTTCTGTGTGGAAGTTTAAGAAAATGTTTGTTTAGATTTCTATTCTACTATTGCATATGGCTTCGTTCTATTGATATACTCCTCTCTTTGTACTTTATTGTCCATCGTTTTATTGTTGTTGGTTTTTTTTTTTTTTTTGTTCGAACAAATTAGCTTTCACTGTTTTAGCGCAATGTTTCCAACTATTTGACAACTGTAATTTGGTCTCCCAAGACTGGGGTATTTTCATCCACATAAAATTTGCCTTCTTCTGTGTCTCTGCAACTTTCAGTTCAATTTGTTCAACGTAATGAGGCGAATTTCTCTACTTTGGAAAGAATTTCTTTGGTTTGGAAAGAATTTCTCTAGGAAGTCCAGAAAAATTCTTTGGATCGATTTGAGGGACCTCAGACATTATGAAAATATTAGATGTCTTTTATGTTATAAAATCTTAATACCAGAGATCCTAAAAAAAAAAAATCCCCTAGATTGAATTGTAAAATTTGATAAATTTCAACTAATTTTTTTTTATCTCCAAAGACAATTATAATTTATATAGTCAAATAATATTTTATAAATAATTCATGCATTTAATAAATAACCATCTAATACTTTTAAATAATTCACTAATTCAATTGTTAAAAAAAATTTGTAAAATTTTATTTTTAAACTACTAATACTATAATGCAGTGTTTGATTCACTGAAATGAAATTGAATTCAATAGATTGATCATTTTTTAGTCTATTTATAAAAGAACTATTCTCTCACAACAGTGAATGATAATTTTATTTGTAATTTTTTTTATTATTTTTTTAGTAAATCAA
Source organism: Camellia granthamiana (assembly GCA_036172215.1). Lineage (NCBI taxonomy): Eukaryota > Viridiplantae > Streptophyta > Magnoliopsida > Ericales > Theaceae > Camellia > Camellia granthamiana. The sequence continues at coordinate 56,816,185 of CM069916.1, read as the reverse complement.
ATGTGAGGATGTACGTTATGATGGAATGATTGTTTCATTCTAATTTATTAATGAACCAAACACAAATTAAGATAAAAAAATTCTTTAAAAATCCTATTTTTTAGATAGTATTTAAAAGCGTACAACGACGACCTTACCAGCCTTATCTCAGAACCGACCACAAAGACAATCATAACGAGCCAACTTTGTTTCACTTTCATATTAGTAATGTATGTTTCTTATTTTATCATTGTTTTTTTCTCACATGTTTTTCTAGTTCTTTTGTAGGTTATCATTGTTTTTCTCGTTCGAATGATGCTTTGCTGATTTTTGCAAAGGCTGCTATTGTTGAATTTGGTTTCCTTTGTATTCTTTGTTTAGCTTTTATTTTTGTATTTAATTGGCAGTAGTTTTTTTTTTGGAGAAATTGTAAATCAGTGTTACAATAAAAAAATTATTACATTATGAATGTAATATTTTTTTTTTGTATAATTTTGACACATATAAAAGATTTGCACCATGCACAAGAAAAATTTGCACCATACATACAGAACATTTGTACCATCATAAAAATATAAATATTTTCCACTATACCACTAATTTGCAAATTTTCCTAATTTTTTTTCTCCTTTATTTAGGATCTTATGCGTTTTGAAACTTTATGTGTTTTCAACAAATATCACACCTGTCAGTACACAATTAATTGAGGGTATTCATTCACTTTGCTGCATAATAAAGAAACAAATATCTAGATAACTTACAAAACAGTTAATAAACAAATTATATCAATGGATAATTACTTCACAGTAAAAAAAAATTACAAAAATATAGAGTGTAAATAATTTTGTAGTGGGATACAAGTGAAAAATTGTGAGATGCAAGTCTCACTTACACCTTTCTATATTTATGTAATTTTTTTTTTCCTGTCTAACTGATAAATAATTCTCCCTTATATCAATCTATTATGGTCAAATACCATCAGATTGAACAAATCACTGGTATAAATATTTTTATTTACGCACAAATGTGATATTCAGGCAAAAAACTTAATTTGGTTAGCAATTCAAGATAAAGAGATTAACATAAACATTTTTAAATACATAATTGTTTAAATTTGTACTCCCGCGAATAAATTAATTCAAGTGTAATCATGTCAAGTAGTTAAAAGTGAATTTTACTTTACTTTACTTCATTTTTTAGGAAAAAACAAAAACGGAGTGGACAGGAAAAAAATAATTATAAAATTATAAAAAATATAATATTTTAATTATTAAAATATATAAATTTTAGGGCCATTTACATACAAGTTTTAATTTATGAACTTATACTTCATTAAATCTTAACTAAGATTTTTTTGAATCTTCAAATCTCATTAAATTTTTAATAGTCAGAATTACTCTTCAAATAATTATTGTTCATCATTTATGATTATCTATAAAAGAACATTATGATTTGACATTTATTTTAATTTTCAAAACTTTAAAATATTAACTTTTCAAATTGAAAAAACTAAAAAAAAAAATTATATGCAATAAAAAAAATAATGTTTTTTTTTTTTGTGAAAAAATTGAAAAAAACTAAATTATTTTTTTTGTGCAAAATTGAAAATTTTGTGTCTATGAAGGAATATGATGATGGAAAATTGATGTGTAAAATTGAAAAAAAAAACTTTAAAAATGGAAAAGAAAAATGATAGTGTTCTCAGTTTTAAAATTAGAAAAAGCTAATAATATTTTCGGTTTTATTGAATAGTTGAATCAAACCAATAAATAGAAAGACAAAAATATTTAATCTCATACTCTGTTTTTTATCAATTAGTGAAAAAATTATTTAAAACATTACTATGTAAAATTGATAATGTTTTTAGTCTTGAAAATTGAAAAAAAAATTAATAATATTCTCAATTTTATTAAATAAGACTTATTATTTAAAAAAATCTTAAAATTTGAGTTAGAATAATATTTGTAAATAAATTTTTTATGTAATTAACTCTAAATTTTAACATTGATTTACAAATTTTTTCCTTCTCCTTACTGTGTTATTATTTTCCCTATTTTTTATGGGCGCAAAAGCTGTCAAGTCTCAGTAGCCGGCCTACACTTAGCATGGCTTGGGAGGTGTGGGTTTAAATATTTAAGGAAAATGCCTCGTAACTCAAATTTTGTGGCTCAAAAGTGGCTCAAATGGCCAAAACGACGTCGTTTTGGCCATTTTTATGTTGTTCTGTACTCAAAACGACGTCGTTTTGGCCATTTGAGCCACTTTTGAACCACAAAATTTGAGCTACGTAGCATTGTCGAATATTTAAAATAAATCTTGGGACCACATGAAAATATATATAAATAAATATATTTTTCAATATATTATATGTATAAGACACTGGTAATGATTTTGGTATGTTTTTAGTGGGTTCGTTTGAGTTTTTTAAATTAAGTTTTTCAAAAATTAAATTTTTTAGTTTTTGTATTTTTATATTTTTAGTGAATATTTTTAAATTTTTTAATATTTTTTTACTTTTTTAGATGTACGTTATTTAGATATATCTAAAAAATAAAAAAATTGTAAAAAAAAATATTTTAAAAAATTAATAAATACATAAAATGTCCTGAATTCTCTTTTTTTTTATATATATATTTTTGGTATTTAATGAATTTTTAAAAGATTGTTTCACAAATTTTTTATTTTTTAGATATATTTATGTTAGGTATGTCTAAAAAGTAAAAAAAAAATTGCTTAAAATATTTAAAAAATTCAGTAAAAATAAAAAAATATCGAAAATAAGAAAGTAAAATTTTTTAAAAAGTGTTTTTGCAAAAGTGTACCAAGGAAGTTAGTTAAAAATTAATTTTTTAATATTTTTTAATTTTTTTTAAAAAAAAAAGAGTAAAAATATGATCTAAAATAAATTAAAATTTGACCTTTAACTTTTAATCAAGTTTCCAAATTGATCCAGTGTGGGTTTGTTTAGGATGTGGATTGACTTTTTAGCTTTTTTAACTTGGAATTTAGGCCAAGTTTGGGGTATGTAAAAAAAGTCAAAAAGTCAAAAAGTTACTTAAAAAGTTAACACTATTCACCAAAAGTCAACAATTATGGCTGCACAACTCCCAATCCTAATTTTCCTCTACAAACCAATTTTTACAATTTTTTATTACACATTTTTTCATGAAAAGTCAAAAAGTTAATCCAAACATTCATATTTTTTCCCTCAACTTTTTAGTCTAAAAAGACAAAAAGTACACCTATTTAAGGCACCCCAAACAACCCCTTAAAAGTATCGTTTAGAATTGACTTTTAAAAGATATTATAAGAAAAAATATGAAATGATTATATATTAAATATGATATTTTATTTTATTTAATTAAAATAACTTATTTTTGTCTTATATAATTATTTTAAACCAATGGCATCCCAAACGAGCACTGTATTGCAGCTGCTACATACCAGTCAAACCACACTCTGTCCACGTGTCCGATGGCGGCTGTTGGGTTATACTAGTATTATGTGAATACTTAAACTTGGCTCTGATACCAATAAAGGTGCTCACTAAAGGTTTTAGCTTGACCATGATTAGCACGTCTGTCAACGATTTACAGGCATCAACGGTCCTCACGCAATCTGCCCTTGACCTAACCTAACGCAACTTGGATGACGTCCCACTAACCTCAAACTTCAACAATTAATTAACCTTACATTAGCACACACCCAGGAATAAATATATACATAATACAGGTATAAAGAAAACAAATTATAACATATATGATCTCATATACTTACTGTTAAGTTGGAGGAGGATTCCTCCTGGCCGCCCAGGCCACTACCTGTTCTTGGATCAGCTCCTGGATCCTGGCTAGCTGTTGATCACACTCTGCGATGCGGGCAGTGATATACGGTTGAGTATACCAATCTACTGGTGTATTAACGTAATGGTGTTTTTGATTTTCCCAAAATTGTTTAAACCATAAAAGTTGTTCAAGTGTATCGACAGAGGGCATATATGAAAACAAAGTTTTATTGAAGAAGTACAAATATTTTACAAGAGGGGGGAAAGGAAAATCTTACAAGGATTGAAAATAAAATTAAAACTGACTCCGACTCCTCTGCCTCAACAAGGGTGAGAGCATGCCCTTTTATAATACAAATTCGGATAAAAGAAGGGACAGGTGTAAGCTATTCATTGCACCGACAGATTACCCTTATCCTGACTGTTGACGTAAGTGATGACGAATACAGATAATGGAGACAGTACCTTCTCTTTTACTGGTGGAGGAATCTACTTTTCCCAAAGTTATTTGTCTGTTTGTGCCGACACCGACATTCAATCGTGCCTCTTTCCTTTTCTGCTTTTGGCGAGCTTTTCGGTGAGGACATCTGTCAAGGAATCCCAAAAGTCACCAAAGTTGGAATCATCATCATCTTCGGGTAATTGGCTTTCTTCAGCTAACACGTTTTCGGCTGGATCCACATCTGGTTCTGATGAGGGCTGACTGGTTCCTGACCTCATAGATGCATCATCTTCAGGAGGTACAGTTTGTAGGAATTGTTCTTTGAGATAATTCATACTTTTGATGATAATCTCATTTTCAGATAATTCAGGATGCTGGTTTCTTAATTCTTTTTGAATTTGGATAAATGGATTCTGTGATAATGCTGGTGGAGCAGAGAGAGTTGGCTGCTTAACTGTTTCTCTACATGCTTGTGCATGTTCCTGGATTTTTATTACTGTTTCAGAAATGATCGGATTCATGCCTTTATCCCACCATTTTACAAAGAAAATTCGTTTCAGGCGGGGTACCTTGTTCTGATAATCACATGCAAAATCCCACTTCCAAATCCATGGGATACTGAATCGGATGGAAAAATGAACTAATGATTTACTGATGGATAAATCCCTGTTTTTGTTAAGATAAGCATAAGCCCGAGAATAGGCATAATGCCAATCATTAAAAGTAAGTCGGATTTCTTCTGGTAGGATATCAAGAGATAACCCAAACTTATCCCACCACACGAGGAACCAGTTAGGAACATCGTGTTTGAGAACATCCGAGCAAATGCGGATAAACCAAGAATGAGAACGGATAGGGTTCTGGTAATAAAACACCTGGGTAAAAGCATCAATGTAATCCCAGTATGTATATTTAGTCTGTTTATTACGGAGATCAAGATCTCGTAATGTATGCGGATGAATACCCCAAGTTGCAATGGGCATAAGATTGCGGATAGTAATTTTGCTAAAGGAGATGGGACTGGTGGATTTATGCGGATCATGGAGATGATGCTTAAATTCGCAAGCTCCAGTTTCTGTTAAGATTTGTTCATATATATAACGATACTGATCAAAATGTGGAGGTGACTGTTGGGTAGTCAGATAACGTTTCTTGATTTCCCAAGGATCAGTCATCCACTGTTCATCAGCTGTTTCAATCCATAGGACTGTTTCCTCAGTGATACTGTTTGGTGTATACGGTTCTTCTGTCTTAAGCAGAATATCCTTGGTAGAAGGATTACTGGTTTGTCCTCGCAAAGGAGGGAATTCTGATGAGTCATAGCGAGGGGTATGACCACCTCGACCACGGCCACGTCCTCGACCGGAACCTCTACTGGTCATGCTCCTCTTCGGGAGCGGATTTCTGCAGATATTCCCTGGTTAAGAAATCAGGCAAAGAGTTATTTTCTCCTTTAATATGTTCAATATCAAAATCAAAATTAGATAAATAACTTTGCCAAGTAAGAAATATCTGTTTAGATGCTAAATTTTTAACATCTTTTTTGAAAATCTGTTTAGCAGCAGAGCAATCAACTCTGATAAGAAAATACTGGTTTAAAAGATCATCCTGGAATTTTAAAACACATTTTACAATGGCTAAACATTCCTGTTTAATCGTGGAGTAATTTAAAGTGGCTTTATTCCAATGGCCAGAATGGAATCTAAGTAATTCTTCCTTCTGGGTTTTGGGATTAAGTTGCTTTAAGATCCCACCAAATCCTTCATTGGAAGCATCAGTTTCAACTATTTTCTTCCAGTTAGGATGGGGTAACTGTAAACATGGTAACTGTTTAACTTTAGATTTGATTTTCTTTACAGCTGCAGTATGTTCTTCGCCCCAGGGAGGAGGATTCTTCCGGAGTCGGATAAATAGAATGCTACAATCAGCTGCAATATTAGGATAATAATCACGGATATAATTGAGACTTCCTAAGAACCGTTGTAATTGCGTTTTATCCTTAATTTCATCAGGAAATTTAGAAGCAAACTCAATACTGCGGTTGATGGGAATAATACTTCCATTTGAAATATTATGTCCAAGATATCTGATAGTTGTTTGAAACAGTTGCATCTTTGGTGCAGATAGCACTAAACCATTTCTGTGGATAACATGCTTAAAAATATTAAGATGTTTAATATGTTGGTCAATTGATGAAGAATAAATTAATACGTCATCAATATATGATAAGGTAAATTCAGAAAACGGATTAAAGATATCATTCATAATATGTTGAAATTCAGATGGAGCATTTTTCAATCCAAAAGGCATTACGTTCCATTCATAATGTCCAAATGGGACTGTAAATGCAGTTTTATAACGATCCTGTTCAGCAATTTCAATTTGCCAATATCCTGATTTTAAATCAAATTTGGAAAATATGATTGCATCCTGTAGACGATCCAAAAGATCTTTTTTATTCGGAAGAGGATATCTGATCCATTTTAATTTATCATTTAACGGTTTATAATTGATAACAAGGCGAGGAACACCTCGTTCAATTTCAGCATTTTTATTAACATAAAAAGCAGTACAACTCCAAGGAGAGTGACTAGATCGGATTAGCTTTTTATCTAAAAGACTTTGAATTTCTGTTTTGCATAATTCCATATATTCCTTTTTCATTTGACTAGGGCGAGCTCTAGTTGGAATATATTTTTCATCAAAATCGGGTTCATATGGTAAAGTAACTGTATACTTTTTCCTATTCCAAAAAGCATTAGAAATAGTACCACAAACTTCTGTTTGAAATTCATTTTCAATTATTTTAATTTTCTGTTGCAAAGAAGGTTGTTGTAACCTTTGTTCTGTTGTTAAGAAAGAAACTTCCTTAGCCAAAAAATTAATTTGATTCTATTTAAAAGTAACTAGATCTCGAATTTGATCTAATTCTTTAGTATATGGTTGTGTGATAAATTCAAAAATAACAGATCTTCCCTGCAGTTGGGAATAAATTCCAGTTGAATCAATTTTTTGAATAGGCATTAAAAGACATAAAAATGGTGTGCCTAAAATAATATTTGTAGCTAGATTTCTGACTAAAACAAATGATATTGGAAGACAGAGATCATTGTTACAAATATAAGCTTCTGGAATTTTATACCTGATCTGCATGGAATTACCACTTGCACTGGTTAAACTTTGGGTAGTTTTCTCAAAATACCTGGTGGGAACTATACCTTCTTGGATACAGTTCATATCTGCTCCGCTATCTACTAAAGCAATAGCATCTTTGATAATAAAATCAGGTTTAATCATAAAAGATATTTTTATATACCATTTCTGAAAGGTCACTTGATTTACAAGTAACAAGTACTGATTAGATTCTTCTTTAGTTTCAAGTTTTTGTTCAGTTTCTTGGATTATTTCTTTCTGTTTTTGTGGTAATTAGGAATGAAGATATTTAATATCTTTAATGGTTGCTGCACTAGCGGTTTGTAAATTTTTTACTTCTGTTTTTAAAATATTTATTTCCATTTTCAAATCTTGGACTGTTGTTGGTTGTTCAAGAACGGGTTTTGCTTGAATTCTATCAACAACATGTTTCAAGCTATAGGAATAATCAGGTATGTTTGGTGTTTCTTGTACTGTTTGTTGATGTTCGTAACACATTTTTAAGTATTTTAGTTTTATTTCTGGATCTTGTATCTGGTCTGCTACAGCAAGCATATCTCTTTGAGTATCTGTTAAAACATTAATACTACTGGGTTCTCCTAGGTGTAAACCATTCATTTCAACTATGGATTTCCAGTAGTTAATTTCTGATATTTGTTCCTGATTGGTATTACAAGGACAGGATTCTGTTGGTTCTTCATCACTTGTTGAGGATGTAGAATATAACTGGTTAATTTCATCTTCAGATGGAGTTTCTTCACTAGATGTATTTTCTTCGGCTTCCAAAGCATTAATTATCTGTTCTTTAAGTTTTTCATCTAAAATTAATTCATTAATCTTAGATTTAGCTTTCGATTTACATCGGTTAGCATAATGTCCTGTTTGTCCACATTTATAACATTTTACTTCTGATTTATCTTTTCTTTTACTTGTAGGCTTACTGGTTGAAGGTTTTTTGGAATAAAACTTTTTCCTAGTTTTCGGATGGCTAGTTTTGTGTGACTTACAGTAAGGTTTGGAAGATTTCCTATGAGACATCTTCCTAGATCTGTTGGGATACTGGATGACTGGTTCATATGCAAATTGATCACAAAATTCTCCTAATTCTTTTCTTCCTGTTAAATTCTGTTGTTTCATTTGGTAATGAAGTTTGAGATCATTACACAATGAAAGTCCTTCATCGGTTATAATAATGTATATATTTATTCCTGGGTGTGTGCTAATGTAAGGTTAATTAATTGTTGAAGTTTGAGGTTAGTGGGACGTCATCCAAGTCGCGTTAGGTTAGGTCAAGGGCAGATTGCGTGAGGACCGTTGATGCCTGTAAATCGTTGACAGACGTGCTAATCATGGTCAAGCTAAAACCTTTAGTGAGCACGGTGGGGTTCCCCACTCTCAATATTTCCTTTTTTATTTTTATCGTTATATTGTTGTGTTTGAATAAATTTTAACAAACATATAAAAATTAAAAATAATAAAAATAAATTATTATATTTTATTTACCTTTGATTTTTTTTTAAAAAAATTTTATCTAAATTTATGATTGAAATAGAAATTTTGAAATGAAAAAGATGATGAATTAAGAATTTATAACAAAGACTATAAGCAAAGTCTGCAAATAAAAGTTTGCTAGACAAATAATTAAATATATATATACCCAATGGTGTGGTTCTATTGAAATTTATTATTTAAATCGAAGTATTTAATAAAAAGGAGAGAGGTTAATGAAACTAGCACTCTTCTTAATAATTTTCGTAGCAAGTTCACATATTTTGTGTGCCGTACATTTTTCATCTTTAGATTTTAAAGTTTTGTTTAGTTTTAGATTTTTGGTTAAAAAGGCATAAAAAAATAAAATTGGTTATATATAAGATAAAATATTATATTCAAACCATAATTATTATATTTTTTTCTCATAAAAGTAAAAAATAAAACCAAACGAAACTAAAAAGACCAGGCTAAAAATGTTTCAACACAAAAAAGTCAAGGCCAAACGAAGACTAAGGCCTCGTTTGGGAACCCTCCTTTTTAGCCAAAAAGTCAAAAAGTTACTAAATTAGCCAAAAAGTCAACAACCCATACCAAAAAATCAAATATTCTCTTTTCTCTCCACCTTTTGCACATCTTTTCGTAAAAAGTCAAAAAGTCATCCCAAACATGCTAGTTTTTTTAGCTCATATTTTAGCCAAATAGCCAAAAAATTACTAAATTAACCTGTTCCCAAACGAGACCTAAATAGAATTTCATTTTTGACTTTTCATCTTTTAATTGTAAGAATTGAATTTTCAAACTTTAACTCGTATTTCAATTTGATTATTTCACCACTTATTATTAAAATTTGAATAGAAAGTGTTCACGTGAACATATTCTTAGGGACATTAGAAGGAAAATTTTGTATGCTAATTACATTTTTTATTTTTTTCACTTTCATTCAAATTCCACTTTTCATATTTGAACTTTCACTCAAATTTTGAAAGGATGAGATGATAGAAGGATCATATCAAACACAGGTTAAAATCTAAAAACGTAATTCTTGTAATTAAAAGATAATAAAGCAAAATAAAATTTGGGTGAAAGTTTGAGGAGAAAAATGTAATATTTAGAGGTGTATAAAAAAATCGGTGTAACCGACACACTAATTCAATCTCTTTTAAACTGTCGGTTTGGTTTAATTTTTATTGGTTTCGATTTTGATTCTGGTTCTGAAAATGGTGAAACCATCCAAATCGGTTCAGTTCTCGATTCCAAGGTTTTGGCTACAGTTCCAAACTGAATCGGACTGTGACATATTTATTTATTATTTTTATATTTTTATATGTAAAAATTAAAATATAAAAAATCTTTTATAAGATTTGAACACTAGCCTTCATTGTAAAATTGATAAATTCTAACCAACTTAACCAAATTAATTGCTAACATAAAATATATATCATATTTATTATTATATAAAATCTCTGGAACCGTAAAACTAAACTGATTCCACAGCTGGGTTCTGGTCCGGTTCCACAGTTTAATGATTCGGTTACAATTCTAATTTTTTTGAAACTGATTCCTACAATTCGATTTTTAATTTACTTTAAAACCAGACCAATCCAATCCGTATACACTCTTAGACAATGTTAGGTATACCTCTTTATTGGAGTGTGGGACCCAATTGGTTTTGGAAAAAGAGTTTAATTTGGTTTAGTATTAATTATAATATATTTTTATATATTATATTTAATTTGTGGAGACCCAATCCAATTTGGAAACAACTAAGGTTTGATAATAAACCCTAAATTCACAATATTTTAGGGTTTGTTTTTGCTCATCCCGAGGTGAAGAGAACGGCTGCTACACATACTCCACTTTGGTGAAATCAATTATTTGGGTGTGTGTGTTAGAATAGTAAAGAGAGAAAATAATATGTATTGTATTGAATTAATTATTTTACAGTACAAAGCTATGGGTATATATATAGGACTATGTAGGAGTGTTGTCCAAGGAAAGGGAAAGAATAAGATAGGGAAAGAAACAGGCAAGATTTGAACATACCTAATAGGGAGGAGCCTATAATCTAAATATGGAATACAATACAAAGAATAATATATACATATATAATATGTTAATTATATACATATATAATTTCATATATTAACATCCCCCCTCAAACTCAAGGTGGCAAGGTAGAAAGCAACTTGAGTTTGGAAACCAAGTCTTGGAAACATCCCGGTGGATGGGTCTTGGTGAAGATGTCAGCAATCTGATCAACAGTGGAAATAGGAAAAAGATGAATAGTGCCTTGAGTAACATGTTGACGAACAAAATGACAATCAATCTCAATGTGTTTGGTGCGATCATGGAAAACATCATTATGCGCAATTTGGATAGCACTACGATTGTCACAGTATAGAGGAGTGGCACTGGAAGAAGTAATGCCCATATCTGAAAGTAACCAGCGAAGCCAAATGAGCTCCTGAGTGGTATCTGCATGAGCACAATATTCGGATTCGGTGCTGGAGCGAGAGACCAAGGTTTGTTTCTTGCTACGCCAACATATAAGGGAATCACCTAAGAAGAAACAGAATCCTGTGGTAGAGCGACGATCAGTCGGATCACCAGCCCAATCAGCATCTGAATAGGCACGTAATAAGAGTGCAGAACTAGAGGAGTAGTGAAGACCATGAAACAAAGTGCCTTTAACATAGCGAAGAATACGGAGCACAGCAGCATAATGTGTAGATCGAGGAGCTGACAAAAATTGGCTAACAAGGTGAACAGCATGTGCAATGTCAGGTCGAGTAACAGTGAGATAAACGAGACTGCCTACTAATTGTCGATACAAGGTGGCATTGGGAAGAGGTGTGCCGTCCAGGGGTGTTAGGTGTTCATTAGGCTCGAGAGGAGTAGAGACAGTTTTGCTGTCAGTGAGGCCAGCCTTTGCTAGAAGATCAAAAGCATACTTGGCTTGAGAGAGATAGTAGCCATCGGAGCTAGAAGAGATCTCAAGCCCCAAGAAATATTTGAGAGTACCCAAATCCTTCATCTCAAAGTGTTCACTAAGAGACTTTTTGAGTGCAGAAATTCCATGAACATCATCACCAGTAAGAATCATATCGTCCACATAAAGAAGAAGAAGAACAATGCCATGTTGAGATTTGCGGATAAAGAGAGCAGAATCATAAGAGCTGGAAGAGAAACCAAAGGCCTGGACGGTGGAACTAAACTTTGAAAACCACGCGCGAGGAGCTTGTTTGAGTCCATAGAGTGCCTTTCGAAGTTTACAGACCTGATTAGATGAGTGAGGATATCCAGGAGGTGGTTGCATATAGACTTCTTCTTGAAGATCGCCATTCAAGAATGCATTTTTGACATCCATCTGAAATAATGTCCATTTTTGAATGGCAGCAACAGCAATTAAACTTCGAACAGAGGTGAGACGAGCCACAGGTGCAAAGGTTTCTTCATAGTCAATTCCATATTCTTGTGTAAAGCCCTTAGTAACCAGACAGGCTTTATAATGTTCGACGGTCCCATCTGAGTGTGTCTTAATCTTGTAGACCCATTTACAACCAACCAGAGGCTTATTAGGAGGAAGGTCAACCAACTCCCATGTACCAGTTCGGTCCAAGGCTTGTAACTCTTCTGTCATTGCTCGCTGCCAAAGGGGATTAGTACTAGCCTCACGATAAGAGTGAGGTTCATGTTGAGAGAAAATAGTAGAATAACAATGATAGTCACGAAGCAAGACAGAAGGTTCTTTTACTCGAGTAGATTGACGAAGAGATGTAATAGGAAGCACAGAAGATTCAGTGGGAAGTTCTGGAGGATCAGTAGAGGTAGGGACTTCAAGGGAAGCAGGAGGACTAGGAATAGGAGATGGAGATGCAGGACCATCAGGAGAGCCAGACTCTGTAGAGGGGAGTGGACCGGTAGTAAGCTCATTAGTAGCATCTGTATCAAGCTCATCATCAGAAAATAGAGGAATAGAAGGATTAGTAAAGAAAGGTGTAGTGGGAGAATCAGAATTGTGGAATGGAGACATGGAAGAGAACATTTTATGTTCCCAAAAGACCACATGTCTAGAGACACGAAGACGTTTAGAGATGGGATCCCAGCAACGATAACCTTTGTGTTCAATGCCATATCCCAAGAAGCAATAAAGACGAGCCCGAGGTTCTAATTTGTTACGTTCATGGGGTTGTAATAGGACAAAACATACACAACCAAAAACACGAAGATGATCATCAGCCGGGGACTTACCATAGAGATGCTCATATGGAGTTTGATTGTTGATGATGGGAGATGGAACACGATTAATAGTGTAAGCAGCAGTGAGGACTGCCTCTACCCAAAAACGCTCTGGACAAGAGGTAGATATTAAAAGAGTACGAACAGTGTCAAGAAGGTGACGATGTTTACGCTCGGCACGACCATTCTGTTGAGATGTTCCAGGACAAGAGGAGTGAGGGAGTGTACCATATTGACGGAGAAATTTTAAAAAATTAGTTTCTTTATATTCTTGGGCATTGTCGGCACGAAAAATTTTGATGGTGCGAGAAAATTGTGTCTTGACTATATTAGCAAAATCATAGTAATATTGTTGTCATTCAGAACGATTTTTCATTAGAAATAACCATGTAAAGCGAGTAAAATCATCCACAAAAATTACAAAATACCTAGATCCCCCATGGTAGGATGTGGGGAAGGCCCCCAAACATCAGAATGTATGAGATCAAAAGGTGCATGGGACATAGAATCACTTTTATTAAATGGTAAAGATGGTTGTTTGGGAAGTTGACAAGATAAACAATCCACTGAATTATTTGTAACATGACCTAACTGACCACTTGACACTAAACTACGTAAACGACTGAATGACACATGGCCGAGACGGGAATGCCAAAGATCAAGAGTACAACTAGTGGAGGCGGCGACTGTAAAAGAAGAGAGTTGAGATGGAATGTGAAGATGAATGAGCTCGTATAAACGCCCATTTTTACGGCCGATCCCAAGAGTCTGGCCCATCCGGGGGTCCTGCACAATACAACCAGAGGAAGAGAAAAGAACAGTAAGACCAAGATCACAAAGTTGCCCAATAGAGATTAGATTGAGAGTAAGATGAGGAATTAAATAAGTGCTGGGAAGGGAAACAGTAGAAGTAGAGACATGGCCTATATGGTTAACATGCATGGGAGAGCCATCAGCAGTATAAATGGTAGGAATATTAGATACAGACATTGTAGAAGAGAAAATAGTAGAATCCGATGTCATATGATTGCAACAAGCAGAATCAAAGAACCATGATGAGGTACTTGAGGTGACTGACAGAGCAGTAGAGGGTGTATGTAACAGCGCCCGCGAGGGACCTCGATGCTATAGTTCGGACTCCCCTTTTTTGTTTGTTGCGGCTCGTACTCTGAACCAAAGAGTCCAACTCTGGCAAATCGTTTTGAGAAAAAAACAGATTTTGAAAAGAAGTGCCAAACATGGACTGCTTTGCCAGATACAGAGTCGCCACCTAAATATTTTTAAAATGGGAAATTTAGGAAACCCTGACTCGGTGCCGAAGGCCACGTGTCCGTCATCACCAAAGTTGTCTTGGCTCGGGAGCTTGGGTACGATCGGGGAAGGTCAGCTATGAGCACCCCCTTTCGCCCGGTCCGAAGACCGGCCTCTACTAACCATGATATCCGATTTTGAAAACGTTATGTGCTCTTGCTCCAATTATTAGCCTAGAATTACTATGTCATGCGCACAGCAAACAAGTATAGACTAGATTGCCTAATTTGGAAATAAGCATTGCGTATCCGTTTGTTTTGAAAAGTGCTTTGGAATTTGCTACTCGCAAGTAGGCTAAAACACGGATTTCAACGAGTTTTTCCAACTCAAGCAATCCAACCTCCACCCACAGGCATTCAAACAGTTTATCTCATATAAGCACTTAGCCACATGGTAATCATGCTGTCACGGCAACATTCACACGCATGCGATATGCTAAAGCATAAATACTTACATCGTACTCCGTGCCAAAACAATAAACTAGTTAGCAAGCATGCATGTCCTAGTTCATGTTAGAGTGACTAATGCATCACATACAGAGATGCAGTTTAGGATAGGCTCGGCTAACCCTAAAATGGCATGTGAAATGCAATCATTCGTTGCACGTATTCAAGTTAGATTTGAAGATACAATGCAGTTTGTATGATGTACCGAGCCGGGTGCATGTAAGACAAATGTATGGATGCACGCATGCATTGCATAAGGTATGCTAAAATAAACGTGCCCTAATCTACCATCATAAGCAGGTAAATAAAAGGGAGAAAGAAGTGGAGGTTGGAAGACATGCACACTACTCACCCACACTTATTACAGATTTGCCCTCGCTCGGAGGGACCAAAAGAATAATACAAATTAATTAACTACGCAAGCTAATTAAATATTACAAATTGCCTAATTAGTTAACAAATTAACTAAGCTAGAAGAAAATAGTAAATCTCCTCGGGAAGAGAGCCCAATGCAATGCATGCTCGGTCTTGCTCGGAATTGCACTGCCATGCGCAAGCTGCCTCTGTTTTCCCTGCTTTTCTCCTCTGAAGACTGCCAAAGTCTTAGGAATGCCTCTCAGGATACTGGGGGATCCCACCGGCTAAGTAGAATGACCACCGGCACTGAATTGTGGTCACCGGCACAAGATTCATCCATCGGCTGTTGATTTACTGCCGGCCGGCAGAAAATGTTGCCGGTCGGCAGAAAATACCTGCAGAACCTGCAACTCACAGCAGCAGAGGCAAAACTTGCATGGCAATGCTATTCAAGCTATGTATGCACCAATCACACGCCTTATCATGTTAATGACTCAAGGGAGGATTTGCCTCGATTCTCGGGCTACCAATCACGCATTTCCATGCATGATGGCCCAAAGAATCAAGTGTGCACTTTCAATTTCAAATGCATGCAAACTATATAATCGCACAAGGAAGCCAAACCTCTATCACACTCACTTCAAGAGGCCAAGCATGCACAATGCAATGCAATCCTAGACATGTTGGCTAGCATGCAATATGGACAATGCAAGGCACTTATACAAACATACAAGCAAGCATGCAAGGCAAGCATGCAAACCAAATAAAAGAGGGACTTAAACATGACTTAGACAACTCCAAATAAGCCAAAAATCAGTAGCCAAAGTGCTCAAAAATGGAGGCTAAACACACACGCACATGTGCACATATGATGGTCCAAGCTTTAAGCATTAAACTAGCGACTTTAAAACACATTTAAAAGAGGCTATCATGGACAATTAGCATGCAACATTAACTCTGAAAATCATGCTAGAATGTGGTGCCAAACCAACTCACATGAAGCTAACATTAGCATGCAAATGGCCCAAATACTTGAGGCAAGGTAATGAAGCTTTGAAGCACATTTAGCACAACAAACATGGCATGCATTAAACAACTAAAAACAGATTTTTAGCATGTTAAAACAAGGCCAAAGGACTACTTAGATGGCATCTAAGTGGCTCAAATTCAAAGGCATGCACAATGGTCAAAACATAGGGCATACAGCACATGCTCTCAAAGCAACAAAGAGGCAACTAAGGCAAGCATATGAGCATGCCAAAGGGACTGAAATTACATGTTGGATGGTTCCAAACCACCAAAATGATGCAATCAACACATGCTACACATTCACATGCTTGAGGCATACAAGCCCGACAAGCCACAAATGCAAAGGAGCTATACTAAGCATGCCAAAATCGATCCAAACAACTATGGACAGACCTAATGCATGGCAAAATAAGCACAAAACATTCACAAGGCTAAGCCTAAAACATGCTCGAACAAAGGCTAGCAACCTAAGGCATATTAAGGCAATTATAAGGTATTACATGGTAGGTATGCTAAGCATGCATGGTGTACCAAAACCAACACACAACATGATTATATTATGGCATAATAAGCATGAAATGCAGCCTAGACATGATCAACACACACTCTAACATAGGCTCCCTCAAGAGGCCAAAAATGGTCCCTTTCAAGGACAACAAGGAGAGGGGGTGGCCCTCCCCTTTTGGAGACTTCAAGGCACCATCTCCACCACTGAAATCCCTCAAGATTTTAGTGGTGAAGAGGCCCAAACACCAAAGTCTCGAAACTTGCACAAAATAGCACAAAAATGGGGCCTTTCAAGGCCTAAGGGTGGTCAAACACACCCAAACCACAAAACACTCTTAACAAACAATCAAGAGGGCCTAAAAATAGAACTTTTCTATGTTATACACTAAACACAAAAACAGCTCTAAGATAGGTAGAAATAAGATGCAAAAATGGGGTAAAAATGACTAGTTTCTTACCCTTGAAGCCTTTCTTCAACAATGGTGGTCTTGTTGCCTCCTTAAGCTTCAATCCAGCCAAGAACAGCAAGAATAAGCCCTTAGAACCTCAGTAGCCAAGGGAAGGTGAAACACTAGGTGCTTGTGTGCAATAGTATGGACTAAAACACACACAAGAGTAAAAAGAGGGGAATGTATAGATATAGGATAGATATATGTCCTAAAGCTGAAACCAGAGCTCCTCTCACTCTCCTCTTTTATTTTTCTAACCCTAGAACAAGGGAGAGAAGGCCTCCTCTTATAGAGGAGGCAATCTTGTAATGCTTAGCAAGTAAGCAAACAAGAGGGGCATCCCTCCATACACGTGTATGGAGGGGAAGCAAATGCCATCCAGCTGTTTCAAAATATCTCCAAAAGCAGCTGAACAGTAGTCGGCCGGCCAAAAATGTCATTTTGACAAAATTGAATGCCGACCGGCAACAATGAGTGCCAACCGGCAACATACATTGCCGGTGACAACAAAAACCAGCCGGTGGCCTCTATCCACTGCCGGTGGTGTGTGGGGATGCCTCACAAGCCATTCCCTGCCCCTCCAAGGCAAAACACAAGTGTTTGGTGCAAAACTAGACACAAAACGGTCGAGTTCGGAGATCCTGAGGCAGGGCGCGTAGCCGAGAACTCCGGGAACTCCAAACGAACACAAACATGGATAATCACCGAGTGTTCAAACGGTGACGTCCAAGTCTTGAGGACGGTCAAAAATGGGGTATCTACAGTGTACCAAAAGTAGAAAGAACCTGTTTGACTATGGATTCAATGTCATGAAGTGTGAAGGTTTGGTTGTGCTCAGGAGGAGCAACATCAGAGGAAGATGTGGCAGCAGTAACAGCAGCAGAATGAGAATGAGCAGCAGGCCGATAGCGGTAATGGGATCGAGATTGACCTCCTTTAGAACGACTGTCATGTGGTTGGCGATTGGGATTTTTGAAACAGTCACTCTGATAGTGGCCAAGACCAGTCTTGTTGCACCACTTACAAATCCGGATTGGACATGTAAGTAAACTATGATTGGAGTTATGGCAATAAGTACATGATTGTGCAACGGATGATTTGCTAGGCTGATGAGAAGTAGCAAGAACATTGTGAGTCTGTGGAGTTTTGAGAGAGCCAAGACGAGTTTCTTCAGAAAGGAGTTCGGAGATGGCATGTTCTAAGGTTGGAAACGGATGACGATGGAGAAGAGAAGCTCGAACAGGTTCAAAATCATCCCGAAGGGCCATCAGAAAGGATATCAAGCGTTGTTCATCTCGATATGTAGAGAACTGACTAGCATCTTCCTTGCAGTTCCATTTAGGTTCAGACAAAGACAGTTGATCCCAAACAGCATACATCTGGGACAGAAAAACATTGATAGATTGACCGGACTCTTGTCGCATGTGATGCAGTTGGCTAAGAAGTTGATATTGGTAAGCAAGAGCAATGGTGCTATAACGAGTCTTTAAAAAATCCCAGATTTCCTTTGCTGTGTCAAAGCGCCCAAATTGAAGATTAATGGAGACAATGGAAGTATTACGGCACCATGTGATGACTTGATGGTATTTACTATCCCAATCATCAAGTCGTTCTTCATATTTAGAAGCAAGTTCATCAGTATTTTTGACAGGTTTGACAGTATCACCAGTAGACGCCACAACTTCTTCCCTTTGAGAAAACTAGACATGGCTTGAGCCCAAATGGTGTAATTAGAACCATCAAGAATGATGGAAATTGGTTGGGCCATATCAGAACGATCCATAGAAAGCAATAAAAAAGAAATAACAAGGTGAGAAGAATGGAGACGTGGTGTTGCTAAACTGGGTGTAGGGGATGGAGCAAGGATGTTAATATTTGTGGACTGCAGGAATTAAGAGGATCAAGGATTTTGACTCTAAGCTCTGATACCATGTTAGAATAGTAAAGAGAGAAAATAATATGTATTGTATTGAATTAATTATTTTACAGTACAAAGCTATGGGTATATATATAGGACTATGTAGGAGTGTTGTCCAAGGAAAGGGAAAGAATAAGGTAGGGAAAGAAAAAGGCAAGATTTGAACATACCTAATAGGGAGGAGCCTATAATCTAAATATGGAATACAATACAAAGAATAATATATACATATATAATATGTTAATTATATACATATATAATTTCATATATTAACAGTGTGAATAGTGGAATTAATTTGGGTGGTTCTTTGCTTCGTTTTCGGTGTTGATTTGGTTCGTTATTTTGGATCTTCTACAACTCTAGTTCTGAAGATTTTTGTTCATCTATTTGGTGAGGTCTTTCCTCTTGTTTATTTGTGATTATTTGGAATTCACCTAAGGGTGGTTTTGTGAGACCATTCGTATCTCGTTTGTAATCGTTTGGAACTTATTTGGTTGATAGTGGAATCGGATTTCGATCCCGTGGACGTACCTCACATTGAGGGAACCACGTAAAAATTCTTGTGTTGCTTCTGATTTAATTTTTTCGCATTAGTTTTTATTCTCATTGATTGATTTACTTGTGGGGAATCATATATTTTCCCTAACAACTGGTATCAGAGCTTACGATTTATTTGGGTTTTTTTATTTGTGTAAATCAATGGAGGGGAATGTGGGTCGCATGTCTAGCTTCAATGGAAGTAATTGGGTAACTTGAAAAACTAAAATGGAAGACCTATTATTTTGTAAAGATTTGTATGGACCCATTGAGGGTGATAGTGGCAAACCCGAGGGTATGAAAGATGATAAATGGAATAGGCTTAATCGAAAAGCCGTTGGTGTTATCCGTCAATGGATTGATGACAGTGTGTTTCATCATGTTGCTACTGAAACTTCAGCACATGATTTATGGAAAAAATTAGAAGGCCTTTATGATAGGAAATCAGCCACAAATAAAGCCTTTCTGTTTCGTAAGTTGGTTAATTTAAAATATAAAGAGGGCAGCTCTATTCCGGAACATCTGAATGAAATAAAGAGTATTGTTAACCAACTTGCTTATATGAAAATTGTTTTTGATTATGAGTTGCAGGCTTTGATGCTACTTAGTTCTTTACCCGAAAGTTGGGAGACTTTGGTTGTAACGGTTAGTAATTCGGCACCTGATGGAGTTGTCACAATGGGCCAAGTCACTAATAGCTTGTTGAATGAAGAAACTAGAAGAAAATTAGCGGGTTCCTCTCATTCGGAAGCATTTGTTGTGAGAGGCCGAAGCAAAACAAGGGGGGGAGTAGGACTCCTCATGGTCGTGATCAAAGCCGTGACAAATCAAAAGATGGTTCTTTTTCAAAGAAAGACATTGAGTGCTATTATTGCCATGAGAAAGGACACATGAAGCGGGAATGCCGAAAACTCAAGAACAAAGAGAAAATACGTGACAAAAGTGTGGATAAGAAGCAAGAAGACACAACGGCAGTTACTACCGATGATCTCATGGTCGTTTGTGAAGATAATTGTATCAATTTTGTGGGCCAAGAGAGCAATTGGGTGATTGATTCTGGTGCTTCTTTTCATGTGACTTCTCGAGTTGATTTCTTCACTACCTACACCAAAGGAGATTATGGTTCTGTTCGAATGGGTAATGAAGGTTTGTCCAAGATTATTGGTATGGGTGATGTTTGCTTGGAAACAAATTTGGGCTGCAAGTTATTGCTTAAAGATGTGAGGCATGTTCCCGACATTCGCCGCAATTTGATCTCTACTGGGAAGCTAGATGATGAAGGTTTCAACAACAAATTTGGTGATGGAACATGGAAGCTCACAAAGGGTTCTTTGGTGGTGGCTAAGTGCAAGAAGACTCATACACTTTATTCGATGCAAGGAAAAATTTGTAAAGGTGTTGTCAATGCACTTGAAGATGATACTTCTACCGAATTGTGGCACAAGCGGCTTGGCCACATGAGTGAAAAGGGGCTGCAAGTATTGTTCAAGAAAGAGCTTCTACCCGATTTGAAAGGTACACATCTCAAAACTTGTGTTCATTGTTTGGCGGGTAAACAACATAGAGTTTCTTTTCATAAAAATGTTGCTTCTAGAAAAGAAAAGGTTTTGGAGTTGATTCATTCGGATGTTTGTGGTCCTTTAAAAGTTAGAACACATGGTGGTGCACTTTATTTTGTTACTTTCATTGATGATTATTCAAGGAAAGCTTGGGCTTTTCTACTAAAAACTAAATATCAAGTTCTAGAAGTATTTAAGCATTTTCAGGCCATGGTTGAAAGAGAAACATGGCAGAAATTGAAGTGCATCCGATCAGATAATGGTGGTGAATACATTGGGCCATTTGATGAGTATTGTTGCAGCCAAGGTATTCGGCACCAAAAGACAGTTAAGAAGACTCTTCAACAAAATGGCGTTGCCGAGAGGATGAACCGCACCATTATAGAAAGAACAAGGTGTTTGCTTTCACAAGCTAAATTGCCAAGATCATTTTGGGGTGAGGCAATGAGTACAGCGGTTGATGTGATCAATTTGTCTCCTTGCTATCCTTTGAATGGTGATGTTCCTGAAAGAGTTTGGACTGGCAAAGATGTGTCTTATGAGCACTTGAAAGTGTTTGGTTGCCGAGCTTTTGTTCACATTCCAAAGGATGAGAGGTCCAAGCTTGATAGTAAGTCAAGACAATGTAT
This sequence comes from Camellia granthamiana, assembly GCA_036172215.1. Lineage (NCBI taxonomy): Eukaryota > Viridiplantae > Streptophyta > Magnoliopsida > Ericales > Theaceae > Camellia > Camellia granthamiana. The sequence goes on along the minus strand of CM069916.1, from coordinate 56,794,355 downwards.
TTTTCTTGGTTATAGGCGTGATGAGTTCAGGTATAGATTGTGGGATCCGGTCGACAAGAAAGTCATTCGAAGCCGTGATGTTGTATTTCTTAAAGACCAAACAATTGAAGACTTTGGCAAAGGTGATCAACCGGAGCCAAAAACTAGTGATCTCATTGACATAGATCCATCTCCTTCATCTTCAGTTGATGATGAAAATGGGGGAGATGTGCAGCCACCTATTGAAGATGTAGAGGATGATGCTAATCCTAATGAAGTTGAGCCAGAAATTGAGGAAGAGCATTCAACTCAAGAACCGCCACCACAACTTGAGTTGAGAAAATCTACAAGGGACCGACAACCTTCAAGAAAGTATTCTCCCAATGAATTTGTGTTGATTTCTGATCAAGGGGAGCCGGAGAGCTACCAAGAAGCAATTGAGCATGTAAAGAAAGATAATTGGAAAAAGGCCATGGACGAGGAGATGAATTCCTTGCTTGAAAACCATACTTATGATTTAGTGAAGTTGCCTAAAGGGAGGAAAATTCTGAAAAATAAGTGGGTTTTCAAATTAAAGAATGATGGCAAGAATCTGAGGTATAAGGCACGTCTTGTTGTGAAAGGCTTTGGGCAAAAGAAAGGTATTGACTTTGACGAGATTTTCTCACCGGTTGTAAAGATATCTTCTATTCGGGTTGTACTTGGCATGGCTGCAAGTATGAACCTTGAAGTTGAGCAATTTGATGTGAAGACCGCATTTCTTCATAGTGATCTTGAAGAAGAAATTTACATGGAGCAACCGGAAGGTTTTGTGGAGAAAGGGAAAGAGAAATTTGTTTGCAAATTGAAAAAAAGTTTGTATGGCCTCAAGCAAGCCCCGCGGCAATGGTACAAAAAATTTGACTCTTTCATGATGAATAATGGTTTTTCTAAAACCACTTCGAACCATTGTGTCTTTGTGAAAAATTTCCTGGATGACAAATTTATTATTCTTTTGCTTTGTGTTGATGACATGTTAATTGTAGGTCAAGATTCTACCATGATAAACAGGTTGAAATTGGAGTTGAGCAAGTCTTTTGCTATGAAAGATTTGGGACCGGCAAAGCAAATTCTTGGTATGAAAATTATTCGTGATCGTAAAGAGGGGCTGATTTGGTTGTCTCAAGAAAGTTACATTGAGAAAGTTCTTGAAAGGTTCAACATGAATAAAGCAAAGCCGGTTGATTGTCCACTTACCGGTCACTTCAAGTTTAGTTTGAATCAATGTTCTACAAATGAGAAAGACAAGGAAGAGATGCTGAAAGTTCCTTATGCTACAGCAGTTGGTTCTTTGATGTACGCCATGGTTTGTACAAGGCTGGATATTGCTTACGCCGTTGGTGTGGTGAGTCGTTTTCTCTCTAATCCGGGTAAAGAACATTGGGCAGCGGTTAAATGGATTCTAAGGTATCTTCGAGGGACTTCAAAGGTGTGTTTGTGTTTTGAGGATGGTAAGCCGATGCTTGATGGGTTCACAGATTCTGACATGGCCGGTGATGTTGATTCTAGGAAATCTACTTCGGGGTATTTGATGACTTTTGTAGGGGGAGCTGTGGCATGACAATCTAAATTATAAAAATGTGTTGCTCTCTCAACTACCGAAGCTGAATTTATTGCCATTACGGAAGCTTGTAAAGAAGAGTTATGGTTGAAGAAAATTTTGCAAGAATTGGGTTTGAAGCAAGAAAAGTATGTGCTTTATTGTGATAGTCAAAGTGCTATTCACTTGAGTAAAAATTCTACTTTTCATTCGAGATCGAAACACATTGATGTGAGATACCACTAGATTCGTGATGTGCTAGATTCGAAATTGTTACAACTCGAAAAGGTTCACACAAATGATAATATTTCGGATATGTTGACTAAGACTTTGTCGAGGGACAAACATTTAAAGTGTTGAACTTTAGCGGGTATGGTTGATTTCTCCACCTAAGTCGGTAGGGGGAGAATTGTTGGGTATACCTCCTTATTGGAGTGTGGGACCCAATTGGTTTTGGAAAAAGAGTTTAATTTGATTTAGTATTAATTATAATATATTTTTATATATTATATTTAATTTGTGGAGACCCAATTCAATTTGGAAACAACTAAGGTTTGATAATAAACCCTAAATTCACAATATTTTAGGGTTTGTTTTTGCTCATCCCGATGTAAAGAGAACGGCTGTTACACATACTCCACTTTGGTGAAATCAATTATTTGGGTAGGTGAACAGTGGAATTAATTTGGGTGGTTCTTTGCTTCGTTTTCGGTGTTGATTTGATTCGTTATTTTGGATCTTCTACAACTCTGGTTCTGAAGATTTTTGTTCATCTATTTAGTGAGGTCTTTCCTCTTATTTATTTGTGATTATTTGGAATTCACCTAAGGGTGGTTTTGTGAGACCATTAGTGTATCGTTTGTAATCGTTTGGAACTTATTTGGTTGATAGTGGAATCGGATTTCGTTCCTGTGGACGTACCTCACATTGAGGGAACCACGTAAAAATTCTTGTGTTGCTTCTGATTTAATTTTTCCGCATTAATTTTTATTCCCATTGATTGATTTATTTATGGGGAATCACATATTTTTCCTAACAGACAAGTCCTATTAAACTTTGTTGAGTGCAGTAGTAAAATTGTTAATGAGAATATTAAATGTCTTTAGCATTGATTATTAAAATAAAATACTCAACTATTGAAAAGTCATCATGGTCATTTTTGTAAAAAAATTTAAAAATTCTTAATTATCAAATTTATATAACCCTTTCGACATCAAATGTTTTTATTACATAAAGATAAAACTCGGGAACTAAGAAAATGGAAAAGGGTGGTGGGTATAAGAGCCGTTGGCGAAATGTTGAAAATGATGCCTTTTATCTTTGAGCCAAAATTGTTGATTTCTCCACACGCGCATGCCTTTTATGTCCCATTTATTTTGGTGGTGTTAAACTTTTTCTTATTAAACACTTGCTGGAAAACAACCGATAAAATTATTTTTTTTATTTATATAATTAATAAATTATTGATGAAAAATTATTTAATTATTATTTAAATTAAAATCTTAAGAGAAATAATACTATTATACTAAAAATATGAGACTAATTATAATTGGCCCTCAAAAAGATGAGTGCAATTTCTCGTCTTTTTTTTCCCCACTCTTTAGGAAGAAGTGTTAGTCTAAGAGTATAAAAGTCTTTAATTTACTTTGGCGGCAAATATTTTCTATAGGAATTGTTTTTCAGAAAATGTTTTCCATCAAAAACATTTTCTTATATTTGGTTATATTCGTGAAATTAATGTATTAATGGTTGTATTAGTGGTGGTGGTAGTAGTGATGGTAAAGTGGAGGTGAAAGTGGAGGTCTGTGGGGTGGTGGCAGTAACGGTAGTGATAGTGGTGGTGGGAATAATACTAATGAGGTAGAGATGGTAGTGGCGGTGGTTGTGAGGCGGTGGAGGTGGTAGCAACGACGGTGGTGATGATGGTTGTGGCCTTGGTGGTGGTAAAGATGATGGTAGTGGTGGTATTGTGGTAACATTGATAAAATTTTTGTTCAAAAAACATTTTTCGCTTTTGAAAAGTGGAAAATATTTTCCATCAAAATAAATTTATTTTTTATTGACCATGAAAAATATTTTCCATTAACTTTTGTTTTTCATTGTATCAAACGGCAAAAAATGAAAAGAAATATTTTCTAAAAAATATTTTCCCTCTATACAAGCAGAGTGTTAATGTTGAAAGACAATCTTCATCGAACTTTTCAATTAAAAGTCATCACAAGGAAAAATTATTGAGTGCTCCTGGAGCGCCACATATTTATATTTTTCACTAATCGTCATATACTATATACTGTCATTGTCACGACCCAAACCCGCCCCTATGGGCTTAGTACCGTAACCGGCCAGTAATCCGTGATTACTGAAGACCTACTTAACAGTAAAGACAGTAATACAGAGTACAGGGGCTGGCGAAAACCAAAACAGTAATAAAAGATGTCCAATGAGCTGTGACAGTCTGTATGCAAAAAGAATTTTCCAAACATATTCACATTGGTAAGCAAAACATATATATGCACCATATGTACAAACATTCAAGTTAGGGACCAAATCCCTAATTAGCACAGTGCAGTACAAGTCTCAACATTTATTACAGAACAGAGACAAAAATGAGAAATCTAAAACACCCCAAAACAGCCTTGGCTTTGACGCACTCGGAATCTCGAAGTGAGGCACAATGGTTGGCTTTGACAAAACGGGAGCTTAGCCTGACGCTCCTAGCTTCGGTCCGGTGCCTGGACACCTACATATATATATAAACAGTGAGTTAAAACCCAGTGAATAACAGTTGTGTAAAGAGGTTAAGAATGAATGTCCTTTCAGTAAATAAACAGTCATATCAGTCACTTAGAAACCATAGCAGTCATATGTGGTGCATCCCATAGCAAAACAGTACAGTAGGTCTTAACAGACCGAACAGTCAGTTGATGGTCATCATAACAGTAAACAGTAGTGGTCCTAAACATGGGAACCGACAGAGATCTCTGTGACAGTAGCAGTAACAGTACAGTAACAGTAAATTGCTATGGATGCCACGGTTACAGTTTACAAATAGGACAAATATTCATTCATTAAACAATAACGTTTCAGTAAGCAGAACAGTTGATCATTCAGAAAGATAATCATAATTGAACATATCTTTACAACATTGTTACTCACTGAACACTGAGCTATAAGCAGCTAATGAGCGTCCTCGGATGCCAACCCTACACAGTTACAAAACGAACACACACTAAGTTACACACTTGGGAATCAACAACTTAGTCCCTATCTTGACTCGGTGTGATTCTACACCAATATCCTCATTAAGATGCCTTAAACATGGCCTAGGAATGCCTAGGATGGAAAGAGGATGCAAAGATGCACTTTAAAACACTTTTCAAAATTTTCAGAAAACAGGGGTCTCGCTCGAGCGTAGCTTTCTACGTTCGAGCGTGACTTCCTTCGCTCGAGTAGACTGTAAACTTCATGAAAAGTACTGGATGCATGCAATTCACGCTCGACGGATGCTCAACCTCCGCTCGAGCGTGAGATTCAGGTCCTCGCTCGAGCGGACTGTAAAACACATGAACTTCTGGGTACATGCATTTCACGCTCGAGCACGACCTTTCTCGCTCGAGCGGAAGTGCACAACTCAGAGGGTACGCTCGAGCGTGAATTACTATGCTCGAGCGTGGGTCAAAAATCTGAAATTTCCAGATTCATTCTCAAGCACAAAACTCAACTTTAAAAGCCTCAAATTCCATCCTTTTGGGCCAATTTTCTGGAAAAACACTTTAAACCCATAATATAACATGTTTTGAAGATTAATTTGAGAAATCAAAGCCCAAGGATGAGTCAATTGAACACCATTTTCAAATAAACTTCAAGAACAAAGCTCAAACGCAACATGCATGTATTCAATTAAATTCAAAGCTTCAAATATATGGTCAAATAACTCAATCCTTCCAAAAACATGATGAATTCTTGAACTATAATCAAAATATGAATATGCATGTAGCAGATTTCATGGAAAACACCTTAAAACTCAAGAATGTGTACATGCATGCATGAATTACTACTCAATTCAACATATTAAGTTAATTCTTGCCTTAAATCACTAATCTTTCCATGAATCATACAAGAACAACTCAAATGTACAAATGAGAGGATGAAATCTCTACCTTAGGTCTTCAATTCAAGGTGTGGAAGCTCAAATATGCACCTTCAAGTCCTCTAAGTTTCAAGTCAATCTAGGTGAACTCAACTTCTTTCCTCTCACTCTCCTCTCACCCACGGTTTGGTCTTCAAAGGTGAGCAAATGATATGAAACTAAGCTCTACACAATGTTTAACAAAGTGGCCCACTAGTATGGCAAAAATGTAATTAAGTCCAACTAATGTACTTTAACTTAAATAACTCTAATTTAATCATTCCAAATCAAATTTCAATTAAATCTACCATAAAATCACATAAATCCTAATTAGTATAAAATACCAATCAATTTCAGATTCGACCGCCGATAAGGCCTTCAATTTGCAGTTTAAAACTTAAAACATGAACAGATCAATCAATTGATAAACAGATAGAAATGCAATCAAGCAACATATTCATGCAATCAGTTTAGGATTTCATCCTAATCAGTTATTTATCATGATCAGTGAGGGTTGTCACAGTCATGTTCTCCAATCACCTAACACAAAATCATAAGTTTCACTATCTCCATCAATCACAAAACCCTTTAAATATTACGCGATCATATTTCAAGAGCACTCCTCCATTGCAAGTGTGTTTTATGACCATACTGTCAAATTACAAATTTAATTAAAAGTGCACCAATCATGCTTTCACAACCAAAAAGTCACAAATTAAAATTTATTTATTCAATTATTTATTATTAGATCGATAGAATTGATGTTAGTACATAGTATATGAAATAATTTGAGGGTGATACCATATGTATTGTAGGAATACTTTAGGGTCCATAAAAAAATTAGGGGACATTTTACATACATATTAAAATTGTTTATAAATTAATGAGGGAATAAAATAATTTTAAAAAACTTAGGGGGCATAGCCACGCTTCGTCTCCAAACTCCATGCATGTATATCAATAAGTTTGACCATTGTGCTAGTTATACAGAATTAATTAAATCATGGTATAGAACACCAGAGCGGGTCACTGCTGTGCAATGTTTTCTGTTGTGCCTAAACCGGCACAGTTTCAGTCTCTTTTTTTTTTTCTTTTGTTTTTTCATCTTCTCCCTATGTTTTTCGGTGTGGTAAATTACACTTTTTTCTTCTTTTTTTTTTTGAAGTTTAGAATTTGGGGTTTAATTCTTAAATTTTTTTTTTAATTTTAAGGTTTAGGGTTTAGGATTTAATTCCTAAATTTTTTTTTATTTTTTTATTTTAGGACTTAAGGTTTAGGATTTAGGGTTTAATTCTTAAAATTTATGTAATTTGTTTTTTTATTTTAGGGTTTAGGATTTAGGATTTAGGGTTTAATTCTTAAAAAAAAATTTATTTTATTTTAGTGTTTAGGGTTTAATTCTTAAATTTTTTTTTTATTTTTTATTTTAAGGTTTGGGTTTTGGGTTTAGAGTTTAATTCTTAAAATTAATTTTTTTTTTTATTTTAGAGCTTAAGGTTTAGGATTTAGGGTTTAGGGTTTAATTCTTAAAATTTATTTTTTTTATTTTAGGGTTTAGGGTTTAATTTTTAAAAAATAATTTTTTTATTTTAAAGTTTAAGATTTAGGATTTAGAGTAAAGTGTAATTTATCATGTCAAAAAATATAGTGAGAACATGAGAAAAAAAAAAAAAAAGGAGGGATAAAACGGTGCCATTTGAAGTCACAGCAGGCACAGCAAGACGGCAGGGACCCCATCCAACATTTATAATTTTTTTCAATTTTCTATGGTAATGGGATTAGTTAAGATCATTTAATGTCTCCTTAATAAAACCCATCTTTTAATATAATTTCAACTAAAATTGGAGGGGGTTCAAATTTGTGCTATTATACATCACCAGAAAATATCGAACACATCCCGCTCCTCGTCCAAATGTCGAATGTCCAATATGCGTTTCTGTTTTATTTTAGTATATCTTGTTTAATAATCTCTCACAAATATAGGGCTCATCTCAGCCTCATGAATTAGAGGTAGCTTGTTTGATTAAGGAATTGAGCGCTTTAATTTCCATGTTCATCCGTCCAAGCAACAATTACTAACAGTTATTTTCATTTGACATTGACGTTAAATTTTCTATTTAAGATAAATTTGATTTCTTTGGTAACAAATTAACCTCAAATAAAGTAAAATTATCTCAAACTTGTATGACTTCCTGTAATTAACCCCACAAAAAATAAAATAAAATTCAACCCATCTACTAATCTTGACTAAACAAACACCCAGTGGCGGAATTAAGAAATTAAATCAGAAGGGACACTTATTAATTATAACATTGAATATTTCTACAAAAATATTTCACATAAATTTTTACGATTAACTTCAAGAAAGATAAATATATATATATATATATTATTTGTAATTAATATATCATGAACAATATAAAAAAGAAGAAAAAGAAGTCATGGATACAAGTTTTAAAATAAATTATATAATGATAAAATAACTTTTTATACAAAATTTTGATAAAAATTCAATATAATAATAATACCACGTCATCATTCACATATAATATTACTAACCAATAGTAAAGAAACACATAGAAGATGAACCCCACATGTCAAATGTAACTAATAATTCAATAAATTTCATATCTTCATTGAGATTAATTATAATTGTATGTCAGTAATAATAGACATCACCATTGTATTGATATTTTCATAAATAATAATATAATTTATCATAACATCTTTATTTTCAATAAAAAAACAACCATTATTATTCTCATAATTTCAAAAATGTCATTAATATTTCACTCTAAATAATATTTTATAATTTTTTTATTTCAAATATTTTCTTTAAAAAAATTAAAAAAAAAAATTCCAAAACCCAAGGAACACGTGACCCCTTTAGACCCACCGCCACTGCAAACACCAGTGAATGACAAACTCTAAATAAAACTTTACAAAGCTGATAGCTCAAAAAATAATAATAATAATAATAAAGCCAAAACATCACATTATAGTAGAACCCACCCCCATTAAAGCTATTAGAGCTGACAAATTAAAACTCCAAAACATTTTTGCTAAACAAATTGCCACTGCTAGAGTTGGGTAACTAGCACCTTTGGAACAACAATTAACCCATTTTTATCCTAAGAGCAGAAATCCAAAACAAGTTCACAATAAGCATCAATAGCATGCTGTTCATCTTCGGTCTATCAAATTTGCGTTGGAATACTTCTCTCAACGCATCAAAAAAATAAAAACAAAAAATGGAGAGAGCGACTCATTCTTTGACGACTAAACAACATGGTTCACATTTACATTTGTAAAATTAAAAAACATAAAACAATATAATGATAACAATTACAGAATGGTATATCAAAAAGGGTCACAAATCTCCCCAAGAGATCATCGGGCTTGATGATGAAACGTAGGATTCTTACTTTGCGTAATAACAATGCGCTCAAACAAGCCCCCAGAGCCATCACGATTGGTTGCTCGACCGACATCCATTTCAACCCGCTTGCCCCTCCTAATAGGAGTGTGAATGATTCTGCCCCAGCCACTCCCAAGATCAGCACGTGTAAATGATTCGCAGTGACAGCATCTGTTTCTACAATATAAGAATCATGACATTGGAAAGTTCTCACCTTCATATTCGAATTGGTCCTCTATCAAGGTCATTAATGAAAAAAATAAATTTCTCAAAATACAGAATAATCACAACCACAAGAATATTCATATAGCATTACATCAAAGCTGAAAGAAGTGAAAAATAAATTTTGAAGAGTTGGTTGAATATCTACATTTAAATCAGCAGATTGTCTTGTACAAAAACATCTACGCAAACTGATTTGACCATCAAGATATTGGAAATTTATTTTTTGAATGTGTCACAAGCAGCACTGAGATATGTCATCCAACATACCCATGATGGGACAAAAAGAGGAAGCATGCCATCCCATGATTGGTTATTTTTCCAAGATCCCAAAAGCAAGTTAAATAAGACTAACCCTGCAGTAAGGGACAACAAACCCCTCATGAAAAATTGCAAAAGTAAAAGTAGTTTGTGGGAAGATGCAGGAACCTGCATATTCATGCCTTCCGGTTCTTCACTGTGCCTCAAATTACTAGACAATTTGCTGTTGTATCCACAATGTTTGGGGTCTATGTTACATGGGACCCGAGTAAAACTGTCAAGTAGGGTATTTGTAGTGTCAGGATTCATCTAATTCTCATGTATAAGAAAAGATGACACGACACAGGATTTCTTAATATTCTACTTTTATTTTTAGGATGAGAGTATTTACAAGGTGACACAGGATTTCATGCATTATATGAAAGTTTATTCTAATGCATAATTATACGGTAAGCTTAAATTACTGCATGCTTGTTAAGTGAATGTTAAATTACACATGTTGGACATATATCAATAAAATGCCCCAGTGCCAAGTGCCCAGCACGGGTACTTCACACACTTGGAATAGTCCATGTAACATGATTTGGGGTTTCGGTCAAACTTAAAATAACATGATGTCAGAATGAAAGCATTACAGCCTTTCCTCGATTGATGGTTTGCACTTCATTTGCCATGGAAGAGCTCAATCAGCTGCCACTATGCAAATGGAATTGCAGGTCCATTACTAACAGATCCCTTAGACAGTCTTCTCTTCTCTTCTCGCGCACACGCACAGCAAGATCAAGAGAGAGGAGATCAAGACAGAGAGAATAAGATTGAAAGTTAGAGAGATCAAGATCCACGATTCCTACTACTAAGGATTCAACAAATCTAGATCTCGAACCCAATACATCGATGCAAGTATCTTAACCTTCTTCATCCTTTTTGATTAGCCGTGTCCGAGAGAGAGGAGGCGAATCCAACATAGATCCCACACCAGCACCCGTGTCATATCGACACGGGTACTTGCCCCAAACTGCAGAGTCCATGTAACACAGATAGCAGTTATAGACATAAATAAATAAGCAAATAAACCAAAACAAAGGTCAACTGGATTGAGTTCATGCTTAGTAGCAAGGTCGCTAAAACTTCTCTCTAACTAAAACAAATGTGCTTCAAAAATTATAAAAGAAACATACTAACAAAAGGTAATGGAGTAATACTTCTAAATTATAAACATAAATGGAGCTCTTAATTATTATTGCAAACTATTGCGTATCTAGAGGATGAACTCATCAAATCTCAAACTTAAGAATACGTAGAATCGGCAAAAAAGAGTCATTTTTATATTTTTAATCTACTATGTGAGATAAAATGATACTATATGTAACATACAACATCAAAAAAGTGTTTTATCACAATTACACAACAAACGATACATGTAAGATAGAGTTAAATACAAATATATGAGAAGTGTCCAATGGAAAGTTATTAGCATGATATAGCTTGGGCAAGTCATGTAGACATTCCTCAATGTATACTATCCATCTTGAAGAATACTTTGTTTACATAATGAGAGATAACTGACAATTAATACTTCACATGTTTTCACTTTTTCCACACTCTACTATTTTGAAATGCTCAACTTGCTGATTAATATCAAGATATAGATTGATCCAACATCTATAGCCCCAGAAACAAATGCTGAGAAAGCCTCGCCCATGAAAAATACCCTTGAAGGATTAAAATAATAAATATAATAGGAATAAATTGACACTTCCCAAGGAAAAGGAAAGGACAAATTGACAGGAAATTTTAAACCATGAAACAAAGTAACAACTATGGACCTTCTAGGTTTTTTTTTTTTTTTTTTTTTTTTTGAATTATATTAACCAACAATGCAACCAAATCACATATACCTTCAGCACATAAGCTTGCACATACTGAGACATGAAACTTATCCACAGACTTAAAAATTTACCAAAACATCTCGTGTAGGATCCCAAAGCTGGCGCACAATGGTAATTTTGTCCTGCGGTGATGCTATCTCTCCAAGCACATAGGACTTCACCCGGTAGCAACAAAAATTAAGCATTAATTAGCACAAATCAAGGTTGCATAAAATAGTTCTCAAGAGTAGTCGGTAGAGATAGCACTATCAAGTAAAAGCCTGTTACCATCAGTTTTATTTTAGAGCATAAGTAAAAGAAATACTATTTTAATAAGTTTTAGTATTGTATTATAATAAGCTCAAAAAATGGTGAGAAACCATTCCCTAGGAATTAGGCATTAGATTACAAGATAATAGCCAGAGGTAGTAGTGAAGAGATGCGATGCTGTAACAGTAGATGGAAGTGTTAGGAGACGGGATAGGCCTAGATTAACGTTGGTTAGCGTTGTAAATAGAAATATGGATCTACTAAATTTGACTAACGAAATAGCCTTTGATCGGGCCACGTGAAAAAGAAGGATTCATGTAGCCGATTCCATTTGATGAGACTTAAGGCTTGATTTGGTTTGGTTTGCTTTGGATCACTAAATTTACGATTTTGGAACGGAAGTGTACTATGTTTCAGAACGTGCATTCCAAAACGTAATTCCCTAGGATATTAGCATTTTTTTGGCAACACAGATTCGAGGAGTATCAATATTCGATACAAGCATGACTCCCTTCTAAAAGTATCCATGCTTCATAGGCCCGGACCAAAGACAATAATGAAGGAGAAAATAAAACTTACAGCAATGACGAGGTCATGCTCTGTGTCAGATTTATTGATATTCTTAGTTAGCGACTGAATGCTATTATAGCTATAAATAAGTGGCAAATTCTTTAGATCTACAATAACCATTAATAAAAATATTAGAAATTTTCCTGACACAAACCTCTCCCTCCCTTGTTGACAACCAAAAAAAATGAAGAGTTGCAACAAAGTATAACCAATTCCATAAAGAATGAAAAGTCAACGTCTCAAGAAAACTGGAAGAAACTCAAATAAAAGTTGCAAAACACTGAGACATGCTATTTGCTATTGTAATTTGTATTACAACCCTAATAAATCTACTCATATAACAACACGCATTACTTACCTAATTAGTAACACTATATTGTTTGTTAACTTCAATAATATGACAAATAATGTTTCAAATTGTCTGACCCAAAATAAGAAAACCAATGCCTAACAGTCGAGCTATGTTTCATATTCTGACTCACGAAATTGAATACTATTTCTGTACTCTATCCTAGCGTTTTCCCTTTCTAAATGGGAATAAAATTGATGTCTTCTATAAACGTCCTGGAGGCATGGATTTGAATCATAAAACCAGTCTCTCTAGAAACGGGGGTAAGGTTACGTATACTTCGCCTTCCCCACACCACTTTAGCAAAAGCCTTGTGCACTGCTGCCCTTTATATATTTATATATAAACCTATTTTCTTGTGTACAAGAAGTTGAATAGAGCATTGAATATATACAAACTAATTTGAGCTTACAACACTACACCAAAGAGTTACTATTCTTCCATCACAACAAAGGCCTAACAAAGCAACACTCAAGGCTACCTAAAAGATCATGTCCTATGATTCAAGTAAGTAGCTGTGATAAAGTTGCATGTTATAGAAGATTTTTGTAGCTGACCTAAGTATTTAGAATTCAGATTCAACAACTTCCAGTTTCCATTATCATCACTGAAAATCTAAATGGCATTACAAGCTGAAAACTAAATAGGTTAGTTCAACGTGTAGCTAGGGTACAACTTTCAGGCCCTCAAGCAAGGTTTATAGACACGCACATTTATACGCCTCACATTTTTGTTGTATGTTTTAATAAATAAGAAGCATAACAAAAACATATTGAGCATACAAAATTGCTCCTTTTGCATCCTAACTTACTCTTTATTCTCGTTGCATCGATTGCAATGGCTTTACTAAATTAATTCCTTCCGGAGATCTTGGCCAGAGTTCTCACAGTGCCCTTTGGAACCAAATATGCCAATAAAGTATTTGACCACAATCAGCAAAATACAATCACAGGTAATTTATAAAAACCAATATCAATCTTCACTACCCAAGTAAACATATAGGACAAATCAAATTAGCTGCTGAACCAGTACCAGCTCCAAAATCCAATACCCTTGTTGGAGAAAACCCAGGTAGCCTTGTAGGAACCTTGAATTGAATTGAATTGAATTGAGCTGAATTGCATTGAATTTCAAGTCTAATAAATTCAAATTCAATCAGCCTAAAACCAAAAATACATACAAATAAAGGACTTTATTTATTACGTCACTTAGAACTCTATGGCAAGCAAAGTAGACGGCAGGCATTCGAGAAGCCACAAAAGTGATGGGGTCTGGTCCTCTCCGTACTAGAGACCAATGTCGATCTTCGACGAGCTCTTTGGAGGTGAAGGCTGTGAGCTTAAGATTCACATCCTTTATATCGTTAAAAGCCTGTCACAAGCTCACGCTCATGTAAGTCTCCTCTTGAGATGTGGCATCGTTGGGGCAGTGGAACCCTAATAACATATTTTTTTTAACATACAATGCCAACTTCTCTCTCTCTCTCTCTCTGCGACGCTGCCGAAGGAGGTTTTCTCTCATGACCGACCAAGAAAAAAGATTGAATCTCGCCCTCTCAGGAAACCCCTGATATCGTGAAACTAGGGTTTTGGCTTTAATTTCTGTACGGAATCATGAAACTAGAGTTTGGGTCTTGGCTTCAGTTTCTATGTAGAATCGCAAAACTAGGGTTTGGGTTTTAGGTTTTGGGTTTTGCTTTTGATCTTAAAATGTGTTTCTGATTTTATTTTGCTTTACTCTTAACTGCTACTCACACAGTTGAGCCATCTCAATATAATATTTTGATAAAATAAGTTTCAACAAAGAAGTCAAATTTGAGAATTCTTTAATTTTAACGCAACCAAGCTGGGAGAGTTTGTTCTAACAAAAACTCAATAAAAAAATGTTGATATTTTGCAGACTGAGGTTTAAACTTTTGTCACTTACCTACAACATTTAGTTTGTTGGCCTAATTTGCGATGGCTTGGTGGTAAATATGAATATTTGTGTAGTATTAATGACGTAATTTTTTTTTAAAATTTGGAAATAAATTAAGTTCTAAACTTGGAAAGGTCATTAAAAAATTAATTGTACATCTGGGTTAAGTTTAAATTTATAATTTTTATTTATCCTTTATGACGTCCATGCTTTAATATGTACTAAATGGCTATGTTAAATGGACTCGGATACGGGTGTCGAGTTAGAGATCGGACTCATCAAATCATAAATTTAAAAAAATGTCATATTTTTATATTTTTAATCTACCATGCAAGATAAAATGGAACTATATGTAACTTACAATATCAAAATGACATTTATAACAATTATACAACAATAAGTACATATAATAATAGTGTTATATACAATTATACAAGAAGTATCCGTTGAGAAGTATCCGACACATATCCAATATCCTTGTCAGAGTGTCGGGTGTCCAACACGGGTATTTGATTTATTTTGAAGAGTCTGTATAACATAGCCAATTGGGCGTTGTTTTTTTAACGTCCATGCCTTACTCTTCTTTTTTTTTTGGAGTGTGTCAGCGCTGTTTTTGGACTCTTGTAATGTTTTAGCATTAGAGTTTATAGAGCTAATTTGTAATTAATTTAATTGATTCAGTTGCTGGTTTTAATGAAGTTTTTCTATAATGATTTTGTTTGACTTGTCTTGATTGTTACTGTGCGACTGGTTGTTGATTTTCATTAGGATATGCTGGGAGTTTTAGGAAGGCATGTGTATTTTGTTGTTAATTTTGTTGGTGAGAGTTTTAGAAAAATATTTCAATCGCATCCTTAAACCTTGAAACCAAATAAACAAACAAAATCGTGAGATCGATAAATCCAACTTAAAATAATCTTAATACATATATATATATTAAAATGAAATTTCAAAAACCTAAGAAGTTGCAAAGTTCGCCAAACATTTTACATTCATTAGAGATTTCTAAACATATTAAATACGTTAATAACAATTAATAAAAACTACTAACCCCATTGAATCAAATAAAATTCCTACAACTTCTCGCTATTGTTCATAAACCTGAAATCATCCATTAACCATTTTCACAATTACTTACATTTCTTCCCTAGCTGGTTGTTGCCATAAACCTGAAATCGTCATTAACAATATTCATAATTATATCTGATTGTTCCAACAACATTGCAGCATGTAGATAAACCGGTTTCCAAACTCATTAATGAGTGTGACAATGGATTTTACATCATGTTCTCTCATTATCGAAAGACATTGCTCACTAGCTAAACAAACACCGGCTGAAACAAATACTTGATTGCATATAATTAACTGCTCTCTTAGTAGGGCCACTTAATTACATGTCATCCAAAATGCATAAGAACATATGCAGCTATTAACTCATCCCCAGATTGTTGATCTTCCTCAACATGTGGCCTAAATATCGCAATTCTCTGAGCATTTGCTACATATTGGAATCTTAACCACGGAGTTGCATTTGGGAAAAACATTACATTCAACAGTAGGTTCGCGTTCCTATCCAACCAAACTCGTCTATCAACCTAGCAATGGTTCGAACATCATCTTCTGTGACAATCGGGATTTTTGACTTTTGAACAAGCCGTCTACCTAAATTATGGAGCAACCATGTCACGTCTTAGTAATAAGTTTGAATTTAACCACAAACAATATGCTTGTCAAAATTCTGTAAGTCGCAAATATCCATTGGTTTGTTGCTGAAATTCTACCATTTTCCTGTGTGCTACATTTTCGTTTTTCATTTACTGTGACTGCCAAGAATAAAACAACAATCAATACAAAATCAAATAACAATTAAACCAAATAATTATTAGTTACTAAATGTTAACATTTCACTACACAGTTGAGAAGAGCATGTCAACAAAGCAATTAACCGTGCCCGCTATCAACTTTGCTACTCTTTGACGTTTCCTTTTGACATGCTCTCCTAAAATGTGCAGTGAAACGTTAATATTTAATAACAAATAATTATATGGTTTAATTGTTATTTAATTTTTGTATTGATTGTTGTTTTATTCTTCACAGTGACAGTAAATGGAAAACGAAAACGTAGCACACGAGGAAATGGTAGAATTTCAACAACAAACAAATGGATATTTGCGACTTACAGAATTTGGACAAACACATTGTTTGTGGTTAAATTCAAACTTATTACTAAGACATGGGACAAGGTTGTTCCATAACTTAGGCAGACAGCTCGTTCAAAAGCCAAAAATCCCAATTGTCACAGAAAATGATGTACAAATCATTGCTAGGTTAATAGACGAGTTTGGTTGGACAAGAATGCCAACCTACCCGTTGAATGTAATGTTGTTCCGAAATGCAACTCTGTGGTTAGATATCCAAAATATAGCAAATACTCAGAACATTAAAATATTTAGGCCACATGCTGAGGAAGATCAACAATCAAGGGACGAGTTAATAGCTACGCATGATCTTCTTATGCAATTTTGGATGGCATGCAATCAAGTGGCGCTACTACGAGAGCAGTTAATTATATGCAATCAAGTATTTCTTTTAGCCGGTATTCGTTTAGCTAGCAAGCAATGTCTTCCGATAATGAAAGAACGTGATGTAGAATCCATAGTCACACTCATTAATGAGTTTGGCATATTCCTAAACCGGTTTATCCGCATGCTCCAATGTTGTTGGAACAACCAAATAGGAAGGAAGTACAAGTAATTATGAATATCGTTAATGGACGATTTCAGCTTTATGGCAACAACCAGCCAAGGAAGAGATGTAAGTAATTATAAATACGGTTAATGAACGATTTTAGGTTTACGGCCAATTGTGAAAAGTTGTAGGAATTTTATTTCATTCAATAGTGTTGTTATTAGCTTTTCTCTTTTTTTTTTTTTTTTTTGATAATTGTTATTAACGTACTGAATATGTTTAGAAATTATTGATGAATGTAAAACGTTCGGCGAACCATGCAACTTCTTAGGTTTTTGAAATTTCATTTCAATATATATATATATATATGTATCAAGACTATTTTAAGTTAAATTTATCGATCTCACAAAGTTGTTCGTTTAATTGTTTATTTGATTTCAAGGCTGTAAGGATGCGATTGAAACATTTTTCTAAAACTCCTAGCAACAAAACTCAAAAACAAAATACACATGCCTTCCTAAAACTCCCAACAAATACTAATGAAAGAGCAACAACTCGCCGCACATAGTGACAATCAAGGCAAGTCAAACACAATCATCATAGAAAAATTTCATCAAAAACCAGTAACCGAATCAATGAAATTAGAGCAATAGAGCTAATTTCTAATTAATTTCACTGATTCAGTTGCGGGTTGTGATGAAGTTTTTCTATAATGATTTTGTTTGACTTGCCTTGATTGTCACTGTGTGCGGCTAGTGGTTGCTTTTCATTAGCATTTCCTCAAAGTTTTAGGAAGGCATGTGTATTTTGTTTTTGAGTTTGTTGGTGAGAATTTTGGAAAAAATGTTTCAAACGCATCCTTACAACATTGAAACCAAATAACTTCGTGAGATCGATAAATCCAACTTAAAATACTCTAAATACAAATATATATATATATATATTAAAATAAAATTTCAAAAACCTAAGAAGTTACATAGTTTGCCGAACATTTCTAAACATATTCAATACGTTAATAACAATTATCAAAAAAAAAACTACTAACAACACTATTGAATCAAATAAAATTCCTACAACTTCTCGTAATTATCCATAGACCTGAAATCGCTAATTAACGACATTCATAATTATTTACATTTCTTCCCTGTCTGGTTGTTGCCATAAACCTGAAATCGTACATTAACCATATTCACAATTACTGCCACTTCCTCCCTATCTGGTTGTTCCAACAACATTGGAACATGCGGATAAACCGGTTTAGGAATACGCGAAACTCATTAATGAGTGTGGCTATGGACTTTACATCACGTTCTCTTATTATCGGAAGACATTGCTCGCAAGCTAAACGAACACTGGTTGAAACAAATACTTGATTGCATATTATTAACTGCTCTCTATGTAGCGCTACTTGATTACATGCCATCCAAAATGCATAAGAAGATCATGTTCAGCTATTAACTCGTCCCTTGATGGTTGATCTTCCTCAACATGTGGCCTAAATATCCCAATTCTCTGAGCATTTGCTACATTTTGGATAGCTAACCACGTAGTTGCATTTGGGAACAACATTACATTCAACGAATAGATTCGCATTCCTATCCAACCAAACTCGTCTACCAACTTGGCAATGGTTCGTACATCATCTTCTGTGACAATCAGGATTTTTGACTTTTGAACAAGACGTCTACGTAAGTTATGGAGCAACTTTCTCCCATGTCTTGGTAATAAGTTGAATTTAACCACAAACAATGTACTTGTCTAAATTCTATAAGTTGCAAATATTCATTCGTTTGTTGCTGAAATTCTACCATTTTCCCGTGTGCTACGTTTTTGTTTTTCATTTACTGTGATTGTCGAGAACAAACGACAATCAATACAAAATTAAACAACAATTAAACCAAATAAATATTTGTTACTAAATATTAACATTTAACTGCACAATTGAGAAGAGCATGTCAAAAAAGCAATTAACAATGCCCACCATCAACTTTTGTACTCTTTGACGTTTGCTTTTTTAACATGCTGTCCTAAAATGTGCAGTGAAACGCTAATATTTAGTAACAAATAATTATATAGTTTAATTGTTATTTAATTTTGTATTGATTGTTGTTTTATTCTTGACAGTGACAGTAAATGGAAAACAAAAACGTAGCACACAGGGAAAATGTAGAATTTCAACAACAAACGAATGGATATTTGCGACTTACAGAATTTGGACAAACACATTGTTTGTGGTTAAATTCAGACATAAGTAGACGGCTCGTTCAAAAGCTAGAAATTCGGATTGTCATAGAAGATGATGTACAAACCATTGCCACATTGATAAACGAGTTTGGTTGGACAGGAACGCCAACCTACCCGTTGAATGTAATGTTATTCCCAAATGCAACTCCGTGGTTAGATACCCAAAATATAGCAAATGCTCAGAAAATTAAAATATTTAGGCCACATGCTGAGGAAGATCAACAATCAACGGACGAGTTAATAGCTACACATGATCTTCTTATGCAATTTTGGATGGCATGCAATCAAGTGGCGCTACTACGAGAGCAGTTAATTATATGCAATCAAGTGTTTGTTTCAGTCGGTATTCGTTTAGCTAGCGAGCAATGTCTTCCGATAATGAAAGAACGTGATGTAGAATCCATAGTCACACTCATTAATGAGTTTGGCATATTCCTAAACCGGTTTATCCGCATGCTCCAATGTTGTTGGAAAAACCAAAAAGGAAGTGCAAGTAATTATGAATATGGTTAATGGACAATTTCAACTTTATGGCAACCAGGCATGAAAGAAATGCAAGTAATTATAAATACAATTAATGAACAATTTGAGGTTTACGGACAATTGTGAGAAGTTGTAGGAATTTTATTTCATTCAATAATGTTGTTATTAGCTTTTTTTTTCCCTGACAATTGTTATTAACATACTGAATATGTTTAGAAATTACTAACGAATGCAAAATGTTCGGCGAACTATGCAACTTCTTAGGTTTTTGAAATTTCATTTTAATATATATATATGTATTAAGACTATTTTAAGTTGGATTTATCAATCTCACAAAGTTGTTTGTTTAATTGTTTATTTGATTTCAAGGTTGTAAGGATGCGATTGAAACATTTTTCTAAAATTCCCAACAACAAACTCAAAAAAAAATACACAAGCCTTCCTAAAACTCCCAGCAAATCCTAATGAAAAGCAACAACCAGCCGCACACAGTGACAATCAAGTCCAACACAATCGTCATAGAAAAATATCATCAAAACCAACAACCGAATCAGTGAAGTTAGAGTTATAGAGCTAATTTGCAATTAATTTCACTGATTCAGTTGCGGGTTTTGATGAAATTTTTCCATAATGATTTTGTTTGACTTGCCTTGATTGTCACTGTGTGTGGCTGGTTGTTGCTTTTCATTAGGATTTGCTCGGAGGAAGGCATATGTATTTTGTTTTTGCGTTTGTTGGTGAGAGTTTTGGAAAAAATGTTTTAATCGCATCCTTACAACCTTGAAACCAAATAAACAAACAACTTCGTGAGATCGATAAATCCAATTTAAAATAGTTTTAATATATAAATATATATATATATATTAAAATAAAATTTCAAAAACCTAAGAAGTTCCATAGTTCGCCAAACATTTTACATTCATCAGTAATTTCTAAACATATTCAATATGTTAATAACAATTATCAACAAAAAAAAAATAACTACAAACAACACTATTGAATCAAATAAAATTCCTACAACTTCTCACAATTATCCATAAACCTGAAATCGTCCATTAACAACATTCATAATTACTTACATTTCTTCCCTGTATGGTTGTTGTCATAAACCTAAAATCATTCACTAACCATATTCATAATCATTCACTAACCATATTCATAATTACTTGCACTTCCTCCCTATCTGGTTGTTCCAACAACATTGGAGCATGCGGATAACCTAGTTTAGGAATACACCAAACTCATTAATGAGTATGACTATGAACTACTTTACATCACGTTCTCTTATTATCGAAAGACATTGCTCGCTAGCTAAACGAACACCGGCTGAAACAAATACTTGTTTGCATATAATTAACTGTTCTCTATGTAGTGCTACTTGATTACATGCCATCCAAAATGCATAAGAAGATCATGTTCGACTAGTAACTCATCCCTTGATGGTTGATCTTCCTCAACATGTGGCCTAAATATCTCAATTCTCTAAACATTTGCTACATTTTGGATATCTAACCACGGAGTAGCATTTGGGAACAACATTACATTCAACGGGTAGGTTCGCGTTCCTATCCAACCAAACTCGTCTATCAACCTAGCAATGGTTCATACATCATCCTCTGTGACAATTGGGATTTTTGACTTTTGAACAAGTCGTCTACCTAAGTTATGGAGCAACCTTGTCCCATGTCTTAGTAATAAGTTTGAATTTAACCACAAGCAATGTAGTTGTCCAAATTTTGTAAGTCGCAAATATCCATTCGTTTGTTGCTGAAATTCTACCATTTCCTCGTGTGCTATGTTTTCGTTTTTCATTTACTGTGACTATCGAGAATAAAACAACAATCAATACAAATTAAATAACAATTAAACCACATAAATATTTGTTACTAAATATTAACATTTAACTTCACAATTGAGAAGAGCATGTCGAAAAAGCAATTAACAATGCCCACCATCAACTTTTGTACTCTTTGACGTTTACTTTTTTGACATGCTCTCCTAAAATGTGCAATGAAACGTTAATATTTAGTAACAAATAATTATATGGTTTAATTGTTATTTAACTTTATATTGATTGTTGTTTTATTCTTGACAGTGACAGTAAATGGAAAACGAAAACGTAGCACACAAGGAAAGGGTAAAATTTCAACAACAAACGAATAGATATTTGCGACTTACAGAATTTGGATAAACACATTGTTTGTGGTTGAATTCAGACTTATTACTAAGACATGGGACAAGACTGCTCCATAACTTAGGTAGATGGTTCGTTCAAAAACCAAAAATCCCGATTGTCACAGAAGATGATGTATAAACCATTGCTAGGTTGATAGACGAGTTTGGTTGGATAGGAACGCAAACTTATCCATTGAATGTAATGTTGTTCCCAAATGCAACTCTGTGGTTAGATATCCAAAATATAGCAAATGCTCAGAGAATTAAGATATTTAGGCCACACGTTAAGGAAGTCAGGGACAAGTTAATAACTACACATGATCTTCTTATGAAATTTTGGATGGCATGTAATCAAGTGGCACTACTAAGAAAGCAGCTAATTATATGCGATCACGTATTTGTTTCAACCGGTGTTCGTTTAGCTAGCGAGCAATGCCTTCCAATAATGAGAGAACGTGATGTAGAATCCATAGTCACACTCATTAATGAGTTTGGCTTATTCCTAAACCAGTTTATCCGCATGCTCCAATGTTGTTGGAACAACCAAATAGGAAGGAAGTGCAAGTAATTATGAATATGGTTAATGGACGATTTCAGTTTTACGGCAACAACCAGACAGGGAAGAAATTTAAGTAATTATGAATATGGTTAATGAACAATTTCAAGTTTACGGACAATTGTGTGAAGTTGGAGGAATTTTATTTTATTCAATAGTTTTGTTATTAGTTTTTTTTTTTTTTTTTTTTTTTGGGTAATTATTATTAATGTCCTGAATATGTTCATAAATTACTGATGAATGTAAAATGTTCGACGAACTATGCAACTTCTTAGGTTTTTGAAATTTCATTTTAATATATATATATATATGTATGCATTAAGACTATTTGCAATTGAAACATTTTTCTAAAACTCCTAGCAACAAAACTCAAAAACAAAATACAAATGTCTTCCTAAATCTGCTAGCAAATCCAAATGAAAGAGCAACAACCAGCCGCACATAGTGACAATCAAGGCAAGTCAAACACAATCATCATAGAAAATTATCATCAAACTAGCAACCGAATTAGTGAAATTATAGTTAAAAAGCTAATTTGTAATTAATTTCACTGATTTAGTTGCTGGTTTTGATGAAGTTTTTCTATATTAAATTTGTTTGACTTGCCTTGATTATCACCGTGTGCGGCTGGTTGTTGCTTTTCTTTAGGATTTGCTTGGAATTTTAGGAAGGCAGGTGTATTGTGATTTTGAATTTGTTGGTGAGAGTTTTAGAAAAATGTTTCAATTGCATCCTCACAACCTTGAAACTAAATAAACAAACAACTTCGTGAGATCAATAAATCCAACTTAAAATGGTCTTAATACATAAATATATATATATATATATTAAAATGAAATTTCAAAAACCTAAGAAGTTGCATAATTCGTCGAACATTTTACATTCATCAGTAATTTGTGAACATATTCAATACGTTAATAACAATTATCAAAAAAAAAACTACTAACAATAGTATTGAATCAAATAAAATTCCTACAACTTCTCACAATTGTCCATAAACCTGAAATCGTCCATCAACCATATTCATAATTACTTACATTTCTTCCCTGTCTGCTGTTACTATAAACCTGAAATCGTCCATTAACCATATTCATAATTACTTGCACTTCCTCCCTATCGGGTTGTTCTAACAACATTGAAGCATGCAGATAAACCGATTTAGGAATGTGCTAGACTTATTAATGAGTGTGACTATAGATTTTACATCACATTCTCTCATTATCAGAAGACATTGCTCGCTGGCTAAACAAACATCAGCTGAAACAAATACTTGATTACATATAATTAACTGCTTTCTTAGTAGCGCCACTTAATTACATGACATCCAAAATGCATAAGAAGATCATGTGCTGCTATTAACTCGTCCCCTGATTGTTGATCCTCCTCAACATGTAACCTAAATATCGCAATTCTCTGAGCATTTGCTACATTTTGGATATCTAACCACAAAGTTATATTTGGGAACAACATTACATTCAACAGATAGGTTCACGTTCCTATCCAACCAAACTCATCTATCAACCTAGCAATGGTTCGTATATCATCTTATGTGACAATCGGGATATTTAAGTTTTGAACAAGCCGTCTACCTAAGTTATGGAGTAACCTTGTTCCATGTCTTAGTAATAAGTTTGAATTTAACCACAAACAATCTGTTCTTCCAAATTCTGTAAGTTGCAAATATTCATTCGTTTGTTGCTGAAATTCTACCCTTTCCCCATGTGCTACATTTCCGATTTTCATTTACTGTGACTGTCGAGAATAAAACAACAATCAATACAAAATTAAATAACAATTATACCAAATAATTATTTGTTATTAAATATTAACATTTCACCGCATAGTTGAGAAGAGCATGTCAAAAAAACAATTAACCATGCCCGCTATCAACTTTGATACTCTTTGACGTTTCCTTTTTTGACATACTCTCCTAAATGTGCAGTGAAACGTTAATATTTAGTAACAAATAATTATATGATTTAATTGTTATTTAATTTTGTATTGATTGTCGTTTTATTTTTGACAATGATAGTAAATGGAAAACGAAAACGTAGCAAACGAGGAAAGGGTAGAATTTCAACAACAAACGAATGGATATTTGCGACTTACTGAATTTGGACAAACACATTGTTTGTGGTTAAATTCAAACTTATTACTAAGACATAGGACAAGGTTGCTCCATAACTTAGGTAGACGGCTCGTTCAAAAGCCAAAAATCCCGATTGTTACAGAAGATGATGTACAAACCATTGCTAGGTTGATAGACGAGTTTGGTTGGACAAGAACGCCAACCTACCCGTTGAATGTAATGTTGTTCCCAAATGCAGCTCCGTGGTTAGATATCCAAAATATAACAAATTCTCAGAGAATTACGATATTTAGGACACATGTTGATGAAGATCAACAATCAGGGGACGAGTTAATAGCTACACATGACACATGATCTTCTTATGCAATTTTGGATGACATGTAATCAAGTGGCGCTACTACGAGAGCAGTTAATTATATGCAATCAAGTATTTGTTTCAGCCGGTGTTCGTTTAGCTAGCAAGCAATGTCTTCCGATAATGAGAGAACATGATGTAAAATCCGTAGTCACACTTATTAATGAGTTCGGCGTATTCCTAAACCGGTTTATCCGCACGCTCCAATGTTGTTGGAACAACCAAATAGGAAGGAAGGACAAGTAATTATGAATATGGTTAATGGACAATTTCAAGTTTATGGTAACAACCAGACAAGAAAGAAATGTAAGTAATTATGAATATGATTAATGGACGATTTTAGATTTATAGACAATTGTGTGAAGTTGTAAGAGTTTTATTTGATTCAATGGTGTTGTTATTAGCCTTTTTTTTTTTTTTTTATAATTGTTATCAATGTATTGAATATATTTAGAAATTACCGATGAATGATGAATGTAAAATGTTCGGCGAACTATGCAACTTCTTAGGTTTTTGAAATTTCATTTTAATATATATATATATTTATATATTAAGACTATTTTAAGTTGGATTTATCGAATCTCACGAAATTATTTATTTATTTGTTTATTTGGTTTCAAGGTTGTAAGGATGTGATTGGAACATTTTTCTCAAAAACAAAATACACATGCCTTCCTAAAACTTCCAGCAATTCCTAATGAAAGAGCAACAACCAGCCACACACCGTGACAATCAAGGCAAGTCAAACACAATTATCATAGAAAACTTCATCAAAACTAGCAAGCGAATCAATGAAATTAATTACAAATTAGCTCTATAACTCTAATGCTAAAACAATACAAGAGTCCCAAAACAGAGCGCGCACACACCAAAAAAAAAACGAGTAAAGCATGGACGTCAAAAAATAACGCCCAATTAGTACATATTAAAATAAGGACGTTATAAAGGATAAATAAAAATTATAAATTTAAACTTAACCTAAGTGTACGATTAACATTTTAATGACCTCTTCCAAGTTTAGAACTTAATTTACCTACAAATTCTAAAAAATAATTATGGCATTAATCCTACACAAATATTCATATTTACCACCAAGCCATCTGCAAAATATCAATATTTTTTTATTGAGTTTTCGTTAAAACTAACTCTCCCGGCTTGGTTGCGTTAAAATTAAAGAATTTTAAATTTAACTTTTTTATTTAAACTTATTTTATCAAAATATTATATTGAGATGGCTCAACTGTGTGATCTTTATCTCAGATTTTCAAGTAGTAGTTAAGAGTAAAATAAAACAAAATCATAAATGTATTTTAAGATCAAAAGCAAAACACAAAACCCAAACCCACAAAAATGGAAGGCAAGACCCAAAACCTGTTCCGCGATTCTGTACCGAAATTGAAGCCAAAACCCTAATTTTTTGCAATCGCAGAGGTTACCTGAGACGGCAAGATTCAATCTTTCCTTCCTGATCAGTGATGAGAGAAAACCTTCTCCGGCGGCATCTATTTGATAGAGAGAGAGAGAGACGTGTGCCATGAGAGGGAGAAGTTGCCTTTCGATGTGCCCTGGTGTGGACTCCGGCGTTGAGCTCCAAAAAGACTTTACTTCAGAGCGGGCAATCTTCCTACAAGTGAGCACCAACTCAAATGTGTTAAAAAATGGCTATACCTCCGCCTTCGGTTTGATCCACCGAAGCTATTTGAGAGAGAGAGAGAGAGAGATGGAAGAGAGGACGATGCGTTTGAGAGGAAGAAAGAGAGAGAAAGAGAAGAGAGAGAGATTGAAACCCTAGAGACAGAGAGAGAGATCAGTGAAGAAAGAAGAGGGCGGCGAGACCTCATCCGTCGTCTCCGCCGGCGATGGCGGCGGCCAACATCTCCACCGTCAGCGTCTCCACGCTTCAGATCTGAGATCGTGCGATCTCATCGCCTCCGTCTCGCCCACCATCGCTCTCCTCCTCTTACTTCACCCACTCTCTCTCTCGCCGGAGCCGCCGTTCTTCCCTCTCTCCTCCCTCCCTCTTCATCTCCGATGGTGAACCACCAGAAGAGAGAGGGTTGATTTCCGTGAGTAAGAGCATCCACAAGTGTTACTGTGTATGTTGGTGTCAGATTTTAAAATTTTGGTCAGTGGTGGACTTAAATGATGCTATAATGGAGCTGCTAAACATATAAGGGCATCCACAATGGGTAGTCAAAATTATTTGTTAAAGTTTGTGTTATATGACAAAAAGTGATAAAAATGAAATTTAAAAATATTTGTTAAGATATGTTAAAAGTTTGTTAATTTTAGAGAGTAAGTGGTGATGTAATGGATATGTTAAAGTGTGTGTTTAATATATATATATATATATGTGGATATAATAAATAAAATAAATAAATAATTTAATTTAATCAAAAATTTCAAACCCAAAATTAAATTTCAAGTCCAAAAAAATTGCCGTTGATCGGTCAACCGGTCGGACGTCCGGCCGGTCAACTGGCCGGTCAACCCGGAAGACAAAAAACACACTTTCCCTCCCTCGCTAAAACACTCACTGCAGATAACAAAGAACTTAGCAGCTGACTCTAACACACACCCCTAACACACGCGTTAACAGGTCCACTGTAGCACCAAACTTCCCCCTCAGCTAGCCAAAAGTTGGCAACTGACACTAACACACAACTTAGTGTGTCCATTGTGGATGGTCTAATTAAGCTTGTCAGGTGTGTTAAGCAGCTGGCTACAGTTAACGAGTTGGATAGTTAGCCAACAAGAGAGAGAAGAGAAAGAGAGAGAGGGGCACTGGGACAAGGCAGGGCGGGTTGACTGTACTTTCAAATTATTTATTTATTTTATTTATTGTATATATATATTTTTTTTTTAATACATACTTTAACACATTTATTGTATTACTATTCACTCATTAAATTAATAAACTCTTAACACACATTTTTTAGAGAAATTATTCAATATTTCCGTACTACCACGTGTCTGCATTCCCTAATTAATTATCATTCAATATGTCTCTCATATTCTCTAATTACTCAATACAATACACCACCTTCTTTACCAATTATAATATTATGGAATATCACGTATCTATACTTTGGGATTACTGAATAATTATCTCATTTTTAGGTTCCATTTTTATCACTTTTTGTTATATAACACACTTTCACACACATTTTTAACTACTCCATTATGGATGCTTTAAGGCATTGCCAAAAGTTTAGGCCTTGTTTGTCATTCTCTAAAAAAGTCAAAAAATTACTATCATATTTAAGTTATATCACCTCTCTACTACATCACTTCAAGCTTAACACATATTTCATAGAAAAAAATCAAAAAATATACTTATTTAGAACATTCCAAACAACTCTTTATTCTCACCTTAGGCGAGTTTTTATTTTTATTTTTTTTCTTTTTCTTTTTCTATTTTTTTCATTATACCAGCTTTGCCAAAATCGTTTCCTAAAAACCGGCTTTTGAAAAGCCACGGTTTACTTTACAAAATTGATTAAAATATTAAAAAACATTTATCACAAGCCATTTCAATTAAAACTTAATTAATTAAAAATGATTTTCTAAACTACGTTTTTACACTACTTTTTTTTAAAATTCATTTCCAACATAAATATTTTTTAGCAAAAAGATAAGATATACAAAAAAAAATGGATTTTAGAAAACCATTTTATAAAATGGTTTTAGAAAAAAATGTTTTATAAGACAGCTTTCGAAAAGTCATTTCCACATAAATTCAAAAAAAAAAAAAAAAAAAAATCGGGTTATAACTCTCTAACCCACGCAACCCACGTTTTTTTTGAACTTTTCTTATTCTCCAACACTTTACATTAGAGTAATCAAACGAATCAACTAAGAATGATTTTATAAAGTTTATTAAATGACCAGAATAATCAAAAGGATTTACAAATTGAAAGTAATTAAAATGAAACTCTTTGCAAAGAGATTTGAAGAAAACATATTGTATACCACCCAAATTACCTCAAATCAATCTCCTCCGTTACCAACACTCTAATCTCGATATTTCTCCATGGATGTCCAAAAATGGTGAATTTTAAGGTATAAGATATGTAAGACTTGACAAAATCTATAACTCTCCTCTTCTCTCATAGGTAGTGTATAAGTAAGTTGTTTGATCCAAAATGTGGAGGGGAATGGTGTATTTATAGAGTTCAAAAAGCTTCCTCCATAATTTTCTCAAAGCTTCCTCAAAAATCTACCCAAGCTTCCTAAGCTTCTTTAGTAATCCATCAAAGCCTCCTTAATAATCCATCAAAACTTTCTCAATAATCTGTCAAAGCTTCTTCAATAATTCTTCAAAGCTTCCTCAATAATCTTTGTTCAAGATGTACACAACACTCTTTGATTTTCTAGGGGGTTCAATTTCAAATATATTTTATCTAAATTATGAGGACTAGGGCTTAATTTTATGATTTGAAAATTTTGTTTAATTGTAGAATTTAATAAATCACTAAAATATTATAATAAATCATCAATACTTCTCACTAAAATATTAATACTTCAAAAATACGAGATTTTCACAGTCACTGCCGCAGCTACGACCCCTGGTAGTGGAGGAGGGTTGGTCAATGACCACGGGGAAGCAATGTCCTCTACTAGAGCACGTGTTAGGCATCATGGCAGAAGAACAAAATGACGATTAGGATTCTTTTGCAAGAGCCTCAAAGATTACTGGGTAAGTTTAGGAATACAAAATCAGTTTAGATAGGAATACACTAATTAAGGGATACAAAATCAAATACAAATACACTAATTTAAGAATACAAAATCAATTTGAAAAAAGTTATCCAAGAAGCAGCAAGGTTATTTAAAATTGAATGGTTTAAAGATAGTGATGCTTTTCATATTCTTTTAATAATATGGAAATTTTAAAAGTTATTTAAATTAACTATTTTTATTCGGAATTTAAATATAAAAATTTCATTACTTATTGTATATGAAATTGTTTTTCAAACTTTCGGGATTGATTTTTCTTTTAAGAATATATTACCATTTGTATAGAAAATCTTTCATAAAAATTATGAATATTTATTTTGCATAATTACTATTTTATTCTCCCCATATGAGTAGATCAACTTTTTCTTAATTGTCCAATCAAATCCAAAATTTGAATTTATATTGCAAATTATTAAATTTTGGTTTCACCTTCACTAAAATCTTGCAATATGTCCAAATTTCTTCACACAACACTGTAACTCTTTCCAAATTTTAAAAATACCAGACTACGTTTAGGCACATGTACACATATTTGTTGAACTATTTATGCCTTTCAAAACTTTTTTCTTTTATTTTCTTTCATTGTGATAGTTTCTTTCTTTGTGATAGAATAGTTTTATTACAAAGAAGAAGAAAAAATGGTGCAATTGTCTATCCCTATGACTATCATTGAGCATACCAAAAAAAATTAAAAAGGCAAATTATACTAGTAGTACTTATGTTTTGGTCATTTTATCATTTTCATCTATTTAATTTTAATTGATTCAATTTTCATTATAAATTTATAATTTTACATCAATTTGGTATAATTAATACAATTTTTAGTTTTTTTTGATATATATAGAAAATACGCACATGAACGATATGTGTTATGTTTTTATAGACAAAATTATAAGTTTGTTTAATTCAGTGAGTTAACCTCAATTAACTTAGTGACCATTTTTCTTTAAAAATCATAATCAGTATTATCAATAATATCAAATTGACACATAATCCAAAATTAAGGGTTAAAATTGAGTTAATTGAAATTACATTGACCAAAATCACTTAAAAAGTAAAATATAAGGAATATCGATGTAATTTACCCTAATATAGCCATCTATCTATCTATATACTATTATAACTAGCATATTACCCATACTATGCATGGGTATAATAACTAATCAAAAATTAGTTTCTAAATTAAAATAATAATATAAAATTTATTTAAAATATTAAGTAAAAATAATTTATAATCAATTAAATTTTATTTATTTTTATCAAAGTTACATACAAGATAAGATTTTTATTCTGATGTCATTAATTGTGTGTTATAAGTTCTTAATAAAAAATTGCATATCATAATTTAATTAGTAAAAATTAAAGGATAAATTACAAAAACTATGTTTACAATAAAATATAAATACACTTTGTTTTATAATTTTTGTAATTTTAATTTAGCATATGATAGTAGTAAATTATATTTGTTAATATATTAATTTTTTCTTATTTTGTAAAGCCTAAAAATTTATCTACTCAAAATTGTAAATTATCTTATGTCATAACTTTTTCGTAAAAATGAATTAAGATTGACTTGTGGTAATTGACTAAGCCTTCATTTGGTAAACACATTGGGACTATATAAGCACATAAGGACAAAAAAAAAGTCACAAAATCACAAAATGACAAAACACTTGACTTTTGATGCAAAATTACCAAATTGACCCATATACAAACAAAAAGTAAAAAAAGCATCATTTCCAAGTGGAGGGCATATTTGCCATTCCAATGCAAAAAAAGCCAAACAAGAAAACCAAACGAACAAAAAAGTCTTAGGCTAAAAAAGTTAAAAAAGTCAAAAAGCCAAGTTTACCAAACGACACTTAAATATTAGAGGTGAGTTAGAAGCTACTCAACTCAATATTTATACCAATGTGACATTCACATAATCATTAAAAATTACCTTGATCATTAAAAAATGTCTTTATTGGTTCGTGACTGATATGAGCTAGTTTGGGAGTTCCAATATTAGATTAAATATTAAAAATTAGTTTAGAAAATCTAGTTCAAGTCTATTTTTTCAACAATTCTTGGTTCAAGCCTATAATATATCATATTTTAATAACTCAATATCATTAAAAAAATAATAATAATAATCTTAATGTTTACGGTGCTTTTTATCAATCAATAAAAAATATTTATAAATACTAAGATAATTACATTTAAACAAATTCTAACATAAAAATGTTATTTTAAAACTTTAAGACTAACCCATTTTCTTTGACTCTATCACTAATCTTTGAGGTAGCAACTAAAATGTCGATACATATAAAAATATTAAACATCAAAAGAAAAAATTCTATGAAAGACGATTCCTATATTTTAGTGGTACAAAAATTTAAATTTTAAAATTGACTAGTTAACTTTTTAAAAAAAATTTCTAAATTTAAAATTTTCAATGGATTAATTAACTTTCCTTTTGAAATGTGTAAATGAAGGAATAATAAGATTATTTTTTGAATGATTCAATAAAAGCTAGTAAATAGAAGATTTTTTAATTATTTAAAAAATAAGAAATCTAGAAAAATAGTATGAGGGTTTTGAATTTCATTAGACTGTTCATTACAAATCTCATTTTCCTTAATATATATAGATTGCAAAACATTATCATCTTAAGATTGAAAGTTGCAATTCTTTTTTCTCATTTTTTTGTTTTTGTTTAATTTTTGTTAAGAAAAATGTCTAAGACCCCCAGTGGGGGTCACTGGGTGTCTTGCGTGTAGAGACACCATTGGCCCCAAAAAAAAAATTATTATTATTATTATTTTTTTTTTTTTGGTTTCAGCGAATGGGGGTCCGCCACGTCACTGGGGGTCGACCCCCACTGGGGGTATTTAGCAGCGCTGTTTTGTTAATATGTGTCACAATATGATTGGTCTTTAAATCAATTTTATATTATTAAAATCAAATTTTAAATTTAAATTCTTCCTTAAACTATATTACCATAATTGGAATAAGATCAATATTCATTCCTTAATTTATGCATATTTTATTGAATTATAAAATAAAATTTTAAATTTAAATTCTTCTCTAAATTATGTTATTACAATTAGAATGAGATTAATATTCACATGTGTCATAATGATATGCCATAATATTATTAGTCTAAACATAATATGTCATTAAAGACACGTGTTCAAATTATTAATCGTTATTAAAAGCTTATATATATATATATTGGTTTTAAATTTTACAAAATTTTTTATATACTTTTAAATTACAAGAATTTGAACAATAATTTTTTTTTTAATACAATTTTTTTAACAAAAGACAAAAACATTAAGAACATGAATGATTTTTTTAACAATTGCCAAATATGGTAGATTCTATTAAAAAAAAATTATTTCGATTGTCAATTAAACAAATTAAAATAAAAAATAATAATTTTTTAGCTTAAATAGTAAGAAGTGAGTTTTGCTAAAATTAAAAAGAAATAAACATTATATTCTGTTAAAAGTGATGGTTGGGGAAATTTATTTTTTTATATAATAAAAAAATTACATGTGATAATTTATTGTTCTAACAATGCTACAGGCTCACACTTTCACCTACAATGATCTAGCAAAGGAGTTGAGTCCTATGTCACTGAGTTTATAACAAATTAAGAGATAACACATATGATACCACATCATTGTGGGTCTCAAACATTTTTTTTATTGTTCATCTAGACTTTTTTAGCACTTGTGAAATATATATATATTTTTTTTGATCAGCAAAGAAAAATTTCATTTAATAGCATGAAATTAAAGGTACAGGAAGACGACATGCATTGAGAGAGATTCGGTAGTATAAAAATACCCCTACTACTGCTACTCGCAGCCATACAACCAACCTCTAAGCCTCTCGAATTTTTTAAATAAAAAGTTAAAAAGAACTTAACTAGAAAAATAAAATACAAGAGTCCCCACATAAACAACCCACCAAACCACCCAAAACAAAACTAAAAGAGCTAAACCCAACAACCCACGCCTCAGGATCAGACATCACCCCTCAGCAGCTACAACTCCCAACGCCCTCACGCACGCCTCTGCTGCTACAGCCACTCTAGGCTGCTGCCCACGCCACCCCTAGCTGCTGCACCTCCCACCTGCCAATGCCCCTGCTGCAAGCTGGACCTTCACTGCTGAAAACAGAAACAGCACCCGCAGCTCATCTCCCACCGGATCTTCATACTCACACCCGAGAAGACTCCATAGCCACCACCGGAAAACACGATGCTGCTACACCACCCCTGCTGCACCTCCCCTGCTGCTGCCAAAACTCCATGCCCACCTCCTCTACTTACCTCCTCTGCTGCAATGCCCACTCCGGCCGAGAAAACACCACCGCCACATGAAAACAATACCCTTACACCCAACAGCTCATCTCCCAACAGATCTTCTCCTTACACCCAATACCCTCTACCAAACTCCCAAAGCCCATACCAAGCTGCTACTACTCCCCTCCCAGAAACACTCCTAACGGCTAAGGCTTAAAAATACCCAACGGCTGAGGTTTACATCAGGACTACTACTAACTCACACCCGAAGCCCTCTGCCAAACTCCAAAACCAACAGGTCTTCAATCTCACGCCTCTTCACCCCTCAAACTCTCACTCGAGGAGGAGTGCTCGAGTGACAACCGGACAGAACTGGACCGCCTACGATACCCTTGTTTCCGCCCAAAAAGCACACCCCTCAAACTCCTACTCGCCAAAGAGCGCACGAGTGAAAAACCAGGACGCCCCTGAGATTGACAAACTGATGACATGGGAACCAACTGATGACAGAACACTCTCCCACAGCAACGGAACAAACCTAGGTGGGTAGAAACGGGGGACTCAAGTTTATTGAACAGAAAAACTAACAAGACAAAGAAAAAAGCAAGCTAGGCCAGCCGACCGCCATAGCCAAAGGCGGCGGCCAGCCGGCCCAAAAAAGAGGCCGGAGAAGGAGGTTTAAACAGAAGGAGAAGAGAGGTTTTTAGAGCCTCCCAGCAACGGAACCAACTTCTATTGCTTAGCACTTGTGAAATATGGTGGATCCTGGTTTTTTTTTTTAATCTCAATTGTTAATTAAACAAACTAAAATGAAAAATGATTTTTTTTTTATTTTTACTTTGCTAAAAAGTAACTTTTGTTAAAACAAAACATAAATAAATGTTATTTTTATGTTAAAAGTAATGATTCGTGAAATATCTTTTTTTTATTAAAAAAATGAGAGTTATGCATGATAATTTATTGGTCATTTAGAATTATTTTCAGATCAAATGAAAATACCATTCTAAATTTTTCTTCATACCTTTTTTTTTTTTTTTTTTTTGTTATCCAGATACTTTTATTTTGTAAGAAATTTAATTTTATTATATTTAAACTATTTTATACCATTATAAAATGTCATTTTTTTAATATCAACTTATTCGATGATACCTTTCTAAAAAATGTATTTTTTAAACATAATAAAAAAATTCTATTGAAAAAACTAAAGCATATTCCTTTTGCTTTTGTTCATTAATATTAAACTTTTAATTAATCTTATTTATTATTAAAAAATAAATTAGCAAATAATTTTATATATTTATATATACAATTGTGTTTCGATTGCTCACTATTTATTATATCGTTTATGTTTCTTAATTACCCAACATAAATAATCAATATTTTACTTTCTTCACTAATCATATTATCATAAAATATCACGTGATTATATTCTCAGACTACCGAATAATTAACCCCACCGAACCCGGACCCCAATCCAAACCCCCAAAATAAGTTTTTTGTTCTTGTTTTGTAGTGATTTATTTCAAATTGAGATGTAATAATGCCCAAGCCATTTTGGTTTTGATTTTAAGAGTTCATGTAGTTCTACTGGGGCTTATGATAGCAGGCAAGGATTGAATGATACAGAATCTATTATGATCTTATGTCAAAACAAAATATGATTAGCCTTGTTAGTATAAATTATCTAAGGGGTAAATTACCAATAGATTTTACTTTCAGGATTTATCACCTATTAAATTTTATTGATAAATTTATCAAGAGATAAATTAATTAATTTCTCTTATTTTTATAAATAAATTTATAGCAATAAACTTATCAATCAAAACATGTAAATAAATAAATCTAATTAATGAGACTGGTTGGTAAGTGCTTATTTGAAATTCACTAAAAAGGTGAATCCTATATATAAGAGATGTGTATCATTTAATATCAAAGCATGGGGACATCACCAAAATTTTGTGACGAAAATCTTAAAAAACAATATAATATATCTAGAAAGTGATGGGAGACATGGCCAATATTTTGAAATTCTTATTGTCCATTACAAAAATACTATGTATCATGAAAATTTATTTCAAATTTTATTCTAAAAATGAATGTATTTTGTAAATTTTAATATTTTTGCTCGGAAAATAAATGTATGTGTAAATTTACAATTAAAGAAACCTCAAAATAAATGTATGGTGTAAATTTATTAGTGTGTATCATATACACTTATTATGTATCTTTATAGTGTATGTTATATATTTTTATAATAAAATATTACGTAATTTTTTAGTAGAAATACGATAATTTGTGATTCAGAAATAA
Source organism: Camellia granthamiana (assembly GCA_036172215.1). NCBI lineage: Eukaryota > Viridiplantae > Streptophyta > Magnoliopsida > Ericales > Theaceae > Camellia > Camellia granthamiana. Next base: position 56,757,856 of record CM069916.1, on the reverse strand, counting down.
AATTATGCATTTTGTGATAATGTTACATATTTTTTTATCCAAACATCTTTTAACCAAAAAATTTATAACATTATCACAAAAATATGTAATATTACTACAAAACATGTAACTTCATTTATAAATCATAAATTGTCTTAACTCTACTAGAAAAAAAATAAATAACTTTTAGCACAAATACATAATATATACTACAAAAATAATAATGTATATGATACCCACCTTTTAAGCTGCGTGTAGCATGGCATTACCTTTTTTTTGGATCCATCCATTGCCTACCCTCTCTGGGTTGCCTGTCTTGTGCCTTAATTCCATCACCTTCATATTCAAACCGATTGATATCAACAAAACACAAATAAATTTGTAATTATCCAATATCTTTCTTCTATGTATCAACATATTTGTATGTACAAACATCATCATAAAAGAAATAGAAACTAATGGAGGTTTTGATTAAGGAAAGTGGATAACCTTGAGGGTAAATTCAACTGGTGACTACAAATATCTATAATTTAATATGTAGAGATGTGTGCCTTAGAAAGTTTCTCGCCATTAAAAAAAAAAGAAATTATTGGATGCTTGGAACCATATTTGTAAAAAGAATTTACCAAAAAAACTGTAATCGAGAATTACTTTAATATATATATATATTGTGGGAGCTGAATAGAAATAAATCTAATCAGCAAACAGAATACATCCAAGCCCATCTTTGATGAGCTTGATTTAGCCAAGACCTATTGGACTCAAACAAGTCATTGTCGAGTAGATACCAATGGGATGAAGAACGTGCCGAGTTAAGGATACCTAGATCGTATGTTTGAGCCGAGTATATTAGATAAGTCGGCATGACCCCTTTAGGTGGCCTAGAATGTCCTCTTTTGAAAAATATAATAGGGAGATGGGCCCTAACATCATGACGATGAAGGGCTAAGTTGTAGGAGAAAATATCAAGGTAACAAAGACTCTTCTTTATAAAAAAAATTAACTTACTCGTCGGAGTGCAAATTCGGGCACCACCGACCGGATTTTTTCTTCTGTTTCAAGTGACATCTCAAGAATCTTTCAAGAGTTTGTTTGGATTAAAGGAGTATTCCAAAACCACTCCCCATATATATATATATATATATATCTTTTAAATAGTTGTTTGAATAGTTGAACACATTATTAGGATCACCACATTGTGTTTAATGGACCGTGGTAGGGAGCTCGAAAGCCCCCCCCCCCCGAATCCCCCTAATTCTGCGACGACGCCGTTTTTTATCTTTTTGATTTTTTTTTTTTTGCAGAAGAAGGAAGATCAGAGAAGGAAGAAGAAGAAGGGAAGAAGAAGGAGAGGGAGGAGGCAGGACTGGAGGGGGCCAACAGGATTGGAGGAGGAGGCGGAGGAGGTGCGGGGGCTGCGAGGCAGAGGCTGCGACGACGATCGGCGGAGGCGGGGCTGCGACAATCGGGCAGAGGCGACGGCGGAGGGCTGCGACGCCCTGCCTCCTCTCTCTCTCTCTCTCTCTTTCTCTCTCTCTCCCTCTCCCTCTGTTTCAGCTTGGACGACGAAGAAGACGAAGGAAAAAAAAAAAAAACCGAATGTCCAAAACGACGTCGTTTTGGGCATTCGGGGGATTAGGGGGGAGAAGATTCGAGCTCTGAAACATTATCCGTGTTTAATTTACACATTGAATAAATACAAATCAGTTTGCTAAGACTATGTCTTATTGATGCAATTGGATTGTAAAGAACATTATCAATGAAATTAAACAAGCAATGTAACCAAATGTTTATTTTTAATTTTACTTTTTTTAACTTTAAATTATAATAATTATATTATATAGGGTAGCTAGGGTTTATACTTTATACAATAAGTCCTTTTCCTTCACATTTTCTATTTGATTCTTGAAGTGGATGTGATTTAGGTAGATTTCCCCCACATTCTCTCTCTCGCTCTCTCTCTCATTCTCATGAATTGTTTGTAATAGATTAGTTGCCCTTGGGAATTTTGCTGTATTATGAACTTGTATAATAATGACTTGTCCTTGTTGTATGCTCTTTATTTGCACTAATGAATGTTATCTTGACAAAAGTAGAAACAAAAAAATAACCCAATCCACCTTCCCCAATCCAACCCATTTTGGTTTCATATGAGTTTATGTAATTCTACTGGAGTGGAGCTGAGGATACAGGTAAGGGTTCAATTATGCGGAATCTATTACGGTTTCACATACGAACAAAATATAATTAGCCTTAGTAAAATAAATCATTTGGGATCCCTCTTCTTGTAAACTGACTTTCAAAAGTGAATTCTATTTTAAGAGATTTGTATCATTTAGTATCAAAGCATTTGAGACATAGTCAAGATTTTCAAAACCTTAGAACACAATCATAAATCTAGAAGTGCATTAGAGACATGGCTAAAATTTTGAAAATCTTATCATCGAATTACAAAAATGTTATGTACCATGAAAATTTATTTCAAATTTTACTTCAATGAATGTATATATTTGTGGGAGCCGAATAATAGTGAACGCAGGTAGGCCGAGTGCACATTTAGACAATCGGTACATATTATACTCGCCCCCATCTTGTACGTTCTGGATGCCGAATATCTTAGTCGGCCATAAAGCCAGTTGAACGAGGGGCCGATTGGAAGTTGTAATACGACGAAAGAAGGGCCGAGTGAGCAATCACACGACGAATTAATAGTGGGCCCTATCCTGAGGACTAGGAGTGTATATAAATAGAAGAACAACAACCAAAGAGAGGTATGTGAGAACTAGTACGCTTAACTTAAGATACAAGCAATCGAGAGAGTATATACTGACTTACCTGTCGGAGTGCTAATTCCGGCACCCCCGACCGGAGTGTTCATTCCTTTTCAGGTTACTAGTTGAGGATCTCGAGTGCCCCATTGGATCCAAAGAGTATTTCCAGAACCACTTCCCCACAATTGGCACCGTCTGTGAGAATACTCAAGCACATCCATGGCGGGCATGATGAAAGATCCTCCGGTAGTCGCTGGCGACCCTACGCCACAAGACGAAACCACTCCAAGCAACATGCTTGGGCCAGAGAATATTACCGCAAAAAGGGTCTTGAACTTCGATTCACCCTCGACATCAGCACATGAGGCAATGCAAGTGATTATGGAGCAAGCGAAGCAAAACGAACAGAGGTTGGAAAACATGATGGCTGAGAACGAGTGCCTTCGACTGGATTTGGCCTTGGAAGTGGCAAAATCCCAACAAGCCGCGCACCAAGACCCGGGACGACCTCTGAGAAAGGATGGTCGACGATCTCAAATTCAAAGACATGATAGTGGCAGTGGCTCTGACTCATCATCCCCAGAATCTACAAAGAAGGGTCGAGTCGACATCTCCAGTTCTTCTGAGGGAAGTCCGTGTGCACGGAAGAAGTGAAGAAGAAATGATTCAGACGAAGAGGATCAACATGACCCTTTTGTATGACGGATTGCAAGGGCAATGTTACCCAAAAAGTTCAAAGCACCGTCATTCACCTTGTATGATGGTAAATCAGACCCCACCGATCACATTCGCCGTTACAAGCAAGCCATGACACTTCATGCAGATGACGAGACCCTCATGTGTCGAATATTTCCGAGCAGTTTGGGACCATTGGCTGTCAGTTGGTATTATAAATTGGAGTCAGCATCGATCAAGAGCTTCCACCAACTCCAAAAATCCTTCAGGGCACGGTTCATCACTAATGAGGTCCAGCCAAAGCAAGCCGATTCTCTGTGGGCAATGCAAATTCAACCGGGGGAAACCCTTTGTGCATATTCGGCGCGGTATTGGGAATGTTTTAATCTAGTAGATGATGCCTGCAATGACTCCATGGCCATTACCGCTTTCAAGATGGGGTTACATCCAGACAGTGCCCTCCGTAGCTCTTTGACTACACGGCCCCAAAAATGGTCTGGTCGTTGATGAAAAAAGTTGAGGAATACTGCAAAGTAGAAGACGATGCCCTTCGGGCCAAAGACGGGCATAAAGCCACTAAGTCGGCCCCACCTAAAGTCGTGCAGCCGATAAACGCTGTACCACCACGGAGCCCTGAATCACGGAATCGGGCTAAACGAGAAAGAAAACGGGATTCACGCCGATCAAACGATCAATATCTACACCGAGCTAATGAGCAGCTTCAAGTGGATAGTAGGTGCGCAAGGCACGTCGACAAGAAATACACAGAGTTATTAAAGCCGATCAGTGTGGTTATGGCTAAGGTTCAACACCTTCCATTCTTTAAATGGCCATAAAAAATGGTGGGACCTTCCGACACGAGGAGACGGGATAGGCGGTACGAATATCACAAAGATCACGGTCATGATACTGATAGTTGCTATGCTTTGAAAGATCACATTGAGGAGTTGGTACAAGACGGTTGGCTTCAACAACACGTCCAAAAGAACAACTCAACCAAAATAGTTGCCCTATGGCAGGATTCACCTCCGCTCGGCGTCATCCATATGATATATAGCCTGCCGACAGCCTCCGCCGTGCATGCAATTCAGTCCCATCCAGGCCCCCAAAAGCAAATCACACCAGTAAAACGGCCCTATGAAGCTCCGAATATTACCTTCGACTAGGGGTGTTCACGGGTCGGTCCGGGTCGGGTTTAGTCCCAATCCGTCAATCGACCGAACATAGTCGGGTTTGCAATTAGTGAAATTGCTTTCGAACCATATGACTTTCGAAATCGACCGAGCATCTATTCGGTTTGTCGGATCGGTTGCGGTCGAGTTAAGCGGGTTTGACAGGTAAAATGTTGGGCCTATTTTAATATAAATCAATTGTTAAAAAAAAAGTTGAAAACCCTAAATCAAAACATAAACAAATAAAATAAAGAAATTTAAAATCCTAAATAAAATATGAAAACATGAAATATGTACAAATCCTAAATCAACCATCATCCATTCAAAAGATTTTAAACTAATGAATCAAAATATGAAACTACTAACAAACAAAAAGGTAAAAAAAATAGGATCAAAATAAAAATTCTAAGAAAAATACCTCAAATATCTGGAAGATTAAAACCCCCTTCTAGAATTGAAGATCGACCTTGTTGCATTTATGCTTCAAACTGGCTAGCAAATTGAAGAAAGAAATCAAGGGGGAACTAACGAGATGCCGATAGAGAGATGATTGATGAGGGAGAGAGAGAGAGAGGGAGAGGTAGGCAAAGAGTTTTGTATACTGCTTTGCTGTTTGTTTTTTCGAAAATATAAGAGTGTGTAAGTACCAAGACCCAAGTGTTGGAAATATGAGAGAGTAGATATATATATATTAATAATGTTATATGTATTAATTTATATATTAATTAGTCTATTAATAGATGATGTGGTATAATTTTAAAGGTTTTAAATATTTATAATTTGTATAATGGGTGAGGTTAATAATAATATCATAATATATATTGGTATACTAATTAATACACCAATTAATACATATAGTACCATTATTTTTTTTTAAGTTTTGTGAGTACCAACTATTTAGAAATACGAGAGAGAGAGAGAGGGAGACAGAGTGCACTCTGAGAAGTCCTATCATCACGTGATATAAGCAGATTCAAAGATTGTAATCTCAAATGTTTGAAATTAAATGCATAGTTGACAGGTGGAAGGCTCAAGCAAACAAATATGTAAGGTGTTATCGGTCGGGTCGGTTCCGACGGATAATAATATATTAAATCTGCTGCCGACCGTGCACTCAATAATTTTTTTAAATTAGAACCACTGCCGACCCAGAAGCATTTCGAAACCGTCCGTGGTGATGCGGATCGAGTCGGGCCAGTCGGTTCCATCGGGTACACAGTTTGTATGAACAGCCCTACCTTCGACGATTCTGATTTGATCGGCGTAACACTCCCCCACATTGATCCATTGGTCATCGAACTACACATAAACCGATTCACCGTTGAACGCGTTCTCATAGACCAGGGGAGTACTTCGGAGGTTATGTATTACAAGACCTTCATCAAACTCAGGTTCGCCGAGTCGGACCTGTCTTCGGCTCCTTATCTATTATTCGGCTTCAACGCTAATCCAGAATACCCGTTGGGCAAAATCACACTACCAGTTCGAGCGGGCTCCCGAACAGTGGATGTGGAATTCTTGGTCGTCAAGCTGCCTTCGCCGTATAATCTTATCATAGGACGAACTTGGCTGCATGTCATGCATGTCGTGCCAAACACCTATCATCAACTGCTCCGCTTCCCGACTGCACGCGACATTGAACAAATCCGTGGTTCTCAAAAATCGGCACACGTATGTTATCTTCTCGCCGCAAAGATGCCAAGAGAGCTGGGGGTGAATTTTATTGAGCTGCCGGATCGTGAGAGTCTCGACGATGTTGGACGGCTCCCAAGTGACAAGGCCACAGAAGCCCTGGATCGAGTTGAAATTGACGGGGACCCTGACAGATTCTTTACGGTCGGCGCCTCCTTGAATAAAACTGACAGGCAGCAGCTAATTACCTTCTTACTCGGCAACCTTGATGTATTCACATAGTCGCCATATGAGATGCCGGGGGTAGATCCATCTGTTTCTCAGCACTATTTAAATGTTGACCCCAAATGTAAGCCAATTATTCAGAAAAGCCGGCGGTCAGCCGCAGAACACACTGCTGCCGTTGTCGAAGAAGTTGACCGGTTACTTGATGTCGAGGCAATCCAAGAAGTGACCTATCCTACATTACTGTCGAATATTGTGGTGATAAAGAAGAAAAATGGGACTTGGTGTGTCTGTGTGGACTTCACCGATTTAAATAAAGCTTGCCTCAAGGATTGTTTTCCTCTCCCCAGAATTGACCAACTTGTAGAAGCCACAGCACGTCATCAACGTATGAGCTTCCTCGATGCCTACCAAGGCTACCATCAAATTGCTATGCATCTGGAGGACCAAGACAAAACTGCATTCCTTACCCCAAGAGGAACCTATTGCTATAAGATTATGCCTTTTGGATTGAAGAATGAAGGGGCAACTTACCAAAGACTAGTCACTGTCATGTTCAAAGAGCAACTCGGCCGTACTATGGAAGTGTACATTGACGATATGGTGGTTAAGTCCAAAGAAGAGCAAACTCATCTAGCCGATCTGGAGGAGACATTCGGCATTTTATGCAAGTACAAAATGAAGCTGAACGTTTCCAAGTGTGTATTTGGGATCGGGTCCAGCAAATTCCTTGGCTATATTGTCAACCACCGAGGAATCGAAGCCAACCTGAGACAAATCACAGCAATCTTAGAACTCGGCTCCCCTTGATCGGTGAAAAAGGTTCAAAAGTTGATGGGGATGGCCGCCGCATTCAATAGGTTCATCAGTCGTTCCATAGATCGTTGCCAATAATTCTTTCATACCCTATGGCAGGGTAAGGCTTTTGAATGGACCTCTGAGTGCGAAGCCGCTTTCAACGGTCTGAAGACCTACCTCTGATCAGTTCCACTCTTGACAACACCTTCGGTAGGTGACCCGCTCATTTTATATCTGGCAGTCTCCGACCGGGCCGTTAGCGCCGTACTGTTAAAGAAAGAGTTTGGAGAGCAACGGCCAGTGTATTATGTGAGCAAGGCAATGGTTGACGCCAAAACACGTTACCTTCTGTTGGAAAAACTCATCCTAGCCCTCGTCATGGCAACAAGAAAACTGATGCATTACTTTTAGGGGCATACCATCGGGGTACTAACGGACTAACCCCCTCCGGGAAGTACTTCGCAGTATAGAAGCGTCAGGGCGCGTTTCAAAGTGGGCTCTTTAACTCGGCCAGTACGATATTCAGTTTCTACCTAGAACCTCAATCAAGGGTCAAGTGCTTGCCGACTTTGTTGTCGAATTCACTGGGGGTCTTACCGACTTGAAGTCTGATCAAATTCAACCTAAGTCGAACTAGAGAATTTATGTTAGGGACATTTGGCAGTTGTACTATGATGGATTGTCCAATCAACGCGGCAGCGAAGCCGGAGTAGTGATTATGGCTCCCGACGGAGCAGTAATTGAGCAGGTTGTCAAACTCGGCTTCGAAGCATCGAACAATGAGGCCGAATACGAAGCCCTGCTAACTGGCTTGTGGAACGCACATCTCCTGGGTGCTCGGTGTTTGCTTATATTTTGTGATTCAAAACTTGTGATCAATCAACTAAAGGGGGAGTACGCGGCCAAAAACGATCGTATGGCCGCTTACATGAAAACGACAAATTCCTTACTAGCAAAATTTGATCATCATGAATTGAACCAAATAACCCGTGATCAGAACACACATGCAGATGCCCTGACTTGCCTAGCCTCCACCATTAACTCGGAGATTAAACGAACAATTGAAGTGGGTTTCATCCCTAAGCCGAGCATTGGCCCTTCAGAAGAAGTCTAGATCAATGTCATAGAGTCAGGTCCGAGTTGGATGGACTCCATTGCTGCATTCCTATCTTCCGAACAGCTCCCGTCAGATAAGAAAGAAGCACACAAGCTGCGAAACAAAGCCCTGCGATATTACTTGGATCCGCAAGGAAAGCTTTACAAAAAATCCATTTCTGGCCCGTACATAGAATGCATTCATCTAGATAAAGTCGAGGAACTCCTGATTGAAATACATGAAGGTAGCTATGGTGTCCATTCTAGCGGGCGCTCTTTGGCCAATCGAGCTGTGACATAGGGGTATTATTAGCCGACAATGAGAGCTGATGTCGAATGTTACGTGAAGAAATGTGAACAGTGCCAGAAGTTTTCTCCCTTAACCCATCTGCCTGCTGAAAAGTTAAGCTCTATAACCAGTCCTTGGCCGTTCGCCCAATGGGGACTTGACATCGTCGGACCATTGCCTCGCGCCCCGGGCAACAAGCAATTTTTTATTGTTGCAACAGATTATTTCACAAAATAGGTGGAAGCAGAGGCACTAACGCACTTTTGAGATACTGATTTGAAGCGTTTTGTATGGAGAAATATCATAACGCGATTCGGCATTCCAAGAGCACTTATTTCAGACAACGGCACCTAGTTTGATTGCACTGTCTACCGAGAACTGTGCAACAAGTATGGTATTCGGCCTTATTTTTCCATCCCGGCTTATCCTCAGAGTAATGGCCAGCTGAAGCCTCCAACAAATCTATTTTGGACGGCATCAAGAAGAGGCTGGAGAAAGCTAAAGGCAGATGGGTCGAAGAATTGCCGAGTGTGTTATGGGCTCATCGCACTACTCCGAGGCGGTCCACTGGGGAGTCGCTGTTCGCTTTGTGCTTCGGAACGCAGGCAATCATCTCCTTGGAGATCAGCCTCCCAACCTTAAAATCAGAAGGCTTTGATATGGGCCGAAACGACATGATGCTGGACTTGGATTTGATTCTGATTGAAGAACAAAAAGACCGTGCCCTTGTATCCATGGCATGGTACTAGCAGCAGCTTGCTAAGTCGTATAATCAACGTGTTCAGTTGCGCCGCTATACACCAAGAGAGTTGGTCCTGAAGAAAGTGCTTCCAACTGCTAGGAATCCGGCTGATGGAAAATTGGGTTCTAACTGGGACGGCCCCTATTAGATCGACTCAATCACGGGAGTAGAGGCATATCGGCTCAAAGACATGTCTGGGAGGAGTCTGTCACGGCCTTGGAATTCAACGCACTTGCGTAAATTCTATCATTAAACCCGACCTGTGGGGCATGATACTTGTTTTAAATGATTCACCATGTACAAATTTCACTTTTGCAATGCAAAGTCTCCTATTTTTTCATTGTGAAATCCAGTTCAAGTCTCCGAGTTAAGCCTCCGAATATGGAGCCCTATCCGTGCAAGTCACGTTTGGGCCAAATAAGCCTCCGGATTCGGAGCTCCCTTCGTGGATATCATGATTGGCCAAGTTAAGCCTCCGAATACGGAGCCCCATCCGTGCAGGTCACGTTTGGGCTGAAAAAAGACTCCGAATTCGGAGCGCCCTTCATGGATCTCCCGATTGGCCAAGATAAAGAAGCCTCCACATTCGGAGCCCCATCCGTGCAGGTCACGTTTGGGCTGAATAAAGACTCCGAATTCAGAGTGCCCTTCGTGGATCTCAGGATTGGCCAAGATAAAAAGCCTCCGAATTTAGAGCCCCATCCGTGCAGGTCACGTTTCGGTTGAAAAAAGACTCCGAATTCGGAGCGCCCTTCGTAGATCTTACGATTGGCCAAAATAAATAAGCCTCCAGATTCGGAGCGCCTTTCGTAGATATCACGATTGGCCAAGTTAAGCCTCCGAATATGGAGCCCCATCCGTGCAAGTCACGTTTGGGCCAAAAAAAGACTCCGGATTCGGAGCGCCATTCGTGGATCTCCCGATTAGCCAAGATAAAGAAGCCTCCGAATTCGGAGCCCCATCCGTGCAAGTCACGTTTGGGCCGAATAAAGACTCCGGATTCGGAGCGCCCTTCGTGGATCTCAGGATTGGCCAAAATAAAAAGCCTCCGAATTCGGAGCCTCATCCGTGCAGGTCACGTTTGGGCCGAAAAAAGACTTCAGATTCGGAGCGCCCTTCGTGGATCTCCCGATTGGCCAAAATAAAGAAGCCTTCGAATTCGGGCCCCATCCGTGCAGGTCACGTTTGGGCCGAATAAAGACTCCGGATTCGAAGCGCTCTTCATGGATCTCACGATTAGCCAAGATGAAGAAGCCTTCGAATTCGGAGCCCCATCCGTGCAGGTCACGTTTGGGCCAAATAAAGATTTCGGATTTGGAGCGCCCTTCGTGGATCTCACGATTAGCCAAGATAAAAAAGCCTCTGAATTCGGAGTTGGGCCGAATACATACTCCGGATTTGGAGTGCCCTTCGTAGATCTCACGATTGGCTAAAAAAGAAGCCTTCGAATTCGAAGCCCCATCCGTACAAGACACGTTTAGGCCGAATAAAGACTTCGGATTCGGAGTGCCCTTCGCAGATCTCACAATTAGCCAAGATAAAAAAGCCTCCGAATTCGGAGCCCCATCTGAGCAGGTCACGCATGAGCCGAATAAGACTCCATATTCGAAGCACCCTGCGTGGCTATCTCGATACATGGCGAAAGTTAAAACATGCAAGCATTCAAAATGAAATGTTTTATTAAATTGATCAACTAGCACAAAGTGTATAAACATAAATTGAAACATGCAAACATTTAAAACAGAGTGTTTTATTAAATTAACCAATAAATACTTAATTTGCACTCAATCTGCGTTTGAGCATTACAATGTCTATTTTTATTTGGCATCTCCCTCATCATCACTCTTCTCGACTTCGAAGGCGGAAAAGGGAAAATGATGACCTTGATATAGCGGCGACGCCGAATCGACGCCAAATCAACGCCTGCTGCCCAGAGAGCGTCCGCGGCTTGAAGTGCCTTGATCCAACCGTGCTTAAATCCACGATTTTCACATCGGCAGACCTCATCGGCAAGTTTTTCTCGAGTCTTGTCTATCTTGACCTTTTAGCCGTCACGAAAGACTTTTTCACAGGCCCTGGACTTGGCAGTCTCAATTGCAAACATGCTAGCCGTATCTCGATCGGCAATCGCATGACTTATTAGCTGCTGGGTCACCCTTTCCTCCACGATTGGGTTAGGATGGCCGGCCGATTGTGACTCGGCAGTCTTGACCTTCCTTAGTTCGCGCTCAGCCTTCTCCGCGCGAGCTTCTAAGCTTCAAATGCGTTCGTCTCTCTGCTCTATAGCCCGCCGTACGCCACGAAGATGCATGCCGATTTCATAGGAGGTGTACAGCCCCTTCACCGCCCCATGAATGCCTTCCCGAAACACTTCGAAATCCTATCGACCTACCATCAACTGCTGGACTTCAGGTGGAAAAATCTGTCGAGCGAACTTGACTGCCACATTTGGGTCACGAACAATTGAATCCGCTTCTGCCATTGGTCTATTCCCCACAAAGACCGCAAAAATCAACGGGCGCGGTGTCACATCGGATTCTCTTCCGGAGTGGGGTTGAGGAGATTTGCCCCGTTACTGCTTTTCCCTCCTGGGCGACCTACTTCGACGACGAGGGGACCGGCGTCTCTCCCACTCCTTCGAAGTCCTGCTTCCCGTGTCCATAGGTTCGTCACTTCAATTCATCTCTCCTTCCAGCTCAGCCAATGTCCTCCCCTCTCCTCTGTTGTTGAAGAATAGTCCATTTGACATTCGTGCTTGTCTAACCTTCCTCTACGGACTAGACTGAGTTGTTGAGTTTGAGCACATTAATAGAACCTACGTGCACAAAGCACTCGCCCTATTTATTCCTTACGGGGGCAGCACCCTCGAGGCGAAATCATTAATGCTAAACTTCAAAAGCCACACGCCACGAACTAACTATTTTCAGCGTCCCAGTTTAAGTGCTAGCCAGTGCAAGGGCAGGCACATCAATCTATTCGGCGTAACTATTAGAGTTGAGCCAAATTACCATTGTGCCCCAGCAAATTCCTGAACTGCCGTGTTCAGTCTATCTGGGTTCATTAACTTACTGGGGCAAGGGCAGATTAACCAATCTATTCGGCGTAACTATCAGAGTTGAGCCGAATTACCATTGTGCCCCAGCAAATTCCTGAACTACTGTGTTCAGTCTATCTGCGTTCATTAACTTGCTGGGGCAAGGGCAAATTCATCAATCTATTCGGCGTAGCTATCAGAGTTGAGCCGAATTACCATTGTGCCCCAGCATATTCCTGAACTGCTGTGTTCAGTCCATTGTTTTCAAAACCGGACCGGTGAGCAAACCGGAAAAGAGACCGGGTGGACGGGTCACCGGTTCAACCGTCGGGTCAAAGCGGTCGAACCGTGACGTCATAATTAATATTATATAATTAAAAAATATAATTATAAATTATAAATAAATAAAAATATATATAAATAATCAAATAAAAATAAAAATTGTTGCATAATATTTATTAATAATATTTAATAAAGTTATAATTGATAAAAAAAAGTCACTTATTTCAAAGAAATTAAATTTTTTAAACATTCCCTCCAAATAAATTGATTGAATGCTAGATTTAATTTTGGAGGGAAATGAAATTTTCAACTCTCCCTCCAATCAATATGTTTCAAATAATTTGATTGAATCCCACATAGAATTTTGTAGGTTCTCTTTGAAATTTTTTTTCCTATAAATAGGAATAGACTTTCATAATCTTCTCAAGCTTTCAATGAGACTCTTTCTTATGAGAGGAGACTCTTGAAATAAGAATTTTTAGTCAAAATTTTGAAATATATTTATATATATATATAAACATATAAGAAAGAAAGAAAGAAAAGAAAGAAAGAAAAAAAAAAAAAGAAGTAAAACCCAAAAAAAAAAAAAAAAAAAACAGACCGGTTCTGGCCGGTCCGACCACTGAGTCACCAGTTTTACCGGTTCGACCACTGGGTCACCGGGTTTTCCCGGTTTTGGCCCCTATCCGGGTTTAGGGGGTTGACCGGACCGGAACAAGGCCCCGTTCCCGGTCCGACCGGCCGATCCGGTCCGGGTTTGAAAACAATGGTTCAGTCTATCTGGGTTCATTAACTTGCTAGAGCAAGGGCAGATTCATTAATCTATTCGGCGTAACTATCAGAGTTGAGCCAAATTGCCATTGTGCCCCAACAAATTCCTGAACTGCCGTGTTCAGTCTATCTGGGTTCATTAACTTGCTGGGGCAAGGGCAGATTCATTAATATATTCGGCTAAGCTGCAGCACTTTTCAAGTGATTGTTAATTCAGCAGCTTGTTTCATTCATTTCATGATTTTACATTTTACTTGGCTGCTAACAAGCACATTCATTGAGCACAAAAGCCAAAAATAATTTTCATTCATAAGCTGCGCGCAAATAGCACAAATAATTTTCATTCATAAATTGAGCACAAATAGAATTCATTTTATAAATGAAAACTACCCTATATCAACTTCTCACAAAAATGAGCAAGCAAAAACAAAAACCTAATACATACAGCAAAATCTACATACGCTTAATACCAAAAGCAAAATGGAAAATATTCAATTGTCTTTGGGTAAGACTCCAGCGGCTCAACGTCTACCTGCTCGTACAAAATTGGCTGTTCCGATACAACGTTAGCGACAGCCAAGGCTTTGAGCTAGCCGTGTTTGAACCCCCCGTTTTCGAATTTCGGCACTTCTTCGATGTAGTCCGCTAAGGCCGCACTCTTGCCAGCCTGGAACGACTCGGAAAGCGCAGACTCGGCGTTTGCCTTTGCCTGCTTCGACTCTTCCAGGTCGGCCTCCAGCTTGGCAATCATCTTATTGGCCAGCCTGAGCGCTTCTTCATTCGCTTTCACCTTTTCCTCAGTGGCCACTTTCAGTTCGAAAGCAGTCCGGGCCTCATTTGCTGCTGCATCGGCCTTAGCTCTTTCTTCTGCTGCTTTCGCGGCCTCAGAATCGGCTCGGAGAGAGGCCTCAGCTGTTTTCCCTTTCTCGTTTTCCAATTCGGCTGTAAGAAAGCCGATCTATTCGATTGCGTCGTGTTGGCGACGTCTAATCTCGACTATTCTCCCCGCTGCCTGCAAAAGAAAGGATCAGTAAGCTAATATAGAAACGCTCATGTTTAGCCTTGCAAAACTGTAAAGGACTACGTACCAATATCGTCGATTGAGCGGCTAATGCAATAGCCAGCAGATCGGCCTCCGCCCTAAAAGTTGCTCTGTCAGCCAGCAGAGAAATGGAGGAAGCCAGGCTCAAGGCCACAACCGGGTATCTTATAGCCGAAGAATCGGAGCCAACTGACATGTTTTTTATTTTTGGTTGCACTATGAACGGCACAACCAAGTCCGATTCTTCCAAGCGTGGCCGTTTATCCATTGGGTCTTCCGAATAAACGGCTTCGTGATTGGCTGGGCGCTTTTCCCTCTGTGCTCCGTCACTTGACCCTCCTGTTGATTGACAACAAGTTCCGTTTCGGCCATTTCATTCTGAACCACCTCTTCAACAGGAACGGGTGGAGTTTCTTCCCTAGCATCAGGTGGAGGTGGCGGAGGTTGGTTTCGCTCGGCTTTAGCTCTTCTACAGGTAGCCAACCTCTCGGTGTTTCTCCTTTTGGCTAATTGGGTAAGCAACTCGCCGGCCATGTTGTTAGGGTAAGAGCCGGGCAAGTCCCTTAAGTTTGTAACAATGTTTTCGAAAAAGTCTCCTTGGCTTGAGGCGGGCGGAGGGTCAGACAAATTGAATCCGGCTTCCTCAAAAGCTGAATTAAGTGCCTCATCTATCTCGACCTCCGATTGGTTCAGGTCCTCGACGACCGGATCGGCTGCTTGTTTTTCCTCTTGTTCCGAATCAGAGGCTTCTAAACCAAACTCCTTTATGTTTTTTAAGCTGGGGAAGATAAGGGCGGTAAGATGATCTTCACCCCTCAGAACTGGAATATGTTCTGCCACCAAAAACGTAGAGTAAGATAGCGCGTATCGCAATAGAATGTGGGCCGCCCTCCCATTATTTCTGTAGGTTTGGACGGCCAACGAACTGTAGAGCGACTTTAATGTCTGCAAGTACAGCGTCGTCGGCTGAAACCAACACTTTTTTCAAATTGCTACCTGCATAAACAAAACAGTAAACACATGGAAGGAAAGCTGAATACAAATAAGGTAATAAGAGAAACTAGAATGAGCTATACGGCCACCTGGTTTGCCTTTTCGCCTTGGCACGGGATCTAGGCGATCTTCACCCTCGCCGAATTTCCAATTGCCTCGGACAACGACCATCACGTCGTCAACACGCTTTCCAAAGTTGGCAAGCATAGTCACTAGGTGATGATCGGTATCTTTGGCCCTAAGAAAATAGCGCCCCAGCCGGCCAGTAGACTTGGCTAAGGCATAACAATGCCAAATTGCAAGTATGCCTAAGTTAATCCTGTGGAAGCCGAATAATAGCGGAATTAGATGAGTTGAATAGACACTTGGAGGCCTAGGAGATAGACATTATTCGGCCCTATCCTGCAAGATCCGGAGGCCGAATATAATAAATAGGCCGAATAGTCATTGGATTATGGAGCCGAGTGATAATTGCTTCATCATGGGAGAAGCCGAATAACTAAGAGGATAATGGGTGAAAAATGGACCGGGCCCCGAGGCCTAGGAAGCGAGTATAAATATAGGAACAACAGTCAAAGAAAGGTAAGTGAGAAAAAGCAAGCTTAACTTAAAATACAAGCAACCAAGAGAGTATACACTGACTTATCCGTCGGAGTGCTAATTCCGGCACCCCCGACCGGAGTGTTCATTCCTTTTCAGGCAACTAGCTGTGGATCTTGAGCGTCTTATTGGATCCAAAGAGTATTTCCAAATCACTTTCCCATAATTGGCGCTGTCTGTGGGAATACTCAACTACATCCATGGCGGGCGTAATGGAAGATTCTCCGATAGTCGCTGATGAAACCACTCAGAGAGATGACCTCACTCCAACGAACATGCTGGGACCGGAGAACATCAATGCGAGACGCGCCTTGAACTTCGACTCTGTTGCCCAGACCTCACCCATAACTTCAACACATGAGACAATACAATTGATCATGGAACATGCGAAGCAAAACGAACAGAGGTTGGAAAACATGATTGCTGAGAACGAGCGCCTCCGTCAGGATTTGGCCTTGGAAGTGGCAAAGTCTAAACAAGTTACACGCCAAGATCTGGGACGACCTCTGAGAGCGGATGGCCGGAGACCTCGAGTTAGGAGACAAGATAGTGACAGCTACTCTGACTCATTATCCCCAAAACCCAAAAAGAAAGGACGACTCGAAACTACCAGTTCCTCTGAAGAGAGTCCACGTGTAAGGCATAAGCGAAGATGAAATGGTTCAGACGAGGAAGACCAGCACGATCCCTTTGCGCGACAGATCGTAAGGGCAGTGCTACCTAAGAAGTTCAAAGCCTCGTTGCTCACCCTATACGACGGGAAATCGGACCCCACTGATCATATATGGCATTATAAGCAAGCCATGACGCTGCATGCAGACGACGAGGCTCTCATGTGCAAAATATTTCCAAGCAGTTTGGGACCGTTGGCCGTCAGATGGTATTATAAGCTGGAGCCAGCGTCGATTAAGAGTTTCCATCAATTACAGAAATCCTTCAGGGCAAGATTCATCACCAACGAGGTCCAGCCAAAGCAAGCCGACTTTCTCTGGGCAATGCAGATCCAGCCAGGAGAAACCTTACGAGCATATTTGGCGCGCTATTGGGAATGTTTCAATCTTGTCGACGACGCTTGCAACGACTCCATGGCCATCACCGCCTTTAAAATGGGGTTGCATCCCGATAACACTTTCCGCAGTTCCTTGACTAGAAGGCCCCCTAAAATGGTCTGGTTGTTGATGAAGAAAGTCGAGGAATACTGTAAAATGGAAGATGACGCCTTGCGGGTTAAAGCCAGGAACAAGGCCAATCAGACGGCCCCTTCTGAAATTGTTCAGCCGGTAAATTTTGTACCATCTCAGAGCCCCGAACCACAGCAACGGGCTAAACAAGACAAGAGACGGGAGTCACGCCGATCTAACGACCAATGTTCCCACCGAGCTAGTGAACAACTTCAAGTAGATAGCAGGCGCACAAGGCGCGCAGACAAGAAGTATGCGGAGTTGTCAGAGCCGATCAACGCAGTTATGGCTAAAGTCCAACACTTTCTGTTCTTCAAATGGCCATCCAAAATGGTAGGACCTCTCAATATGAGAAGACGGAATAGGCGGTGCGAGTATCACAAAGACCACGGCCACGAGACCGAGAGTTGTTATGCATTGAAGGATAACCTAGAAGAATTGGTACAAGATGGTCGGCTACAACAGTACGTCCAAAAAGGCAATTCAACCAAAGCAATAGCCTTACGACAAGATTCACCTCCATTCGGCGTGATCCACATGATATACAGCCTGCCAATGGAATCCGCAGTGCATACGATTCAGTCGCATTCCGACCCCCAAAAGCAAATCACACTAGCAAAACGGCCCCATGAAGCTCCGAGTATTACTTTCGACGATTCTGATTTAATCGGCGTCACACTCCCCCACATTGATCCATTGGTCATCGAACTACGTGTAAACCGATTCACCGTTGAGCGTGTTATCGTTGACCAGGGGAGCACTTCGGAAGTCATGTACTACAACACCTTCATCAAACTTGGGTTTACCGAGTCGGACTTGACTCCGGCTCCTTATCCGTTATTTGGCTTCAACGCTAATCCAGAATATCCATTGGGCAAAATCACACTACCAGTTCGAGCGGGCTCGAGAACAGTGGATGTAGAATTCTTAGTTATCAAGCTGCCTTCGCCGTATAATCTTATCATGGGATGAACTTGGCTGCACACCATGCAGGCTGTGCCAAGCACCTATCATCAATTGCTCTGCTTCCCGACTGAGCGAGGAATTGAACAAATTCGTGGTTTCCAGAAATCGGCACAGGCATGTTATCTCCTTGCCGCGAAGACACCAAGAGAACTGGAAGTAAACTCTATTGAAGTGCCGGATCAAGAGAGCCTCGACGATGTTGGACGACTCCTAAGTGAAAAGGCCACGGAAGCGCTGGATCGAGTTGAAATTGCTGGGAATCCTGACAGGTTCTTCATGGTCGGTGCCTCCCTGAATGAAGTCGACAGACAGCACCTAATTACCTTCTTACTCGGCAACCTTGACATATTTGCATGGTCGCCGTACGAAATGCCGGGGATAGATCCATCAGTCTCTCAGCACCGTTTAAATATTGACCCTAAATGTAGGCCGATTATATAGAAAAGCCGGTGGTCAGCCGCAGAGCACACTGTCGCCG
The DNA here is from genome assembly GCA_036172215.1 of Camellia granthamiana. NCBI lineage: Eukaryota > Viridiplantae > Streptophyta > Magnoliopsida > Ericales > Theaceae > Camellia > Camellia granthamiana. The sequence goes on along the minus strand of CM069916.1, from coordinate 56,739,131 downwards.
TTGTTGAAGAGGTTGACTGGTTGCTTGATGCCGAAGCAATCAGGGAAGTAACCTATCCTACATAGCTCTCGAATACTGTGGTTGTGAAGAAGAAAACTGGGGCTTGGCGTGTCTGCGTTGACTTCACGGACTTAAACAAAGCTTGCCTCAATGATTGTTTTCCCCTCCCCAGAATAAACCAACTCGTGGATGCTACGGCACGTCATCAGTGTATGAGCTTCCTCGATGCCTACCGAGGCTACCATCAAATTGCCATGCATTCCAAGGACCAAGACAAAACTGCATTCCTCACCCCAAGAGGAACCTATTGCTATAAGATTATGCCTTTTGGGTTGAAGAATGCAGGGGTAACTTACCAAAGACTAGTCACTGCCATGTTCAAGGAGCAACTCGGCCATACTATGGAAGTGTATATTGATGATATGGTGGTCAAGTTCAAAGAAGAACAAACTCATCTAATCGATCTGGAAGAGACATTCGGCATTTTACGCAAGTACAGAATGAAGCTGAACACTTCCAAATGTGTATTTAGGATCGGCTCTGGCAAATTCTTGGGATACATTGTCAATCACCGAGGAATCAAAGCCAACTTGAGGCAGATCACAGCAATCCTAGAACTCGGCTCCCCTTGATCGGTCAAGGAGGTTCAGAAGTTGATGGGGATGGCCGCCGCACTCAACAGGTTCACCAGTCGTTCCACAGACCGCTGCCGATAATTCTTTCATACTCTATGGTAGGGCAAAGCTTTTGAATGGACACCTGAGTGCGAAGCCGTTTTCAACGGTTTGAAGACTTATCTCCGATCAGTTCCATTATTGACAACACCATTGGCAGGAGACCCGCTCATTTTATATCTGGCCGTCTCTGACAGGGCCGTCAGCGCCGTACTGTTAAAGGAAAAGCTTAGGGAGCAACGACCAATGTATTATGTGAGCAAGGCAATGGTTGACGCCGAAATACGTTACCTTCCGTTGGAAAAACTTATCCTAGCCCTCGTCATGGCAGCAAGAAAACTGATGCATTACTTCCAGACGCATACCATCGGGGTACTAACAGATTACCCCCTCCGGTCAGTACTCCGTAGTGCAGAAGCATTAGGGCGCGTTTCAAAGTGGGCTTTCAAACTTGGCCAGTACGATATTCGATTTCTGCCTAGAACCTCAATCAAGGGTCAAGAGCTTGCTGATTTTGTGGCCGAATTCACGGGGGGTCTTGCTGATTTCAAGTCTGACCAAATTCAACCCAAGCCGAACTGGAGAATTTATGTTGGGGACATCTGGCAGTTATATTGTGACGGATCATCCAACCAACGGGGCAGTGGAGCCGGAGTAGTGATCATGGCTCCCGATGGAGCAATAATTGAGCAGGCCATCAAATTCGGCTTCGAAGCATCAAACAATGAGGCCGAATACGAAGCCCTGCTAACCGGCTTGCGGAATGCATATCTTCTGGGTGCTCGGCATTTGCTTGTATTTTGCGATTCGAAACAAGTGATCAATCAACTAAAAGGGGAGTACGCAGCCAAAAACGACCGTATGGCAGCTTACATAAAAACGACAAATTCCCTGCTAGCAAAATTTGACCATCATGAATTGAACCAAATAACCCATGACCAGAACACACATGCAGATGCCCTGGCTTACCTAGCCTCCGCCATCAACACAGAAATTAAACGGACCATTGAAGTGGGTTTCATCCCAGAGCCGAGCATTGGCCCTTTGGAGAAAGTCTAGGTCAATATCATAGAGCCAGGACCGAGTTGGATGGACTCCATTACTACATTCCTGTCTTCTGAACAGCTCCCATCGGACAAGAAAGAAGCGCACAAGCTGCGAAACAAAGCCCTGCGATACTACTTGGATCCGGAAGGAAAGCTTTACAAAAAATCCCTTTCTGGTCCATACCTAGAATGCGTTCATCCGGATAAAGTCAAGGAACTCCTGACTGAAATACATAAAAGTAGCTGTGGTGCCCATTCTGGCGGGCACTCTTTGGCTCATCGAGCTGTGACGCAGGGGTATTATTAGCCAACAATGAGAGCTGATGTTGAATGTTACGTGAAAAAATGTGAACAGTGCCAGACGTTTTCTCCTCTAACCCATCTGCCTGCTGAAGAGTTAAGCTCTATAACCAGCCCTTGGCCATTCACCCAATGGGGACTTGACATTGTAGGACCATTGCCTCGTGTCCCGGGTAACAAGCGATTTTTGATTGTCGTGACAGATTATTTCACAAAATGGGTAGAAGCGGAGGCACTAACGTACATCTGAGATACCGACGTGAAGCGTTTTGTATGGAGAAATATCATAACACGATTCAGCATTCCAAGAGCACTTATATTAGACAATGGCACCCAGTTTGATTGCGGTGTCTACCGAGAGCTGTGCGGCAAGTATGGTATTCGGCCCTATTTCTCCACCCCGGCTTATCCATAGAGTAATGGCCAAGTTGAAGCCTCCAACAAAGCCATTTTGGATGGCATCGCAAAAAGGTTGGAGAAAGCTAAAGGCAGATAGGTCGAAGAATTGCCGAGTGTATTATGGGCTCATCGCACTATCCCGAGACGGTCCACCGGGGAAACGCCGTTCACTTTGTGCTTCCGAACATAGGCAATTATCTCCTTGGAGATCGGTCTCCCGACCTTGAAATCAAATGCTTTTGATATGGGCTGAAACGATATGATGTTGGCCTTAGATTTAATTCTGATTGAAGAACAAAGAGACCGTGCCCTTGCATCCATGGCACGATACCAGCAGCAGCTTGCTAAGTCGTATAACCAGCGCGTTCAGCTACACCGCTACCTACCAGGTGAATTGGTCCTGAAGAAGGTGCTTCCAGCTGCCAGAAAGCCAGTTGATGGGAAATTGGGTCCTAACTGGGACGGCCCCTACCAGATCGACTCGATCGCGGGAACAGGGGCTTATCGGCTCAAAGACATGTCTGGCAGGAGTTTGCCACGCCCTTGGAATTCTTCGCATTTGTGTAAATTCTATCATTAGACCCGACCTGTGGGGCATGATGTTTGTTTTGAATGATTCGCCATGTACAGATTTTACTTTTGCAATGCAAAGTTTCGTATTTTCTCAATTCAAGTCTTCCGAAAGAGCCATTCAAATGCGGAGCGCCCTTCATGGATATCACGATTGGCCAAGACAAAAAAAGCCTTCGAATTCGGAGCTCCATCCGTGTAGGTCACGTTTGGGCCGAATAAGACTCCGGATTCGGAGTGCCCTTCGTGGAGATCACGATTGGCCAAGACAAAAAAAACCTCTGAATTCGGAGCCCCATCCGTACATGTCACGTTTGGGCCGAATAAGACTCCGGATTCAGAGCGCCCTTCGTGGATATCACGATTGGCCAAGAGAAAAAAAGCCTTCGAATTCGGAGCCCCATCTGTGCAGGTCACATTTGGGCCGAATAAGACTCCGGATTCGGAGTACCTTTTATGGATATCACGATTGGCCAAGACAAAAAAAAGCCTCTGAATTCGAAGCCCCATCCGTGCAGGTCACGTTTGGGCCGAATAAGACTCCGGATTCGGAGCGCCCTTCGTGGATATCGCAATACACGGCGAAAATTAAAGCATACATTCAAAATGAAATGCTTAATTATGTCGAGCCGGCACAAACCGTATTTCATTAAATTCTTAAAGCACGCAAATATTCAAAACAGAGTATTTTATTAAATAAACCAATAAATACATAGTTGACGCCCAATCTATGTTGGAGCGTTTACAATATTTTCAATTTTATTCGGCGTCACCCTCGTCAAGGCTCTTCTCAATTTCGAAAGCGCCAAAAGGAAAGTGATGACGTTGGTATAAAGGCGATGCCGATTCAACTCTTATTTCTTGGAGAGCCTCTACAGTTTGGAGAGCCTTAGTCCACCCGTGCCGAAAGCCCCGGTTCTCGCATCGGCATACCTCCTCCATGAGTTTCTCCTTGGTCTTTTCTATCCCGACTTTCTCGCTGTCGTGGAAGCCTTTTCATAACCTATAGACCTTGCATTCTCTACGACAAACATACTTGCCGTATCTCGATCGGCAATCGTATGACTTAACAGCCGTTGGGTTACTCTTTCCTCCACGACCGGGTTAGATTGACCGGCCGCACGCGGCTCGGAAGTTTGGGCCTTCCTTAGCTCACGCTCGGCCTTCTCCGCACGAGTCTCCAGGTTTCGAATTCGTTCGTCCTTCTTCTCTATCTCCTGCTGCGCAGCGCGCAGACGCACGCCGACTTCATAGGTGGTGTACACCCCCCTCACTACTCCATGTATGCCCTCCCGAAAAACTTCAAAATCCTGTCGACCAACCATCGACTGCTGAACTTTTGGTGGAAAAATTTGTCGAATGAGCTCGACTGCTACACCTAGGTTGTTAACAATAGAATCCGCCTCCGTCATTGGTTTATTCCCCACAAAAACTGCAAAACTAAACGGTCGCGGCGTCACATCGGACTCATTTCTCGGTCGAGGTCGAGGGAAGCTGCCCGTTGCTGTTTTTCCCTTTGGGGTGATCTACTTCGACGACTTGGTGACTGACGCTTTTCTCGTTCCCTAGACGTCCTACTTCCTATGCATGTGGGCTCGCTGCTACGATTCATTTCAGCGTCAAGTTCAGCCAATGTCCGCCCTTCTTCTCTGTTGTTGAAGAATAGTTTATTTGACATTCGCACTTATCTAACCTTTCATAACAAACTAGTTTAAATTGAGTCTGAACACAATAAGTGAAATTACGGGTGCGAAGAACCCAACCCATTTATTCCTAACGCATACAGCGCCCCCAAGGCGATTTCATTAATGCTACTCCAGAAGCCCGATGCCAACCGACATTGGCTGAGGCAACAGCAGATTTATTAATCTGATCGGCCAAATATCTAGGCCCGGTACCGATCGATCTATGCCGCAGCCACTTCATGAACTAATGATATTCGGCTTTCGGAGTTCATACAATGGCTGAGGCAAGGGCAGATTTATTAATCTGATCAGCCAGCCAAATATCTAGGCCCGATGCTGATCGATCTGTGCCGCAGCCACTCCATGAACTACTGATATTTGGCTTTCGGAGTTCATACAATAGCTGAGATAAGGGCAGATTTATTAATCTGGTCGGCGAGCCAAATATCTAGGCCCGGTGTCGATCGATCTGTGCCACAGCCACTCCATAAACTAATGATATTCGGCTTTCAGAGTTCATACAATGGCTGAGGCAAAGACAGATTTATTAATCTGATCGGCCAAATATCTAGGCGCGGTGCTGATCGATTTGTGCCGCAGCCACTCCATGAACTACTAATATTCGGCTTTCGGAGTTCATACAATGGCTGAGGCAAGGGCAGATTTATTAATTTGATCGGTCAGCCAAATATCTGGGCCTGGTGCCGATCGATCTATGCCGCAGCCACTCCATGAACTACTGATATTCGGCTTTCGAAGTTAATACAATGGCTGAGGCAAGGGCAGATTTATTAATCTGATCGGCCAGCCAAATATCTAGGCCCGGTGCCAATCGATCTGTGCCGCAACTACTCCATGAACTAATGATATTCAGCTTTTGGAGTTCGTACAATGGCTGAGGCAATGGCAGATTTATTAATTTGATCGGCTGTTCAACGAGGTTAAATTACTAAATTGCCTAGTTTCCTAATCGACAAGTATATACGAATGTTTTATCCAAAGTAGCAAAAAACAATACTATTCATCAGTAGCAAAATTAAACACAAATGATGTCAAATAGCAAACTACAAAAGAAATTTTCATTAGTAAATTGGGCACGGACTGTAGCCATTTTACATATGAAAACTGCTAAACAAAAAGCTACAAGTTGCAACAATACATTCAAAATCCTTAAACAAAAACAACTAGAGTGTCGCCCTAATCAATCCTCGGAGTCAGACTCTAGCGGCTCAACATCCACTTGCTTGTATGGAATCGGCATAGCCAATGTCACATTAGCAGCAGCAAGGGCTTTGAGCCAACTGTGTTTGAATCCCCGATTCTCTAATTTGGGGACTTCTTCCATATAATTTGTGAGGGCAGCGCTTTGCCCAGCCTCGTACGCCTTGGAAGCCTCGGAGTTGGTTACTTCCTTCACCTTCTTCGATTCTTCCAATTCAGCCTCCAGTTTGGCAATCGCCTCTTGGGCTAACTTGAGTGCATCTTCGTTCGCGTTTGCCTTCTCCTCGGCAGCCAATCTGAGCTGGTCTGAATTTCTCGCCCTTTCCATCTCGGCTTCGGCCCTTGCGCCTTCCATCTTCGCCCTCGTTGCTTCGAACTCGGCCTTGCTCCTCTGGCCCTCAACTTCCGATTGTAAATGGCCAATTCATTCGATGGCGTCATGCTAGTGACGGTCTATCTCGGCTATCCTTCCAACCGTCTGCAAAGCAGGAAGTTAAAACCAAAACAATATATGCATAAAAGGGAAAGACAAGATCAAGTTACATACTAGAAGAGCCGATTGAGCGGCTAATGCTATTGCCAACAGATCCGACTCCGCCCGGAAAGCTGCCTTGTCAGCCGACAATGAGACCGACGAAGCCATGCTCAACGCCACGGCTGGGTCTTTCATAGCCGACGCGTCAGAGGATATCAGCGTGTTTTTTTTATCTTTGGTTGAACGACAAAAGGCACAACCACATCCGACTCCTCTAAGCGCGGCCGTTTGTCAGCCAAGTTTTCTTCAGAGCCGACCTTGATCTCGGCAGGACGTTTCTCTGCCCTGCGCTTAGCTTCGTTCGCCTGCCCAACCAACTTTAACTTGACATCTCAAGTTTGAGTCGTCTCTTCCTCGATAACAGGCAGAGAGGGCTCAACATCGGTGGCGGGTGGCGCTTCAGATCGAATGGCCTCTGCTCTCCGCCGCGCGGCCATTCTTTCCGCATTTTTCTTTTTAGAGAGTTGTGTGAGCGACAACCCGGCCATGTCTTCGGAGTACGCGCCAGAAAGGTCTTCTAAACCAGTAAAGATGTCGTTAAAGGGAAGGTCCCCTCGGCCCGAAGTGGACGGAGGGTTGGCTGAGTTGAGGCCGGCTTCCTCAAAGGCCAACCTCAAAGCCTCGTCTACTTCGATTTTGGACTGGTCCAACTCTTCAGCGACGTCCTCAGCTACTTCTGCCCACTCCGAGTCGGATCCGTCGAAACCAACCTGCCGCAAGTTTTTGAAGTTGGTTAAAATAAGAGGCGTAAGAAACTCTTCACCCCTCGGAACTGGGATATTTTTTGCCACCGAAAACGTCGTATATGTCGACTCGTATCGAAGAAGAATGTGGGTAGCCCTCCCTTGTTTCTGAAGGCTTGGACGGCTGAAATACTTGAGCGCGACTTTAATTTCCGTAAAAACGGCGTCGTTGGTTGAAATCAAAACTTTCTTCAAATCGTTTCCTGCACAAGCAAAACCATGAGACCGCAAAAATAAAGCCCTGTAAACATAAGAAAAATAAATGCAAGGAGCTATACAGCCACCTGGTTTGCCCCTCCGTCTAGGAATAGGATCTAGGCGGTCCTCGCCTTCGCCGAATTCCCAGTTACCTTAGACAACGACCATGACATCATCGACTCGCTTGCCAAAGCTGGAAAGCATAGTCACTAATTGCTGATCGGTGTCCTTGGCCCTAAGGAAGTAGCGTCCATGCCGGCCAGAAGACTTGGCTAACGCATAGCAGTGCTGAATGGTAGGAATGCCAAGGTTGATCCTAAAGCGCCGGTTCAACTCTACGACCCCCATTATGATTCGGAAAAAATTTACATTGGGTTGGGAAGAAATCAGACCCCAATGGCGGAGGACGACCCTAAGAAATGGGTGTAGAGGAAAACGGACTCCGCCCTCCGCAATGGATAGGAGAGGAAAGACGATCGTGTTTTCATCATCCCTCTCCATATCAAGAGTGTTGTCTGTCACGAGAGACAAATGGACATCATTAGGGATAGAAAAACGGCGTCGGAACCCAAAAATACGATCCTCAGAAAGGAGGTCTTTCAAATGCTTAGCCATTCTAGCAAGGACTAAAGGGTATGCTAAATCGAAAATAAATACGGAAAATAGGATTATAAAAAAGAAAAAAAGAGAAGAAAACTTACGAGAGGCAAAGGAGACAAGAAGAGATCGGAGAAAGTCGCAGAAGATGCAAGATAGAGGAAGAATATCGGCTGGCAGTCCAGAAGGCTCAAGTATTCAAAAAACATGCATTGGAAGAGACTGGAGCCTCAAATCATAATAAATGCAAGAAATGCACGAAGGAGGCGGGAACGTATAATGATGACCGAAAGGCGTGTGCGTTTTGACATTCACATTGGGATGGGCGAAGCCGCCTAATTTATGTTTTTTGACTTCTCAAATTCGAAACCAAACACGCTAATTAACTACTGTTAATGGGGAGTTTGGGGGGCAATTGTGGGAGTCGAATAATAGCGGAGTCAGATGAGAGGAATAGACACTTGGAGGCCTAAGAGATAGACATTATTCGGCCCTATCCTGCAAGATCCGGAGGCCGAATATAATAAATAGGCCAAATAGTCAATGGATTATGGAGCCGAGTGATAATTGCTTCATCATGGGAGAAGCCGAATAACTAAGAAGATAATGGGTGAAAAGTGGACCGGGCCCCGAGGCCCAGGAAGTGAGTATAAATAGAGGAACAACAGTCAAAGAAAGGTATGTGAGAAAAAGCAAGCTTAACTTAAAATACAAGCAACTAAGAGAGTATACACTGACTTATTCGTCGGAGTGTTAATTCCGGCACCCCCGACCGGAGTATTCATTCCTTTTCAGGTGACTAGCTATGGATCTTGAGCGTCCTATTGGATCCAAAGAGTATTTCTAAACCACTTTCCCACAAATCCTAAGACGACGGTTTAACTTTGTAATCCCCATTATGATGCAGAAAAAGTTCACGTTAGGCTGGGAAGGAATTAGACCCCAGTATCGAAGGACGGCTCTTAAAAATGGGTGAAGGGGAAAACGGACTCCGCCTTCAACAATCGATAGGAGAGGAAAGATGATTGTACTCTCATCGGTCCTCTCCATATCAGTGGTGTTGTCTGCTACGAGTGACAGATGGACGTCGTCGGGGATGGAACAATGGCATCTGAAGCCGGAAATTCGATCCGCAGAAAGGAGCTCTTTCAAATTTTTTGCCATCACAGCCAGCCTAAGGATTATGCAAAACTAAAAGTAAACAAGGAAATGGTATTGGGAGTGAAGGAGAAGAAAACTTACAGGAAGCAGAAGGTATAATGAGAGACGAGGAAATTGCAGAGGTCGCAAAGTGAAGGAGTTGAACTAGAAGGCGAGCCAGAAACTTTGAGTATTCAGAGTATACATTCGAAGAGACAAAGTTTTAAATCACATTAAATGGAGGACGCGTATGAAGATGCGGGAATTTGTAATGATGACCAGAAAACGTGTGCGTTTTGACACACGTTGGAATGAGGTTAACCGCCGAATTTTTGACTTTTCAAGTTCAAAACCAAACACGCCGACTAACTAGTGCTAGTGGGGTGTTTTGGGAGCAATTGTGGGAGCCGAATAAAGTGAACGCAAGTAGGCCGAGTACACATTTAGACAATCGGTACATATTAGACTCGCCCCCATCTTGTATGTTATGGATGCCGAATATCTTAGTCGGCCATAAAGCCAGTTGAACGAGGGGCCGATTGGAAGTTGTAATACGACAAAAGAAGAGCCGAATGAGCAATCATACGACGGATTAATAGTGGGCCCTATCCTGAGGACTAAGAGCGTATATAAATAGAAAAACAACAACCAAAGAGAGGTATGTGAGAACTAGTATGCTTAACTAAAGGTACAAGCAATCAAGAGAGTATATACTGACTTATCCATCGAAGTGCTAATTCCGGCACCCCCGACCGGAGAGTTCATTCCTTTTCAGGTTACTAGCTGAGGATCTCGAGTGGCCCATTGGATCCAAAGAGTATTTCCAAAACCACTTCCCCACAATATTTAACATAAGTGAAATCACATAATGAATGCAATCCGTCCTTTCACTTTTTTAGTTAATTTTTATAAACATGTAGCATCGTTGATTGAATTAATAGCTTGATTTCCATTCTTGACTAAAGGATTTTAAAAAACAAAACATTGCTATGTTTGAATCTTGATATTGTGATGGAGTGAAGGTATTTTAGAGAACACAAAACTAAGAGATTCAAGGAAGGAAACATTGCTTTGATTCCTCCATTGCCGACCCTCTCTGGGTTTTCTCTCTTGTGCCTTAATTCCATCACCTTTATATCCAAACAAATTGATATCGTCGAAACAGAAATAAATTTGTAATTATCCAATATCTCTCTTTTATGTATCAACATAATTATATGTACAAACATCATCATAAAAGAAAATAGAAACTAATGGAGGCTTTGATTAAGGGAAGTGGATAACCTTGAGGGTAAATTCAACTGGTGTCCTGAAATTCTAATTTTCCAATTTTGACCTTAATTATGCATAAATATCAGCCATAAAAACCATAATAAATGAACAATTCGAGGATAATATTGGTATGGAACAAAATCCACACAACACCAATAGCCTTCTGCCTTCATATATTAGTATAGAGGTAATATCAACCACACCGAAACAATCATTAAAAAAATAAAGTAAACTTGCACATTACAGGTACAAAGAAATTTGAAGAAGCAATCTTTGTAGCTGACAAAGTCCGTATCAAGAATATCACCATCATGGAAGACGGAGGAGCCTATTCACAGCCGAGTCCAAAGTATCTACGTTCTTCCTCAGAATTTTTCTTTACAAACATCAGGGAAGCAAATCCAATGGAACTGCAGAGCGAAAATCTTTGTATAGATGAAAGATTACATCGAATGCTACCAAGATTTTAGAGTTCTGATTCAAAATTCAGAATATTAGCTTGTCAAAACTTGGCATAACACCAATGAACCATCAAAAAAGTTCTTTGGCCCTTGATGTCAATATGTGCAAGTGTTATTAATGTACGATTGAAAAAATTAATAAAAAAAAAAAAATGAAAAGGGAAAAAAAGAAGGATGTCAATCTCTCTGGTCTTGAACCTTAGAAATTTATCATACAAGAAAGGAGTAGGGAGAAGCAATATATATAAAGTAAGCTCAAGTAAAACCAAGGATACAGTTGTGTGGCTAGACTATCCATGCCTTTCATTTCCTCATTTAATCTGCAAACAAGCAAGTTCCACAAGAAAGAGTCAGTGCAAATGCAAGTTCCTTTATATGTAAAATGATCATATTTGATGCTATAATGAAGGCACTGAAGTTCAATCCCCAAGGAGTAGCAGCTCCCACATTTATATCTGAAGTTCCAGTTCTAGATTTGATTTAAGATCCCTGAAACTCTCGAGTCACCAACTGGCTGCTGCAAAATGACACAGGCAACAACCAACCTTCCTCCCAATGAAATTTATCAAAATTTATTCCTTTTCTTTTCCTTTCATTTTGGCAGTACTTCAATTTTAAATTTTAACCAACTACTAAAAAGTTTGCCTTAGATATTGCCACAAAATGTATATTGTCACGCAGTTATTGTCCAGCTCCAGCTTCCATAACTTCCCATGTAAATGCCATTAGAACCAAGCAAAACATCCTTTCGGAACAGTAGTTCAAAATTGATCAAAACATGCTGAAAAGTTATCAGGATTTATCAAAATAGCAAGGTGAAATCAAATTATATACCTGAGACAGGAATTTATATAGCAATTCCCTTTTGTTGCTGCATCAAGTGCTGCAAAAGAAGAATAAAATTCAAATCAGAGGATCCAAAAATATAGGTCAGCAACAATTGGGTTTAATAATAATTGAGGATGAAATATAAGAAAAGTGAGCCTCGTGTGTGTGTGTGTGTGTGTGTGTGTGAGAGAGAGAGAGAGAGAGAGAGAGAGAGAGAGAGAATAAGTCACAAGGAGAAACTAATGCAGAAATAAAACCTCAACCAAAAACTAACTGTTGTTTTGCAAGAGAGAGTCTACGGCCAGACACTACCAAATTAAAAAATGAATATACTCAATGTTGACAACTTTTCATTACATTGAGATGGTACCAAATATAATACAAAAACAAAAATTGAAGCCCTAAAGGAAATGCAGTCAGTAATATTGTGCATTCACTTATAGTAAGACGAATGAAGTCTCACAAAACTACACTACAAGTATCAGCACCAATTCCTTCCAACCAAACTAGGGTGAAGCAACCATAACATGTTAATCACCCATAACCTTCCTAAACCACTACAGGAATTTAAATCCTAGACTTTTCTAGTGAGCTTCAACTTGTATTAGAGAACTGTTATGCTAAATAACTGCTTCAATTCGGCTAGTAGTATGTTCTTTTGCATTCCTCTGTTCAACAAGAGAAAGCAGACAGAAAGATTGCAAAGAACTTAATTCCTTTTTGCAATAAATTTTCCCTTCTCTTCTCTTCTTGTGTCAGGCAACCTATGAGCACCTTAGAAGTCATAATCATACTGGATTGTAGACCGATGCCATGGAGGGAAATGACAATTATATGGATATCCTATATTTTTGTTGGAACAATCTTCTGTGTAAAATAAATAACTAGAAACAAATCAAATAAACAAAATAAATTACTTACAAAATTTATTTATTGAAACAACTTAAGAACACGAATGAGTGTGACATTCTATCCTTAAGACAGATTCGCCCCGCTCAGGTGCTTACGGAATAATGGCGTCCATCTCTCAGGATATAATGATCTTTCACAAATTGTATTAGCACTAAAAACAACCTGTTTCGGCGAAATAGAACCTGTGTTCTATACTCTCAGAATTTTGTCTAAAATTAATAATATGAAGAATATATATATACAAGAGAGCAAAAAGGAAGACAAAAAGAGAATTTTCGAATTGAACAAACTGCCGGAAGAGGGTCTTAATTTTATAGGCAAATTGGTGCCTTTTTGGAAGACTTGAACAGGTGCAATTTTGAACTGAACAGGTGTAATTCAAACTGAACAGGTGCAGAATTCAAATTGAATAGATACAGAATTCAAATCTGTTTGAAACAGTTGAATTCAAATTTGGCGCAAAATTTGAATTAATTCCGTTCAGAAATTCAAATAATTTTCCCGCAAAAATTCAAATGAATTTTGTTCAAAAAATTAATGTTAGGAATCGACCTACAACCCACACCTGGCCCGGTGCCCATGTGGTGGTTTGAGCCAAAGCCCACTTTGTCCATAACTCCTCCCTTCTACAAACTTGGGGTGCCCCTTGGGGCCCAACCCAAGTTTGTCCACCTAGAGCTTATATATACACACAAGCTCTGTTAAAGTTTCAATGTGGGACAACTATTTTAAGGTAACCCACATTTGACTCCTTAATTTCCCATTTCACGAACTCAAAAAAGGCGTCAAGTTCCCATTCACTCAAAAATGGTTTTAACGAACCGTCTGTATTGTGTGACTTGCCATGTAGTAAGGAACACATCACCTCTTTGGACCTACCTCAAAAGACGTGTGGGCTCCACTCAAATTTAGGCTTAAAGAAGGCCCAAAATAACCCTTAAAAAAACCTTATAAAAACCATAATTTCCAACAATTTTTAACACAAAAATTCAATTACTCTCAATTCTACCAAAACATTTTGAGTTTATTAAACACATAAATATATAAAGCACAATATCAATCACTATAATCACAATTTACCACATTCTTGAAGTCGGCCAGCAGCATCACTGAAGCATCGCAAATGGTAAACTGAAGAGCTTGTTACCTACAAAATATTACTTTGTGTCACCAGATAGACACAATCTTAAATCAAAAAATCCAATTGCAACTCCATGGAAATTAAAAAATCCCAACTTCATGCATATTTTGACCATGTTTATTTGATTTAATTGTTTATCAAACTGACACATATAATATATACACAATCTTTTAAATTCTCGTACAGCTTACTTCAGGTCTCTAGTCTAGCATCCAAATCCACTATCATCTACCACTTCAACAATGTCAAACAAACTGCATACATCAATTTTTCACTCAACAGTTTCGCCATACCAAGTAAGGAAAAATGGTTCACTGTTTGAAACAGTTGAATTCAAATTTGGCGCAAAATTTGAATTAATTCCGTTCAAAAATTCAAATAATTTTCCCTTCAAATGAATTTTGTCCAAAAAATTAATGTTAGGAATTGACCCACAACCCACACCTGGCCCGGTGCCCACGTGGTGGTTTGAGCCAAAGCCCACTTTGTCCATAATTCCTCTCTTTTACAAATTTGGGGTGCCCCTTGGGGCCCAACCCAAGTTTGTCCACCTAGAGCTTATATACACGCACAAGCTCTGTTAAAGTTTCAATGTAGGACAACTATTTTAAGGTAACCCACATTTGACTCTGTAATTTCCTATTTCACAAACTCAAAAATGACGTCAAGTTCCTATTCACTCAAAAATGGTTTTAATAAACCGTCTGTATTGTGTGACTTGCCATGTGGCAAGGAACACGTCACCTCTTTGAACCTACCTCAAAAGACGTATAGGCCCTAGTCGCCGCCACTACCCACTCACTCGCCACCACCACCTACCCCTCGTCGCCACCGCCGCCGCTGCCGCCGCCGCCGCCGCCGCCGCCACCACCACCACCACCACCACACCACCCACCTGCCATCCACCCGCCACCACCCACCACCCGCCACTACCAATCCACTGCCCGCCGCCACCACCCGTCACCTATCTGCTACCGCCACTCACCACCCATCTGCCACTACCATCTACCACCTACCACCCACAACCACCAGCCACCCATCACCACCAGCTACCTGCCACCCACCCGCCACCACCACGCACAACCCACGACCACCACCACGACCACCACCACCCATTCACTACCACCCGCCACCATCACCCACCCACCCACCCACCACCACCATCACCACCCGCCACCCGCTTGCCACCACCACCCATCACCCGCCACCGTCACCCACCCACCCACCCACCATCACCACCCACCACCACCACCCACCCTCCACCACCCCACCACCACCACCCACCCTCCACCACCCCACCACCACCCACCTGCCACCACCACCCGCCACCACCGCCATAACCACCACCACGCACTCGCCACCACCCACCACCCGCCACCGTCACCCACCTACCCACCACCACTACCACCACCACCCACCACCACCCGCTACCCACCACCCACCGTCACCACTTTCCACCACCATTTTCCGCCGCCACTTGCTACCACTTGCCATTTCTTACTCTTTTTTATATTTTTAAAATTTTTTAAACATTTTGTCAATTACCAAACGTGTTTGTAGTTTATATTTTTCAAAAAATAAACAAAAACCAGTTTATAAAATTTTTGTAAATATAAACTGAAAACGTAAACGTTACCAAACAGACCCTAAAGGTGGCGTTTGGTAACACTTACGTTTTCAGTTTATATTTATAAAAATTTAAAAAACTGTCATAAAAACTCGTTTAGTAAATTTTTTGATTTATAAACCAGTGGTTTCAGTTTATAAATTTGGCCAAAATTTGTAAACTTAAAAAATGAGTTTACGTTTACGTTTTCAGTTTTTAGTTTTTTTTTTTGACCACCCACCACTCGCCACCACCCCGCCACCATTTTTCACCACCGTCTTCCGCCACCACCACCCACCACCACCGTCCACCACTATCTTCTACCGCCACCACCGTCTTCCGCCGCCACTTTCCACCACCACCATCTTCCGCCACCACTTTCCACCACCACCTACCACTACTTTCTACCACCGTCTTCCGCCACCGCCATCCGCCACCACTTTCCACCACCATCTTCCGCTGCCACCACTTTCCACCACCGTCTTTCGCCGCTACCAACCTGCCACCACTTTCCACCACCGTCTTCCACGACCCACCACCACTCGCCACCACTTTCCACCACCATCTTCCGCCGCTACCACCTGTCACCTGCCACCACTTTCCACCACCGTCTTTCGCCGCCACCACCCGCCACCTGCCACTATTTTCCACCACCGTCTTCCGTCAGCACCACCCACCACCGGCCACCTACCACCACTTTCCACTACCGTCTTCTGCTGCCACCACCTGCCACCACCCGCCACCATCTTCCGCCGCTGCCACCCGCCACCTGCCACTATCTACCACCATTATTCCACTACCGTCTTTCGCTACCACCACCTGCTACTACTTTCCACCACTGTATTCCGCCGCCACCACCCGCCACCATTTTCCACCACCGTCTTCCGCCACCACCCTTCATCACTGTTTTCTGCTGCCACCACCCACCACCTGCCGCTATTACCCATCACCCGCCACCTGCCATCATCGTCTTCCGTCACCACCACTCGCCACCACCCACTACTACCGTCTTTCGCCACCACCACCTGCTACCATTTTCCACCACCGTCTTCCGCTACCACCCTTCATCACTGTCTTCTGTCGCCACCACCCACCACTTGTCGCTATTACCCATCACCCACCACTCGCCATCATCATCTTCCGTCACCACCACTTGCCACCACCCACCACTACTGTCTTCCGTCGCCACCCACCTGCCACCACCATCTTCCGCCGCCACCACCACCATCCACCACCACTCGTCACCACCCACCACCTGCCATGCCACCACTCGCCATTTCTTACTCTTTTAGTTTATATTTTTTAAAATTTTCAAATATTTTGTTCAAACCAAACGCGTTTGTAGTTTATGTTTTTCTAAAAATAAACAAAAATCAGTTTATAAATTTTTTGTAAATATAAACTGAAAACGTAAGTGTTACCAAACAGGCTAACCTGCAAAATAATAATAATAATAGTCCAACAACAGGTCATCCACCTCACATGGATATATTCAACTTTACTATACAAATGAGATAGCTATTGAACTGTGAAAAGAAAAAAAAAAAAAAAAAATACTACTAGGTCATCCCAATACGTGTCTTTTGTAAGTTAAATATGAAGTCACTTAGAGGTGATTGCAAAAGTCAGACATTCTGTGAGATCAAAGCAATCTGGAAAAAAAAATTTATACTAATAATGAACAAAATTAAACTACAAAAATAAAAAAAATATGTATGATTTCAAATAACTAAAACTAAATCTAAGAACAAACGCCTAAATCCCAATTTCAGTCTAACAACATACACTTAAATAACATATCAAGAAGTTCATACATAAACCATGAAAATTAATGAGTTTTAGATCATTTACCTTCAAAGAGGAATAATAATCTTGTTTGTATTTCCTTTGCCATAATAGTATAGATAACAATTTTGAAAGAGAAAATTATTAAAAGAGAGAAGAAACTAAAAAGTAGAGAGGAAGAAACCAAAAATTTTTTGAAAAAAAATTGTACGAAAAAAATTATATTTTTACTTGAGGAATAATCACTTCCAAAATTAATAAAACGGTTGAGGTTAAAAATACAAACAACTATAGCTTGATTAAGAAAATTAAGTGAGCAACTTTACTACGAAAAGGACAATAGAAATGGCAAACCTGTCAAGGACTTGATGGGAAGGAAATTTTTGAAAAGTTTTTTTTTTTATTTTTGAAAATCTAATTAGGCAGTTAAATGAGAGAAGTTGTAGGTGTGGAGCAATAAGAGGTGAGGGTACAAAGCGTGGCCATTAAATAGTGTAGGTGTAACTTTTTTTTTTTTTTTAAATTATATAATTTTCAAATGACAAAAGCTTCAAGAGACTATTTTGGGGCTTCATAATATAATAATAATATAATAGTATAGATAATAAAATGGTTGAGGTTAAAAATACAAACAACAATAGTTTGATTAAGAAAATTAAAGTGAGCAACTTTAAGTAAAAAAAGGACAATAGAAATGGCAAACCTGTCAATGACTTGATGGGAAGGAAATTTTTGAATAGTTTTTTAAAAAAAAAAAAAAAAATCTAATTGGACAGTTAAATGAGAGAAGTTGTAGGTGTGAAGCAATAAGAGGTGAGGGTACAAAACGTGGCAGTTAAACAGTGTAAGTATAATTTTTTTTTTTAAAATTATATAATTTCCAAGTGGCAAAAGCTTCAAAAGACTATTTTGGGGCTTCACTTAATATAGTAGTATAGGTTATTATTATTATTATTTATAATTTAATCCTAAACTGTCATTTCATTTATTTAAAGGCAAATTATCTGGAAGTTTTATTTGAAAGAGGAGAAATTTATTTACAAGATTTTGGATATTTTTAAAAGTTAATTACTTATTTTTTTTTTTTTTTCGTTCTTTTCTATCTCCTTCTTTATTTGATTTTCGGCGACCGGCGATTACACATTACTTCTTCTCTTTTTTTTTTTTTTTTTTTTTTTCTTTTTTTTTCTTTTCTGATATATAGTCATTGACTACCGAAAACCACCATTGATTGGGATTCATCAACAACAATCGACTACCGACTCCTTACTTTACCCTCGCCAACGGCAAAGGAGACGAGTTTATGATGAAAAAAATGAGTAGATCTCCTCAAAGATCTATGTCAGATTTGAGTAAATCTACATTAGATCTGATCAAATCTAAATAAAAGTAGTCGTCGGAATACAATCTTTTCTCTATATCTATTTTCCTCCTTCAATCTCTCATTTTTTCTACTTTTTCTCTACTACATACTTCTATTTTCTTGTTTTAATGGAAAAAATTTTCAAGTTCAAAAAAAGTTATTTTCGAATTTTAGTTACAGGCAGTGAAAATTGTAAAATTTTACAATTTTATTTTTTTGGGTGCTGAAATGAATCATTTTGCAGTTTCATAACATGTTTTCTAGTTTGATTAATAAGGATAAATGCTTAATAGAATTAAATTTTGAAACGGTAACATTTTATAATTTCAAAACTTGTTTTTCAATTTGATCAATATTTGAGATTATTTACTTAAACCCTACAAAAATTAAAAAATAATATATGTTTTTTCCCATTGTTGATGTTTGTTGTTATGCTTTTTTTTTCTCCAATTTATCAACATTTAGCACATTTTGCTATGTTTTTTTGTTTTAATTTCTCCATTTATTCTTTTTTTTTTCTGACAATATTCTGGAGATTTTGGTGAGTCTCCGACGATATTCTTAACATCTTCGACGAGCTTCCTAGTGATGTTGAACATTCTGATGAGTCTCTGGTGGCCGTCTGACGAAAGTCCAGTGGTGGTGAGATGTAGCAGCGTTTTTAAATTTATAAAAATAAAAAATAAAAAAATTATAACAATTAAAAATATGTAGGACTAATTGGTGCACGTATTTTGTTTTGGGACTAGATGGGTGTTGAACCGTGTGTATGAGACTTATTAGTAAGTACCCCTTTACTTAATTCTTAAAATTTCTAGTTTCTGTTTGGGACTGGACTATCTCTAGTCCTTTATTGGACTGGAGAGTTCAGTTCGACCCATTGGGCTGATTTTTGAGCTCCATTTTAATAATCTCAATCGTTTACATTTTAAGATTTGTCAAATATGTAAAAAAATTAAGTTCATCGGATAACAAAAAAATATGTGTTCAGATAAACTTTATATGAATCATTTTTTTTATACCGACAATTTTTTTTATACAAAACTTATCCGAACACGTGGTTGCCATTATCCATTCGACTTGATTTTCTACAAAGATAATATACTCCACAAACTCTAAAATATTCAGATTATCAAAACAGATCCAAAACTGAGTCCATTGGACTGGACAACACCTTTCCAATTTGATGAAGAACCGAAGAAAAGCCAGACCTTTTTTTTTATGATATAATTTAGGATAATTATACAAATCATTAAAGTCTAATTTAATAATAACATAAATTATTTCAGAATTCGAATAATTAAACACTTATTTTTCTTGTTATTGTAAAAGAATTATACCTTATAACTAATTGACATGTGATTAATAACTTAACATTTGTTTTTCAATTCCATCTGTGGAGGTAAAAATAGAGAAGCAAATTAAGGTACAAAAAAAGGACCAATGCGAACATAAAGGTTAAAAGCAATGCTAAATCCTATTACTATAAGGATTTGGAAAAGAACCCAAATACTCTTTTCTTTGTTATCCAAGTCTATATTATGTGGAGGCAAAAATTTTATTGTTCGCAAATTCGTTCACACCAAAAAAAACTATCAACACAACATTCATTCAGTATTTGTACTCACAATTATCTTCAAGTTCTTCAAGATGGCTAGTGAGGATGGTCTTCAAGCACACCATACATGGCAACAAATTGATTCGATACCAGACGATGAATCACTGCACTCCGATGATTTAATCCTTTCATTCAACGAGGCCTACACTTCTCCTACTGCGTCAGTCAATCAAAACAAAGGTCATTTCCTTCCTAGTGAACCATGACCTACTAACATCGTCCCCATGTCTTCTCTTTCAACCGCTTTCTCTCACATTCAGTGCTTTGGCTTCCCTTGATAAGCAATTGAAAGAAAGTGTCATGGACTGCATTTGTACAGTGCCAAGTACACATCAAAAATTGACTATAAACATAACTATGGCAAAGGCATCAACGCAAAAAGGGGATGAAGACGATGGTGGTGATGAGTTTGGATTATGTGCCACTGTGCAATTTTTTTAAGGATTTGATACGATGAAAATGGATCAAGTTTTAGGTTGTATGGTTCAGTGTTCGATTTGTTTGAAGATTTTTTGATTAGGTCAGAAGCTACTCGCATGCCTAGCTCGCATTTGTATCACAGAGACTGGTATCTTTCAGTGGCTTGGAAAGGATAACTCGTGTCCACTATGTCGCTACCAAATTTCTAGTTAAATTTGATAATTTTTACAATTTTTGGCCCTGTTTGTTTGGAGAGTTAGAGGGGGGATTGGGATTGGTAGTGAGATGGGACCCATTAACATCGTGTTTGTTTTGAGAGATGCTAAAGGGATTGATGGCGAGCTCCGGAATATGAATCCCCTAGGGGAGGGGATTCGGATGGGCCTCAAAGACTTGGTATTAGAAAAATAGTTCGGCAGACTAAAAAATTTTTATTTTTTATTTTATTTTTTACATGTTGGGCATTTTTTTTTAAAACATTAATATTTAATGTTTTGTATTTTTTTTATTTTTTTATTTTTTTATATTTATTTTATATAAAAATAATTTAACAATCCCTACACTAACAGCTATAATTAAAACAAACACAATTTTATTTAATCCTCTCACTATTAATCCCCCTCGCTATGAATCCCCTCCATTCTACTTCTGAAAACAAACGGGGCCTTTGTATGTTACAACTTATATATATATATATTAATAAAGATATTTAAGTATTTATAGTATGTAACAAATTTTATATATGCATAATTAAATGGTACGGTTTGGTTTTATAACTATAAAATCACGAATCAAATCGTGAGGTATAGTTCGCCTATTTTAAGAATCATGACAAAACAGTATATTAAGAAAATCAAATCAAACCATACAATTTGATCTATATTGAAACTAATTTGTATTTTTTTTTTTTGTTTATTTTTTACTCAGCCCTAGTTATCGTGAAGAGTTCATTTAGGATTTTTCAATTACAAAATGACACGTTGGATAGACGAAGTCCCCTATCCCTTTTTAAATATAATCTAGATATATCTGAAAAATATATTTAAAAAACTCAACAAATACAAAAAAAAAAAAAGAAAAAAAGAAATATATTGAATTTTTATATTTAGTAAAATTTTAAAATATTTTTTTCATAATTTTTTTACTTTTTAATTTTTCAATCAGTTAAAAATGTTGTATAAAAAGCATCTATGTAACCACGATTATATGACCAATCATATATGACATTTATTATTTTATCTCAAAAAAATCTATTAGAACTTACTTTGAGTTTTTTTTTTATTATTCAAAATGCGATTTCAAAAGCAGGTTAGTTTCCTGAATAGTTTAAAAAGCGGGTCAATTCTCTAAATAGTTTCTTTTTTTGGAATATAAAAAAAAAAAACTCAATAAACATGTTTATGTAAAAAGAATGCTATAAATATTCCAAAATAGGCAATACTAACTGAAAAAATAGCATCTTTTAGAAATTCATACCAATGCAGAAATTATTAGAATTTTGATGTAAAAGATTTATAGATGGAATTAACCATTTGGTTAATATATCCAAAGCCAATCCTTCATGATTGAAAGAAATTCCTATGGATCCAACAAAGAAAGTAAATTGGAACAATACAAGTACAAGAAATAACATAGTATTATCTGATTCATAAGGATACGAATAAGTGTTCTTATTGCCAAAATGATTAATAGTAATAAAAGGATGTATTATGTTTCTTACATTCTCATCAATTTGATATGTATGGCTCGGATTCATAGGCGGACTCGGATTTCAAACATTTATCCAAAACTCTAAATCATCTTCTATGAGATGAGACGGGTTGGACAGTCAAACGGGCTGGGATGGGCCATGAGATGGGTTGGACAGGTTGGGTAATATCGAGTTTTCTACCTGCGGGCCATTTGATAACCCCTAGTTACGGATAGTAAATTCCTTATTAAGAATTTCATTTCTCAAATTTAATTCAATTCAATAATTTAATTTATTTTTGGTATATTTTATTTTCTTTTTTTTTTATACAAAAAGTAGATGTATTCAACATTTACAAAAAAATATATATACATATATATAATTTAATATATATATTCAACACAATAAGTCTGAATAACACCCCAATTCCAGGTCGTTAAATACATTAAATCAACCTCAAATATATACAAATTTGCCCCCAAAAATTAATTACACAAATGTCTCCAAAATATAATTTATACAATCTCCAAATATAATAATAGTGGTGGGTCTCAAAATCTAACTCAAATAATCTCTTTGGTACTTCAACTCCAATTGCTATTAAATTGCTCCATACCTGAAAAATAAATTAATTCGGGAAGTATACAATACAATAGAAATAACAAAGTTCGAATAAAGAATAAATCGACACAAATCCAACAATTTACAATATTGCATAACAATTCAATATTACCAAAGGAATTTACCAAATTACCCAAACAAATCCACTTAACATATGATAATTTGCTCAAGGCCAAATATCCGGTCCTACTCAGTACATGACCAGTGGACAAATTCACTCATTCACCCACCTCACCCAAGCACCACGGTTATCTAGGCAGATTGGTGTAAACTAATTAACAAGGTCCACTCGATCTATGTAGGGAGCATTTCTACGTTATTCAGTCAAGACAAATCACTATTTTTAACACAAATATCTTCACAAAATTGTACCAAGTGACTAGAATAGTCAACGAATCAACAACAAATAATTTCACAGAATTTATCAATAATCATAATAATCAAGAGGATTATAAGTTGAGAATGTTAGAAATTGGGCACCCATGTGGCATGACCCTTTGAACCTTTTGAACCTGAACCTCTTGAACCTTATCCATGTAAGTTTGAATTTTAATTCAAACTTATTTGGATAACCATTCAGGATATCTATATGCATCATATCAATAGATATGGATAGATGGATAGATAGATATTGGTGGTTATATATCTGATTATATATTTTAGATAATATATTGATATATCAGATACGATATATCAGATTATATGGTTAATCTAAAATATACGTATATCAGATACGTTATGGGGTTTTTACCCATAACCTTTTTTTCCCAGACTCTGTCTCTGACTCTCTCCCATTAAACAACGATCAAGCCATTTTGCACTGTGACTTGTGTGGGTGATACTCATTTTGTAGTATCACTCCATTGCTGGGTTCGTTGTTCAGATTTTGGAAGCACGTGATTTACCCACGAGGTTCTTCTCTAAAAGGTATGATTCTGATATTTTATCCGCTGCGTCATAATGCTTGATGATTTACATTGGTATCAGAGCTAGTATGGGTATTTTCGTGCTTATTTTTATGCATTAAAATATGTGTATATTTTTATATAAATATATATACATGATATATGCATGAATATTAATAGAGGAGGAAGATGTCTTCATTTTTATGTTCATTAAATGTTATTTTTAATGCCATAAATGTTTTTATTGTGAAAAATGGAGTCCTGCAGTACCGAAGTTGGCCCAAAAACCACCCTAGAAGGCGGAGCGTGGACCGAACGCGCCACCTGACGCTGTTAGCCGATACCACGCGCCTCCACGCGCTCTCACGCGCTGAGACGCGCTTCCACGCGCGCGCTGTCCTCGTTTTCACGCGCGCGCAGTGCGTTGAGCCGCGTGCTGAGCGGCGTTCTGAACGGCGTTCTGAGATACGTTCTGCGCCGTGCGCTGAGCCTCTCGCTGAGCCGTCTATTGAGCCACGCGCTGAGCCGCACCATTTTTCCTCCATGGCTTGGCTGGCTTGGCTGCTGGTGCTAAGGCGCTGTTTGTTCTGTTTTAAATTCTGAATCGCGTTAAATGGTCATAATTAATTCGTTATAGCTTTGTTTTAAGCATGGTTGATACCGTTAGACTCAGAATTAAATTTTATATCTTCTATAGAATTTTCAAAATTTTATAAAAATAAAAAATATTTTTCCTGAAATAATAATTCATTATTTCTGCTTTAAAATACATCTGGTGTTGCATGATTAAGTTTATGGGGCTGAATTTTTTATTGTAGACTGTTGTTATAGTTTACTATTTACTGGTATGGTTATTGCATTTTACCAGATTCTGGAATATTTATTTCTAATTTTATGTGTGTTTATTAGTTATTTAAAATTCCAGAAAATTCCAGAAAATTTCAGAAGTGTTATACTTTCTGTTATGGCATAATTTGAATATTAAATACAACATATTATTATTTTTTGCCCAGAGTTTTTAATATGTTGTAATTAGAATAGCATGATTAATTGTTATTTGTTTAAATTCTATTATTAATTGTGACATAGCATGAGTTGGTTGTGAATCTACATTTTGATGCTATTGTATGGAATTAAATTTTTTTTATCATGCTTTTAGACATGCCATAGTCAGTGGGAGGTTATTCGGTTGAGAGAAATCTTTGTAGATTAACTCCCGAAAACCAATATTTTGCGCATAAATTAAATTAAATTTTGGATAATTGTCACCTGTGGCGCAAGAGATGATTACGAGCATAGCGGATTTTCGATCTTGCGACTTGTGTAATATTGTCACTATTTAATTTAGATTTTTGTGGCAAAATTATATTATGCTAATCAAATTAATCCCAATGCGAATTTCTCTCTAAATTGACTTAACTTATGGAAGTAAATTGGTTGACCTAGACTTAGTAGAGATGTTCAAATGTGAACAATGTAATCCTATTCTTTAGATGAGCAAAAGTCTTGGAGACTTTAGGCCAGACCTTAATTGAGCCAAAGTAAGGAAACATGACTCAAAGTCGTCGTGGTTTTGTTGCCTTGTTTGGCACAATAAAAACTAATGTATGCGCTATGGTTAGCGGCATGCTACGTAGTTTTGGTTGGCGAGTTTTGGAGTTATGAAATTATTAAGCCCTCAATAGATCTGTATATGATCTTGACTATTGAGCTGCGCGAATTGACTTTGTAATTTGACTTGTATATAATGTTACATCATTGGATGAAGCAACATTCAAGAGTCACGTCATCCAAGAAATGCGAGCTTAAATGAATTAGTCATTAAGTGTAAGACGAGTAGCCAGTATGAGCAGTGTTTTTGCTTTCTACCCAATTATTGGGAGTGGATGAAGCAAAATTTCATGCACTATAATAGTGTGCATTGAAGTATCACTTGAAGTTAAAAGATTAGCGCTTAGTTGCAGCAAAATCTATTAACACTAAGTGAAAAGATTAGTGCCAAGTGGTTGCAAAATCTATTAGCATTGCCAACTTGTCTTAGTCTGGACACTTACTGTTTCCACACTTGAGTGTGAGACATGAGGAGGTGCTTCTTTGTATAATTCCTTAGCTAGGCTAACGTTTTGAATAACGTTTACCACTAAACGCAAACGTTGCAGCATAGTAATGAAAAAGGTCAAGGTCGATAAGGTTGTTATGACTCTAAGAATTTGACGCATCGCTTATGAGAGCATTGTGTTGAATTAGACTCTTTAGCCTAATTCGCGCTTAAGTTACTTCAGGAGCTATCATAGTTGATAGCTTATTCTCTCCTTCTTGTGAATAGTAGAATTAATTGCAAGTAACTATGAAGCGAGAAATAAATATGGCAAGAGGAGTATCGTCATCTTTCAACTAGATGCATTAAAGTGTATGGAGAATAAAATTGACTTGAAAGTGCAAGGGATTAGCACTTACTAGTTAAATTTGTGACTTAGGCGCACTTGGTATCTCCATGACATCCTTTTATGATCTAGTGAACATGAATTAGTCATGAGTCATTACCTAGTTGGGCCTAAACCTTTAGACTTGTCTACGAGAACTCACACATTAGGATGATTGGAATTAGTTTATGACATTGGACATAAACCGGTGGCTTGTTGTACTTAATCACATTAATGAGAAGATGACATAGATGGTTTGAGTAAGCTTTTTTGGGCCCACTCGCTTGTGACATCCTGCTCTCATATGAATGTGTAACTTTGTTCGCAATGGTTGCGCACAAGTAGGAAAGCCGTAGAAGGTCATTTGTTTTGGCGCATTTAGTCCACTATAATATTTGTGACTAGATATGTGTAAGGGTATGATAGCTAAGCCTCAATCTCGACACATTTATAGATTACGATACGCATCTGAGTCAAGACTATTTTGATCTCCCATAAGTCAAAAGTTTTGAGATGATTTTTGACATTGCACATATGAGGTCGAGATCAATTAGATAAGAGCTTTTGTGCTTTTAGTTTTGACTAAGGTGGCGAGTATCTATTTGAGTTTTTTTTTAGAAAGCTCTGTGAAGAGAAATGGATGCTTAGAAAATTGATTATTCCTAGTACTCAACAACACAATGGTGTAGTAGAGATAAGGAATTAAATATTGTTAATGTTAGGTGGATAATGGCGCAAAATGTTTCCCAATTGGGAATTGCACTAGTTTGTTGCCTATATTCCTAACTAAGTGCCCTCCATATCAGATTTTACACTCCATTTGAGTAATGGGTTAGCGGAGAGCCATCTATGGGTGATCTGTAACCGTTAAGCAGCTTATCTTTATTTTACTTCTCATAAGGTTGCGAAGTTAAGACCTAGAGTTCTATGGCGCATTATTGTATGCTGTCTTGTAAACACATAGGGTCACGTGGCGCATTATTGTATGCTGTCATGTAAACCCTCCGGGTCATGTGCATATAGGTAAGCAGCTTTGTGGGAGTGTAACTAAGTCACATAAAGTTTTCTTAGTAAAGGTGACGTGAATAGAGTTTTTGGAATTCTATAAGATAGAGAATTCTAAGCATAGCGCTCTATGTAGCCTAGTTGAGAATGGAAAGAAATTTCCAATATCCTAGGGACAACGGGAGCGATGTGCCTACTGATGGATTACTTCATTAGAGAAGAATACTCTACATTCTTAGTTGCGTGGTAGCGAATGTGAAAATTTTCCACGTCATCACTAGGTGATTGAGAAGGAAACATTCATGATTGCTCCGCAAGATAAGATGATAAAGAGCCTAGGATAATGCCAAAGGCTCTAGTCCCCTGTTTTTAGAAAGTGGATAAATGTTGCGCAGTTTAAGACAAAGTCTTTGAGGATTAACAATTTCTATAATTTGGTTGACTTTCCATTATGACGTGAAACTATTCTAAGGTTATGCGCAATTTGGGTAGTTATTGTTGAGGCATAAGGCTCGCTAGATACCGAAAAGTCACACCATTGAGAAAAGTGTAGACCATGAGAAGACTTCCTCCTGGGGAGTGAGGTTATTTCGATTTAGGCTATGATTGACATAAGTTCGGAACATTGATTTGTGGACATTGTGACCCAACTTCTCGTTGGAGAATTGGATAAGTAGATCCGTAGGGATTTACCTTCTGCTTTTATGGTGAAAAGTTAGGAGCGCAAAAAGGTTGCTAGTTCCAATAAATCTTTTACAGCTTAAAACAGTTATCCAAATAGTGGTTCTTAGATTTCGTCAAACCATGATAGGCCGACGATGATCGATGAAGACCACTGAGGTATGATCAATGGTCCAAAAAGAACTTTTTCCTTACTTAGTCATTATGAGCCAGGAATTTATAAGGTTGTCGCCACCTAGAGTGGGCAGTCCTCTATTTTAGATATGATGGACATGGGTGATGTAATTTATATGCTCGGATGTACGATCCTTAGGGATTGTTTTGGGAAAATTCTCGGTTTGCCTTCGATGACTTACATAAGGAATATCCTAGAATGATTCTAGAAGTAAAATTGCAAACCCATTGACTTACCTATCAGTAAAAGCCAAAGCCTTAGCTATTGAGTGTATCCTCGGATTGTCTTTGGGAGAAACAGATGACCTATATTCCTTGATCTTTTCTTTGTTGTTGGACCTAAAGTACGCTTTGTGGGCGTATTCGGCATGATAAGTGTTATCTTTGGTAAATGGTCAACTGAGTTGTTTAGACATTGACCTTGCTCATTAGACTGTGGATAGAATGCTTTACTAGTAGTATATTAATTTGCTCCTTGTAAGATTCAATGCGCTAGTTGGGCGCATCTGCGCTAGTTGGGCTCATCCAGAATGAACGCAAATTGGTCACCAAAATATCTTTAGAGAGGTAATTGCGCAAGAGGTAGTGATCTTGAACCACTTCATGTGAGGCACAAATGGTGGATTCCATTGTATATGCTTATCGTAAGAGGTGCTAATAAGGCTTATGCTTGGAATCTATAATTGCGCAGACTGTGGTCGTGTTTTTTTTTTAAATCGATCACTTATTTGTTATGAGATGATGGGATGTTGACACTATTATGGTTTGTGTCATAATGATTAGCAGATGATGATGTCAGCAGGCACGATTAGCTCACTCACATGAGCAATCGCCCTTGGCGCTTGGGAGCAAGCAAGGATGAGACTAGTGGTTTATTTTTATTTGGAGCCAAGAGAGGCTTAAATTATCCACTATGCATGTCACCTTGGTTACAACCAAGATGAGGTCGTGTTAAGGACCAAACATGGATGTTAGTACCCACTTTCCATGTTGTGCCTGTTATGATTAGCCAGATGCGAGATCTCATTTGGCGCCTGGAAGGCGAGCAAATAGAAAATTCGAGTTAGGTGCTAGAAAGCGACTAGACTAATATCTGTACGGTGTATCGAGTATGACGTCACTTTTTTGGAAGAGTTACTCCACCGTAACATGTATTCATACTACATGTGCTTGGCGACCGAGTAATGAGGTGAGAGAATGGATCTCTGTTTCCTCACCGTGTGAATCTTATGTGTCATTATTGATATGACTTTCGTTTATGTACCCTTTTGTGACTTTTGACTATGTCATAAGATAAGGGGTTGATGTTCTGCTAATTTGGTATGTTGCCTGCGGTCATGTATGATTCGGCCTTAAGGGACATCACTGGGAAAGCGGTCAATCCTAAACTAAATGGCATGAGGGCAAAGGAAAGATCATCTAGTATTACACCACTGCTGTATATTTACTTCCGGCAACTCACATCGCTCTGTATGAGAGGCGGATTGAGTGTGAATATATTGCAAGAATTGAGAGGGTCAAACATGCTCTTTTTGAGGGATTAGATATGTTTTTTGGACCGATGTAATTAGATGGGTCTGGGGTATATGAGACACTATTTCTGTTCTTTATGGGTTGATGTCTCTATGCTGGCTCATTTTGAGTTTCTAGTATAGCGCTCCCACATGCAGGTGTTCTCAGCAGTCGCACGGTGCATTGGCTAGTATGAGATTGTTCATTTTTGGGGAGATTGAGATAGAGATAGAGATGTGGCAGTGTCATGCCAACTCATGTGCGAGTGGGGGATGTTAGAAATTGGACGCCCATGTGACATGACCCTTTGAACCTTTTGAACCTGAGCCTCTTGAACCTTATCCATATAAGTTTGAATTTTAATTCAAACTTATTTGGATAACCATTCAGGATATCTATATCTATCACATCAATAGATATGGGTAGATGGATAGATAGATATTGGTAGTTATATATCTGATTATATATTTTAGATAATATATTGATATATCAGATACGATATATCAGATTATATGGTTAATCTAAAATATACGTATATCAGATACGTTATGGGGTTTTTACCCATAACCTTTTTTTCCCAGACTCTCTCTCTGATTCTCTCCTATTAAACAACGATCAAGCCATTTTGCACTGTGACTTGTGTGGGTGATACTCATTTTGTAGTATCACTCCACTGCTGGGTTCGTTGTTCAGATTCTGGAAGCACGTGATTTACCCACGAGGTTCTTCTCTAAAAGGTATGATTCTGATATTTTATCCGCTGCGTCATAATGCTTGATGATTTACAATTAAAATAGAAAACATTTTGCAAAGAGATTTTAGATTGAGCATATTGTATACCACATGAATTATCTCAAAATAATCACCTCTGATACCAACACTTCAATATTCTAAAATTGCTCCATGATTCTCCAAAAATAACTCTATTCTCTTAAATAAAATTACTAACTCTCACTCTAAATACTTTCAAACTAAATTTAAAATTTCTATCTTACACAATCTGTGGGAAGGAGAGATCCGAATGCAGAGAGGATGAAGAAATGGCAGAAGAATAAGAAGATATGGAGAAGTATGCCTCACTAGCTCCACTTATAGAAAAATGAAGAAAGCAATAAGGATTAAAACAATGAAAAGAAAAGAAAAGAAAAGGAAAATAAAGGAAAAGATGGAATGATATGGAATACAAGAAAGGAAAGGAAGGTTAGGTGGTGAAGGATGAGCAACCACGTTTTTGTTTTTGTTTCTTTTTTTGTTTTTTTGTTTTTTCCACTGAAAGAAGAATAGGAAAATGTGGAAAATGGGAGAAAAATTTTACGTAGATGAACAGTAATGAAGTAGATATAAAAGAGATAAAATAAATATAAAAAAATAATTTAAATTAAATTCTCATCTAAAAATCTCACCACTAAACTATTATATTGAACCACCAATACCGCTCATTAAAATATTAATACCTCAAAAATACGAGATTTCACACTGAATGATTTGAAGTTATTCAACATATAAAATATAAACGTATTTTTTTTGTTCAATATAAATATTTTCAACATATTCAATTTGTTTAATTTTATTTTTTTGTACGACGTTAATATGTTCAGAAAACCAGAGTTGAACCAAACTCAAAATAGAAATTGTCATGGAAGTTGAATTGGTAATCAAATCAAAAGAATATAGGAAAAACATATCAAGGTGAGAATTAAAGGTATGAATCAATGGTGAGAATGACAAATCTTCAACACCGACAATGCACCGGCGAGATGATGGCAAAGATGGAGATCTGAAATGGCAACAATACACCGAGAAGCCAATGGCAAAATGACGACGACAATGGAGATAAGAAATGATGAGAATGCACCGGTTGAACGAAATCCTTTTCTGGCGATGGAGATCTTCAACGCTAACAATAAAGATCTATGGTATTCTGAAGGTGGAGGTCTCTAGTATTATGAATATGAAGATATTTGGGTATGGGTTGCGGTGTGCATTCAAATAGCCAAGTAGTGTGTTACCTTAGGGCTTGTAATAAAAAATTAAGGTGTAAATTAAGATATTTTCAAACCCTAAAAATTATAATGTGTGTGCACTAAGTAATGGTGTGTACTAAGAGAATTAGTAGTGTGTAAATAGAATTACCATTAATCTTACTTCCTTTAAAAAATTGTTAATTTGATCAATATGATAGTATTATAATTGACATTTCATCATGATTTTTTAAAACATTCTATATATATGGTAGCTATGTCAAATATTTTAACTTTTCGGAAAAAAAAAAAAAACATTATTTTGGGCCTGTTTTGTAACATTTATATTTACTATTTTTTTTTGTTTATACTTACAGATTTTTTTGAAAACTATAAATAAAAACTCGTTTGGTTTCTGTTTTTATTTTCAAAAAATTGTAAATATTTTACAAAATTTATTAAGATTAATGATTCATCCACACAATTTGCTTCCCCCAAATGCACACAATTGAGACTTTGACTGGTAAAAGTTTCTAAAATGGGAGATTCTTAGCAGTCAGAGTCTCAATTGTGTGCATTCGTATAGAGCAAATTGTGTGGATATAGCGGTATTGATTTTATTAAATTTTGTAAACATAAAAAAGTAGGTTTCACTTTTCTTTCTTTTTTTTTTTCCCCATTTCTTCTTCTTTCTCCTATTTTTTCTGACTACCACCCATTGCTCTCACGTCCTGATTTACCTTGTTCCTGCCTCAATTTTATTTATTAAATATATATTTGTATATATATATAATATGTATATAATTTAATTTTTTTAATTTAATAAAACAAAAATATTAAAATATTAATATTCATTTTAACTCATTTATTTACCATATTCTATCTTCCAACTCTCATTAATTATAAATTAATAGCTATAATATACTATATTGCCTTTAATTTATTTATTTTTTAAATCAACAAAATTAACCCGCCCCCATCCCACTCTCATCTCACCCCCAATATGGGCGCAGAGGATGACAAATCCGCTTCAATCCTGTCCTGTTGTTATTCTTACTCATCTTTATCGGCTACCATCACCAATGACCTCCTCCATGAATCATTTTTTACCAACACTTCTTGTGATCAATAACTACCTCTAGCTATTGCCAACTATCTCTTACCGGTGTCAACAATTTTAGTCACTACCTCCCATGGCCAACAACCATCTCTGGCCACCATCTCCAACTGTCAACAATAATTTCCTGCAACCCCCATTTTCGTTTGTTTTCAAAATAAAATATTAAAATACATGTGTACTAAACATGTTTTTTTATTTTCGTTTTTATCCAAAATAGATATAAACATGTTTAATATTTTTTATAAATAAAAAACAGTAAACTGTAAACGTTACCAAATGACACCTTAGTAATTCACAATCAACATTGAGTCCTTTTTTGTTCCTTTTCTTGATGAGTAAAAAATCTTGTATTAAAGTTCAAATCACAGGTGATATTTTTTCAATTGTATCTACTTTAGGTTTGAAATGTGTACTTACATGAACTTTTGTGTGTGAAAAAGGGAGTTTATGTAAATAGAGAACTTATGGAACCGGTCCTTATTGTTGTGTTCATGATTCATAATTTTCATGTTGGGGCTTCTGCATTTAGATTTTATCAAGTGCTTACCCGATTGCTGTTGTAATTGTTCTTCATTGTATATATTTATTATCACCAATTTGTAGAAAATGTTTGATATTCTTTATTTATTTTTTGTTGTAGTTCAGTTTGGAGTGTTATTATTCCGCTTTTGATTAATGAGAAAGTGAGTTTTTAAGTTGTGATCACTGTATGTTTCTATTTTTCTCCTTTCTTCTATTCTCTTTATCTACTACTCTGTTACATCAATTTGGTGTCAGAACAAAAGCGTCGATCCTCGATTTCTTTCTCTTCGTTGCTTATTACTGAAATCTGGTGATAAACATACCTCTTGGGATTAAGGACGTAAGAAAAATTGAAAAAACTGACCAAACCGATTGAATCGGACTGAAACAACTATATTTGATCTGTTTTTTTTAACAAGAATCGGTTTGTGTGATTTTTTAATTTGATTTTTTTCGATTTTTGGTTCAGTATCGGTTTAAGCACCTTGTGCACCGAAACTGACCGTTTCAACATATATTGTATTTATAATATATATATATAATCTAATAATATAATGATATTAATAAGTATAATAAATTATTAATCTTATCGTCTCTATAATTTAAGTTAGTAAAATCTTATTCTAAATAACCTTAACTTTAACTCATTATGAAACCTTAGTATTTATTATTTTTTGCTTGTATTTTTATTAATTTAGAAATTGGAAAGTATTTATTAAATGGATGGATTTGATATGTTTGAAGTGGTGGACAAATAACGAATTCAATGTTTTTACATAGATTAATGACTATACTAAAAAGTGACTCAAGTTTGAAAGATCCTAAACTGATTAAACCGTATCAAATCGAACCGTTTCAATTGGTTCGGTTTAGTGTGGTTCAATGGGAGAAACGGTATGTATCGGTACTCAAAATATAAAACCAACATTATCAATTTGGTGATAAATTTCACCTAAATACTAACCATACTGAACCGATTATATCTCTAGTTAGAATTACCGGAACCCTAGCCGACAATGTTAACCAACCAAGGACTTTCAATCTTCGCTCTACCATCATCATTGCAGATTAAAATGTTATTTAATTATTGAAAACTCATCAGCACTCATTTTTGTAAAAATTAAAGTTGTAAAAAATAATATTTATCAAATTGATATGTGATCACACTAACCCTTTTGACATTGAATTTGTTTAATACATGAGATTAGGGGTGTAAATTTGGCCCCAACCACCCGGGCTCGAGTCGGGCCATGTCAGGCCTCGCGAGCTCCTACCAAAATTTAGGTGAGGCCGGGTCAAGCCACGAGCTAGAGAAAAGGGGTATTTGGGCCTTAGGCAAGTCGGTGGGCCTAGGCTTGAGCTCAAGCTTGGGTAGGCCTAGACATTTTTTTTTTCCCAGTAAAATTTTATTATTTTTCACTAAAAATGACACTGGGCCTTGAGCGGGCATGGCGTGTCGGGCCTTAAGCGGGTTGATGGGTCAGTCCATAGGCTGAACGATCTTCAAAATGACGGTTCAGGCCCAAGCCCAAGGTCTCGGGCTGGGCTTAGGCCAAGGCCAGGGCCAGGTCCTAACCAGGCCCACCCTAGGCCACAGACTATTTTTACACTCCTACATGAGATGAACCTCGTATAGGCCGAAGGAAATGGGAAAGATTGGTGGGGATTGAAAAATGTATCTTTGAAGCTAATTCTTTGTCTCTTTACACACTGAATGATTCCGAGTCTTTTTTTTTTTTTTTTTTTTGGTGCTGAAATTTATTTATTTTAAAACTCATTAGTGATATATATATATAAGACATTAGTCTAAAGAACACTGAAAATCTTTAAAAATAATAAAAAATAGAATTTTCTATTTCAATTTTTTTTTTCAATTAAAAATCATCAAAGGTGTTTTACGACCATACATACTTTGAAATTACAAATTTAATTCGTTTGGGAAGTGAGTTTGCATTTTAATGACTATTTTAGTCTGGGGCTAAAAAGTTCGTTTGAGTTAGACCTTTTTACTTTTTTTGAGTTTTGTGAGAGAAAACGTGAAATGTTTGTTGATTGGATGTAATATTTTGTCTTATTGACTTTTTAACCTATTTTGTTTTTTTGTGACTATTTTAGCCCCAAATTGACATGCCAAACCAAGCCTAAGAGTCACTGCCAAAAAATCACAAATTGCAATTCTTTTATTCAATTATTTTTCATTTGTGAGGCGTGGGGCAGAATTATTATTATAATAAAGCTCTCTGTTCTCAATACGAAATTGAGAGGGGTTCAAAATCTATTTTGAGACTAATACTCACTAATTAGTTAGAGAACTATATATTGTAGGTAATTTTAGTATGAATGGGGGATGGAAATCAAGCTAATAATAAAAGTGCAAACACTTAATTTGGAAACACTCCCAATTCAAAACTTTGCATGCCTTACACTGTGTTTGGTTGAGGGATTTGGGAAAAGATTTGGAAAGGGAAAGGAAAAAGGTGTGTGAAACTAGGTGAAATGTAGGTATATTTTATTCACATTTCACCTACTTTATCCATTTCTCTTTCCAAATCCCTCATTAAATCCTCCAACCAATCACAACATTAAAGTCAAGCATGTCTTGAACCATCCATCATCAAATATATTGGAAATTTTTGAACCTTACAGCCCCCTGCAGAGGTGAACAATAAAGAAGGACAAGTAAAACAAACCAAAAAGAAAATCTTGAGAACTGTTAGCTTCGTGTAAAAGGAAGGGGGAAAAGAAAGGCGACCTACAATATTGATTGGTATAGGATGGATCCGTGTTTTAAAAGGTGCATTAGGCACACAGCTTGGCACTTCGAATAGGTCGAAGCGACGGGCAATACGCAAGGCGAAACTTAGGTGTCAAGGCAAGGGCTTTTTTTCAAGGCCTGAGGCGTGAGCTTCATGGGCTTTACCTATTTTTCTACTCCAACTATTGATCAAGTGCTTTTTTTTGTGGGCATACCCACAAGAAATCAAAACTCTTCAATATAAAATGACTAAATGTGGTCAAAAGAGAGCAAAATGTGATAAAAGACTAAATGTTATGCTTTATATCTTTTGTTGGATATTATATTTCTAGTTTTTAGAAGATTGAATGTTACATTTAAAGATTATCTGAAATGGTTATGATTTTTGAAATTTATATATATTTGTTATGTTGAAAAGTTTGCCTATTTTATAATTTTCGCTTTGGTGAGGTGCGCGCCTTGCCTCGCGGCTCACAATTAGGCTATAGAAGACCTTATCGTCTTGGTGCATCTACAGCCTTTTAAAACATTAGGATGGATTCACACAATAGCTAAAATAAGGCTAGGAAAGACGTGGAAGATGATTATGCAATAACAGTACAACAAAGCACCACAGAAACAAACAATAATATCAACTTCAATTCTAAACATAATTGCATAATAAAGCACTTATAGAAAATTAATACACCCAAAAATCCACACAACTGATCTTCTAAGTAACAACATATCTTCAAAAAGGACATTTGAAAAATAGATTTATCATTAAAGCATTATCTACAAGAGCATCAGGAACTTCATACAAAATCACCAGTCCAAAACTTTCGATAAATCACTAGAGTCCAAAACTAGAAACTAGAAGTTTGATGAATTTGCACAATGAGTACGTAATCATAAAATAATAATAAATAAATAAAAACTCATCATAAGAAGAAAATATTTTAAGTACAAAACCAACAATTACAAACTGAGGATGAAATTGCATACGCTGGATTACATCCCTTGTCTATCCAACCAGGATGGGGGCACAGTAATTTTTGCAACAAAAATTGACTAATGACAAAATAAAAATAAAAAAGGCGACACAAAAGAAGAGCTTTAATATTTAACATGGTGGAGATGACTAAATTGAATTTGACATAGGAACATACTTCAAATCAACAATCTAAACCTTTTTTTGGGATAAGTAAATCAACAGTCCAAACATATATACAGAATAAACAATTTCTCAGCCTACAGAGATATGACACAAAATTTGTCCAATAGTGACTAGCTTCAATTTATTTACTACACATAAGAGCAATATTTCCATCACATATAGCAAAATTGGAACAAGAATAAATTGCAATTGATAGTAAGGCAAGTCACTCATCAGTAAGATTAAAGGACCTCAGATCATCGGTGCCTTGTGCATTAACCTAAAAACAATAGATGCATAACAAAAATAAGGATATACCTACCATCCAATTTGAAAACAAACAAACACATACACACTCTTCTAAACACTCACTCTTCTAAGATCATAAACCATGATCATCAAACAATACATTAAGGGCATGTTTGATTGGGTGGATTAGAGTATAGGATTGAGATTATTAATCCGTGAGCCCAATTATCCTATGTTTGTTTTAATATTTTGGTTTAAGATTATTAATTCAATGGATAATTAATCCAACAAATTTGTAGGATTATTAGTAATGGAGTAGGGGTGGGATTATTAATCCAATGGATATTAATCCAATTGGATAATGAATACTACACTAATTTAATAGGATTATTAATACTTTACTATTAGTCTTGTGAATCAAACATGACCCAAGCTCTATTGGTATCTCCAACCCATTGTCTATAAGAACAAAACTTAACACCATAAACTCTGCAGGATGAACTCATCTTACACACACCTTTATAGCACAAAGGAATCATCTGTGTTACATAGACTCAGGCATGAGCATTGGTGTGGATGATCTCGACGCATGGTATGAGCCCTTAAACTTACAATACATTGATATGATCCAAAACTAACAGCAAATTGGTGAATACATAATGACTAGCATTCAAATACCCCACTCCATTACCCTTGTGTTATCTAGTGCACGCATATTGAATCATAGATTCATAATGTCATCAGTAAGTACAGCTTCATCACATGTCATCCACAACTTCACTCAACACCCACTTGCCCAAAACTATGAGAATTAAAAACATCACAACATGACCGACAGAAATCAAAAGCAGCAAACACTAAAGATCCCAAACGGAAGAATAAAGTGATCCACAGACTCTTCTGCATTCCTGAACATTGTCCACTTTCAAGACAACAAAAGGAATCTTTGCATAAGCTCTCAAAAAAAGAAGCAAGTGCCATAGCTAATTAGACCAAATGATTATCAATTCATAATTCAAATCAAGTGAAAATCAGTTATTTGCATACACTAACACTTTCTACTCTATCTTTGCCTTTTTAATTTTAATTTTTTTTTGTTCTTTTATATACTCTTCACTAATCATCATATGCTATATCTTGTTATGTTATTTAATCACCTAACACAAAATTATAAGTTTCACTTTCTCCACCAATTACAACACCCTTAAAATATTATGTGACCGTATTTCAAGAGCACTCATCCATTGCAACTATGTTTTATGACCATACTTTCAAATTACAAATTTAATTAAAAGTACACCAATGGTGCTTTCACAACCAAAAAGTCACAAATTAAAATTTATTTATTCAATTATTTATTATTAGATTGATAGAATTGATGTTAGTACATAATATATGAAATAATTTGAGGGTCCATAAAAAAATTAGGGGACATTTTACATACATATTAAAATTGTTTATAAATTAATGAGGGAATAAAATAATTTTAAAAAACTTAGGGGGCATGGCCACCGTTCCTCTCCAAACTCCATACATGTATATCAATAAGTTTGACCATTGTGCTAGTTATACAGAATTAATTAAATCATAGTATAGAACACATAATAGAGAGAAAGAGCATGTTAATTATGTGATTTTAACTAATTTTTCTTGACCTTACCTTTCTATCTATTTTGTGTTTTATTAATTCTATAATTTATTAATTGTCTAATATTAAATTTTCTCAGGCATTCAAGAAAATTTGGCCCCCTAAACCCTAGAATTAACACAAAAATAATTTTATACAGACACTAGTACTCTTATTAAAAAATTTACTAAAAGTACAAGAGGTTAAATATGATTAGTTGTAAAAAAAAAAAAAAAAAAAAAAAAAAAAAAAAGAAGAAGAAGAAGAAGAAGAAGAAGAAGAAGTTGTTAATACTGAAACTTCTAATAATGTTTGAATATTATTACATACATGTACTTTTAATAAGATTTAATTTAAATTTATTTATTTATTTATTTATGACAATGCAACATATAAGTTAGTGTTTGTTGTTGCAGTTCCTCCACTCACTGGCCGACGATTGACATCACTCTTCAGTGCATGCTTGTACTGTTCATGTGTATGAAGAGAGAGAGAGAGAGGAGGGTGGGCTCCACATGCATGCTCAATGCGTGATGCAGCATCCATCGTGGCCAACCTTATCTTTACACACAGAGAGAGAGAGGAGGGTGGGCTCCACATGCATGCTCAATGCGTGATGCAGCATCCATCGTGGCCAGCCTTATCTTTACGAGGTGTAATGAGTAATTATTCAATAATTTTAGAATATAAATATGTATTATTCAATAATATTGTGACTAATGAAAAAAATAGATAGATAAAATATTATACTGAGTAATTGAAAAATATAAAGAGTATTTTAAATAATAATTAATTAAAAAATACAAATACATAATATTTCAAGAACATTGAATAATTTTTCGATAATAATACAAGCATGGTCGTCCGGTATTCACAAATAGCGGGGGGGCTCCACATGCATACCCTATGCAATAATATTGAATCAAAAGTATTTGCGATTTTTAAAAAAATACCCTTTTAATTTGATTCATAATAATATAATATGATAGGTATTGATTTTTAGTTTGTCACATAAGTATCACTCAATTCCCTTATAATATTAGGATGAGTTTATAGATTTAAACTTTAAGACAACTACTGATAGATCTTAATAATTTGACTTAATTTTCATCAAGTCTTGTTGAAAATAAATTTTAGTAAAATCGCTAAAAATAATTTTTTGGTATGTCGCTAAAAATTGATAGCTAGTGATTTTTTTGTTACATTTTTTATAAATTGTTGCTAAAACTTACAATTAGTAACTTTTTTTTAATAATTTTCAAACTATCGTTGAAAGTCGAAAATTAATAACGTTTTTTTGTGACCATTTTTTTAAACTGTTGCTAAAATTTATAATTAGTGACATTTTTTGTGATATAATTTTCAAACTCTCGTTGAAAATTAACAATTAGTGACATTTTTTAATAGTATTTGATAAAAAAAATGCTATTAATTATCATATGACCTATTAGATAATAAGTCTACCTATTAAGATCTATACGTAAATCTCCTTCAAATTTATGCATCTCATACTGGATTTATTTTTACATAGATTTAGGGGTAGTTTTGGTACCATCTAAATAAGCCGCTTATTGGTGTATTTGCCACAAATTGTTACATCACTTGTTTACTTTTTTACACATATTTTCATAAATAAGCCACTAAGCCCTCTATCGGATGGACTTTTTTAGCCGGACTTTTTTACTATTTTAGTTTGGTTTAAAAAGTTGTATTTGAGATTATTTTTATTTTTATAGTTGATTTGATAATTGTGAGAGAACAAATGAAATGATTATGATTTAAATGTGATATTTTATTGAATATTTTAGCCAAAAAATTATATCACAAACAAAGCTGGCCATACCCAAACCACCCCTTAATTGCAAAAAAGAAACACAAGTTACCCAAAATATCTACATTTCATATTAATATGTCGTTTCTCAAATTTGAGTTAAATGTCAAACAAAATGAGTGGATTTCGAGTTTTTAACCAATCACACAATGTCACATTAGGTGGACCTAGAGATTCTTACATACTGGTTTGGAAGAAAATCGTATTCTAAAACTAAAATGGCAAATTACACTATCCTCTCAAAAAGTTAAAAATTGACATGGGTGAGTCCATAAAGGTTATAACTTACCATTTAGGGCCCAATATATAATTTAACTACTAAAACCCAACGTTGCTGGAACACAACATGGCATTAAGAATCAATGACATTTAAACACGTGGCAGGAGAAGGACAAGCCACATAAGCAGACAAAGATCCTGCAAAGTTATTACACTGTACATCAGTCATTAATGAGGCTCCTTACAGCATTTATGGCGATAACTCCTCCCCGTCGAGACAAAACGGCCTCACCATAAACAAGGCAAGCTAGAGCATAGACTTTCGGCCAAGATGACAGGTCGGAAGGGACAACGAAATGATTACCAGAGGATATAAACAGACGTCGAAGGCAAGAAGAAGGTTAAGCTTTCTATCTTTAATATATCTCTACATTCCACCTCTCTTTCTAACTTGCTCGTCGGAGGGTTCGTTGGAGGACTCCTTGTTCCCCGTTGAACTCTTGTGTAGGTCTTTTGGTGGGCTTGGCACCTCGGGCACTGGTTTGGGAAGCGTGGATCAGTCCGACCCGTTCCATCTGGAACTCGCTGTATCATCAGTTGACGCCGTCTGTGGGAATCCTTTCTGTTTCGCTTACCAGTTGTGCTCATTGCCGCCGAAGACCCTTTCCCAATAACCTCTTCCTGCCACCCACCAAGGTGGATGGTCACGACTAGATCCATAGCTTCTCACCACAATGTTGCCAACCACCAAGCCGACCCTCCCAATCCAAACAACCCCTAACTGTATTTCACCGAGCTCACCAAAAGCATCAACCGCCTGGCCGAGCAAAACTAAGCCCTAATTAATGCTCTACTCCAAAGAAACCTTCCTATGCCTCCTCCACCACCTTCAGATATTCCACCCAACCAAGAATGAATCCCGAGCCATACTATCCAACAGCCCTATCCACCCAACTTGGAAGGCTTGCGACCCCCTCCCCCAGATATGAACCCTCCACCTTGGGTCCCGAACCCATCGGCCCCGGCACCCATCCCCAAGGGAGAGGCCAGTAGCGTCCAGCCTCCGCTCCAGTCCAGCGATGACAACGTCCCTTTCTGAGACGCAGAACTCCGAGCTATGAAGCTCCAGCTCCAAGGAGTCATGCAGAACATACCGAATAAACCATCTACCACAACCAACTCACCATTCGTTGCCTCCATCTGGGACAAACCTCTACCTCCTAAGTTTAAAATGCCCACGATCGACTCTTTCGACGGTACATCGGACCCAGTCAATCACTTGGAGACCTACAGAACCCTCATGATCCTCCATGCATTCCCTGATGAAATCATATGTCGGGCTTTCCCCGTAACACTCAAGGGGTCGGCTCGACTCTAGTTTAGTCAACTGCCAACAGACTTTATTTCCAGTTTCCAGCACGTCAGTGACTCATTTCTCAGCCATTTCATCGGAGCCCAGCGCCAGTGGCGTCCGGCAACCCAACTCCTCAACATCCGTCAGACCGAGGGGGAGTCGCTACGCAGCTTTGTCACCCGCTTCAACACCGAAGCCCTGCAGGTAGCGGAAAACGATAACAAGGTCATCCTCACGGCGTTCATGGCCGGCTTACGATTATCTTATTTCCTTTTCTTCCTCTCCAAAAACCCCCCGACCTCCATGGCAACCCTGCTTTCCAAAGCCCAAAAATACATGAACGCTGAAGATTCCCTAACCGCTCGCCAAGATCCTACAGCCAAAAACCCGACCCCCAGAGAGAAAAGAAAGGACTCAGAAACTAGAAACACCCAGTACAATAACCAAACACCTCAGTATACCGACCGACCACCCCGAGCCGACCGGTCGGCACCAACCCGACCGCCCGGCCGATTCGGACGATACACACCTCTCAACTCCCCCATGGAACAAGTCTTGAACCAGATTCAACGAGATTACCCCCTAAAATGGCCCCAACCATCACGGTTTCCTTCCAACCGGCGAGACCAGTCCAAATACTGCCGCTTTCATCAGGACCATGGCCACAACACGGAGAAGTGTGTTAACCTCAAAGACCAGGTCGAGGGCTTGATATGCCAAGGACGTCTCAGTTGATTCACGGAAGCCTACCCTCAGCAGAGGCAAAGGACTGAACCTATTAGAAACAACTGCTGGCGCACCCCTCTCCAGCAACCCCCACAACCTAATCAAGGTCATGATCGCCCTCCACAGCAACCCCGGGCACAAGGGAACCCCGCCCCCCCTGTTGGAGAGATCAGAGTTATTGCAGGCGAGCTTGCTTGTGAAGGACCATCTCGCTTGGCTCAGTGGGCAGAACTCAGAAAAATAAGGCAGGGCTCAGACAAAAAAGTTACCACATTGGACCAACCCTCCAAACAGCCCAAGCAGTAAACGGAGCCTATCACCTTTACAAACGCCGACTGCACAAGCATCCGTTACCCCCATAACGACCCTCTCTTGATTTCTGCCCTCCTCTCCAATTACAAAGTCAAACGGGTTCTCGTCGACAACGGCAGTTCTT
The DNA here is from genome assembly GCA_036172215.1 of Camellia granthamiana. Classification (NCBI taxonomy): domain Eukaryota; kingdom Viridiplantae; phylum Streptophyta; class Magnoliopsida; order Ericales; family Theaceae; genus Camellia; species Camellia granthamiana. The sequence continues at coordinate 56,695,671 of CM069916.1, read as the reverse complement.
CAGACATCATCTTCCTAAATGCCTTCCGCTAGCTCAAGATCGGGGAAGAAAGTCTGTCCCCTCTCCAAACCCCATTGGTCGGTTTTACTAGAGATTGGGTGATCTCCATCAGCTCCATCGATCTTCCCATCATAATCGGAGAATACCCTCGGCAGACCATAAAGTTACTCATCTTTCTCGTCATCAACTGTCCCTCTGCTTACAATATCATCCTCGGCCGCACCACTCTAAATGCTTTCCAAGCTATCACATCCACTTTCCATCTTGCCGTCAAATTGCCCACCGACCTTGGGGTCAGCACAGTGAGGGGCGAGCAAACCGTGGCCAGGGAATGTTACGTCGCTTCACTTAAAGAGGTCAAGCTAAAGGAGGCTATGATCATTGAAAGGCTCGACGTCAAGGACGAGGATGAGCTGGTCAGAGGGGAACCAGTGGAAGAGCTTGTCGAGGTCCCCATCGATCCCACCAACCTGACAAAAACTGTTAAGATCGGTAGCCAACTATCCTCCCAGGCCAAGGCCAACCTTACTGCCCTCCTGATTGAGCACAACGACGTATTTGCCTGGACCCACTTTGACATGCCGGGTATCGACCCCTCCTTCATCACCCATCGTCTCAGCATTGAGCCCTATTTCCGACCCTTCCGCCAGAGGCAACGCATCTTTCACCCGGAGCGCAATACTCTTATCGCTTCTGAAGTAGATAAGCTCCTTGAGGCACAGTTTATCAAAAATGTAGACTACCACAGGTGGCTATCAAATGTGGTCATGGTCCGTAAAAACAATGGTAAGTAACGACTCTGTGTCGACTACTCCAATCTCAACCAAGCTTGCCCCAAAGATAGCTATCCCCTTCCTCGCATAGATCTACTTATCGATGCCACGGCTGGACATCAAATGCTCAGTTTCATGGATGCTTTCTTTGGGTACAACCAAATTCGGATGCACCCATCTGACCAGGAACACACCTCCTTCATCACCAACCAGGGAACCTACCATTATCGTGTCATGCCATTTGGGTTGAAAAATGCCGAAGCCACTTACCAACGGCTGGTCAACGCCATCTTTCATCATCAGATAGGCAGGAACATGGAAGTATATGCCGATGACATGCTAGTCAAGAGCAAATTCTCCACTGATCATCTGGCCAACCTGCGAGAGACCTTCGACACCCTACGAAAGTATCAAATGAAGCTCAATCCGGAGAAATGCGCCTTCGGCGTAGGTTCTGGGAAGTTCTTGGGTTTCACGGTCAATTAGTGAGGCATCGAAGCCAACCCCGAAAAGATCAAGGACTTGATAGAAATGCAGTCACCCAAAACGGTTAAGGAAGTTCAAAGGCTTACTGGCAGAGTGGCCGCCCTAAACCGCTTCATTTCCCGTGCAATGGACAAGTGCCTCCCCTTCTTCAAAGTTCTTCGGTAGACTTTCGAGTGGACGATCGAAGCCGAAGAGGCCTTTTAACAGCTGAAGCGGTGCATGGACAACCCCCCCTTACTCTCCTAGGCACTCATAGGCGACCCTCTTTTTCTCTATCTAGCCGTCTCGAGCACCGCAGTCAATGCAGCCCTCATTAGGGAGGACGGTTCAGTACAGCGCCCGGTTTATTACATTAGTCGGGCTTTCAGAGGCGCCGAACAGAACTACCCATTGCTAGAAAAAATGTCCTTGGCATTGGTCACCACCTCAAGATGACTCCGTCCTTACTTCCAAGCCCACTCTATAGTGGTCCTCACTGATCAACCTTTGAAGAAAATAATGCAATAGACTGAGCTATCTGGCAAACTCATGCAATGGTCGGTCGAGCTCAGCTAATTTGATATCTCATACCGACCTCGAACGGCGATCAAAGGTCAGGCTGTTGCCGATTTCATCCTGGAATTCACCAATCCCACTCCAACCACGGCCCCCCCGCAACCCCACACTGAGGCAGAAGACCCCCATTCTTGGACCCTCAACGTTGACGGATCCCCCTCGTAAAAAAGGCAGTGGGGCTGGTCTCATTCTCACCGCCCCCGAGATGGTTATTTCAAGTGTGCTCTCCGCTTCTTGTTCGACGCAAGCAATAATGAGACCGAATATTAGACATTGATAGCAGGTCTCCGCCTAGCCAGAGACATTGGTGTCAGCCATATCCGAGTGTTCAGCGATTCCCAGCTTATTGTCGGACAAATTACGGGGGAGTTCGATGCCAACGAAGACACAATGCGGGCTTATAGGGATATTGCACTCCCCCTTGCCCGTCTCTTCAATACTTTCCACATCAAGCATATCCCTCCGGCGAAAAACTCCAAGGCAGATGAAATGGCTCAATTAGCCTCTGCAGACCAGTCCGACCTCAGCCATGGCGTCCGCCTCGAGTACCTAGCCCACCCTGCCATTTCCCCAAACCAGCAGCAAGTCCACTTCCTTCAAAACAAACCTATTCCATAGGCAGCCGATATCTTTCTATTTTTGACAAAGGGGGAACTGCCATCCGACAAACAGCAGGCCGCCAAAGTCAGGTCCCGGTCGTCCAACTACATCCTCATCAGCGGTCTCTTGTACAAGCGTGGCTTTTCATGCCCATACCTGCGATGCCTCAATTCCGCTCAAGCGACCTACGTGATGAGGGAGGTCTATGAGGGTATATGTGGTAATCATTCGGGTGCCAGGTCACTAGCCCACAAAATACTTCGCACCGGTTACTTCTGCCCTACTCTCAATCAAGATGCCACTGAATTCGTACTTAAATGTGATAAGTGCCAAAGCTTTGCCAACGTCCCTCATGCTCCTCCTACCGAGCTGATCACACTCTGCAGTCCTTACTCGTTCGCCAAATGAGGGGATCGACTTAGTTGGCCTATTGCCCACCGGCCGAGGCCAAACCAAATTCGCAATCGTCGCCATTGATTACTTCACTAAATGCGTGGAGGCGGAACCCCTCGCCACCATCACCGAGCGGAACACAAGCAGATTTATTTGGCAGTCGATCGTGTGCCGATTTGGCATCTTTCAAGCCATCGTCTCCGACAATGGCAAACAATTCGACAATGCCAAGTTCAGAAAATTATGTGCAGAGCTTCAAATCCAGCCATGCTTCTCCTCTCTAGGTCACCCCCAAGCCAATGGCCAAGTTGAGGTTACCAACTGTTCTCTTCTGAAGATCATCAAAACTAAGTTGGAAGCTGCTAAGGGACTCTGGGCCGAGGAATTACCAAACGTACTCTGGGCCTACCGCACTACCTCCCAAACCCCCACTAGGGAGACCCCCTTCTGCTTAACATACGGCGCCGAAACGGTCATCCCAGTGGAAATCGATCTGCCCACCCCAAGGGTTCTGTACCTGAATCCGGAACTAACTGAAGAGCTGCGTCGGGCGGACCTGGACCTGATCGAAGAGCTCTGAGAGACCACTGCTGTCAGGCGGGCCTCATATCAACAGAAAATGATAACACACTACAACCGCAAAGTCCGACCGAGGGAGTTCTCCGTTGGGGACCTTGTTTTGCGGGAAGCAACTCTTGCCATCAAAAATCCGGCTGTGGGCAAGCTGGCAACCAAGTAAGAGGGACCTTACGTTGTTAAAGCCAGACCTCGTCCGAGTATTTACCGACTTCAGGACATGGAAGGCCGAGACCTCCCCCATTCATGGAACGCCAAGCATTTGAAGCGTTGTCTTCAATAAAAGCTGTATTTTTTGTATCGATCAATTGCTATATGTTCTTTTTGACAATCTACGTACTTGGATGTTTTTGTCTTTTTCTCGCATGGTGTAAATTTGTGATCAATAGGCTACGCTCTAAATGACAACACTCTTATATCTGAGTTATCTGCGTGGTACTTCAATAATATCTTGTTTGCAGCCTCAGCCAAACTGAGTCAGTTAAAGCCTCAGCCCGACTGAGCACGAAGGGCTCAACCTGACTGAGTCACTTCAAGCCTCAGCCAGACTGAGCACGAAGGGCTCAGCCAGACTGAGTTACTTAAAGTCTCAGCCAAACTGAGCACCAAGGGCTCAGCCAGACTGAGTTACTTATAGCCTCAGCCAGCCTGAGCACCAAGGGCTCAGCCAGACTGAGTTACTTATAGCCTTAGCCAGCCTGAGCACAAAGGGCTCAGCCAGACTGAGCATGAAGGGCTCAACCATACTGAGTTACTTAAAGCCTCAGCCAGCTTGAGCACAAAGGGCTCAGCCAGACTGAGTTACTTAAAGCCTCAGCCAGACTGAGCACGAAGGGCTCAGCCAGACTGAGCACAAAGGGCTCAACCAGACTGAGTTACTTAAAGCCTCAGCCCGATTGAGCACGAAGGGCTCAGCTAGACTGAGTTACTTCAAGCCTCAGCCCGACTGAGCACAAAGGGCTCGGTCAGACTGAGTTACTTAAAGCCTCAGCCAGCCTGAGCACAAAGGGCTCACCCAGACTGAGTTAATTATGGCTCAAGCATTCTCACAACTTCATGTTTGTAGCATAGTTGCCATACTTGGTCAAATTCCAGGTCCATGTTTTTACGCCTCTTAACATTCTTTATATTTTTTAACTTCATGTTTCCTAACCATTTAACATTAACATTTTTTAACCTCAACGTTTTTATTGATTAACATTCTTTGCGTCATAGTTTTCTCACAAGTTAGATTGGCTCCCCACTTCTCAACTCTCACTACAATTTATACACAAGCCTTATTTGAAATGACCATTCTCATTCCTTTCAGATTTATAAGAAATAAAGGAAACAGTATGAAAAACATAACTCGTCATTTTATTTATTCACAAACTTACACATAAATTCGCTACAAGCATTACATGACCAACAAAAAAAGAAAACAAAACAAAACAAAACAACAGACAAAAACAACACAAATTTTCACACATTTTATTTGCACCCATCACTCATCCTCGCTCAACGCAAGATCTTCTTCATCAACACCTTCGTTTAGAGGGGTCTGAGCCGCGTCGTCCTCGTCTATACTCACATTGTTGAAGTCCAAGTCTGGGAACAACTCTTCTGCTTTACGCTTGAAGGTCTTCCAGCCGCTGTCCCAGAACTCAGCCATCCCATGCTTGTAGAAGTCCGACCACTGGAAGCTCTGGATCACTTCCTCTTCGCTCCTGCTTCCAACGGTTGCTCCCGACGGGCCAGCCCCCCTATCTCTCTCTCTCGCTAAGTTGCTGGCGATCGCGGCATCGATAGCCATCTGGAAGTCAGCGGACCCCTTGAACTACTCTACTGTTGCGACATATAAGTCGGGGTACGTTGCCCTCTCAGAGGCTAACTTGGTCTTTTCTTCTTTCAAAGCCTTTTCGAACCCCGCCTTCTCCTCCATTGACTTGGCCCGCTCGCCTGCCAATGTCCTCTCCAGCTCAGCGATCTTCAGATCCGCTTCTTCTTTTTCTTTGATCCACTGAGCACGAAGATCTTCGTTGCAGGTCATGGCCTCATCCCACCGTTCGTTGGCGACGGTGCAGGCTTTCTGGGCCTCTTCCAGCTTCTTCTGCTAGCCAACTGGCTAGAACTCGAGCGACACCACCTTACGCCGTTCCATCTCCAACTCCAACTTGGTCGCGAGCAGCTCAGCATGGGCACGGTCAGCAACATTGCTTTACACCATCGCCAATACCTCCATTTTCCTCACCTTCTGGGCCTCTTCCAGTCCCCTAACATGCACTTCGCGCCTTCTGGGCCTTCACCTCCCCCAGCTTGGCCTTCAATGGCTCAACTTCGCCTTTTGCGTACGCCACTTTCTTCAGCAAGGCTCCTGTTAAGGTTGTTGCCTCCATCTGGGCCGAGCAGAGCCCCCTTAGCAGTTCGACCTCTGTAAAACTCTCCATCGAGCGCACTGCCGCGTCCTCCACTACGCCCAAGAGCTGATCGGCAACAGTCCTAGCTGGGCCTCCTTCTCCTTTCAGTCGCCCAGACACTGTTGGAGCATGGTAGATGGCAGTCTTCAACTTGACCCTCTCTCCCTCTCCTTGGGGCGCAGGACCCTCCTTGGCTTACTGCTCTACCCACTCCTCAGGGCCGGTCGTCCCACCTTCCACTGGATTTTCAGGGCCAGTCGCCCCACTCTCTATCCCCTTCGTCGCTGACTCCAATCCCACTTCGGGGGTCTTCTCCGCCACCACCTCCTTCATCTTCTTCAAGGCTGGCCCCTTCTCCCTCTCCCTTACTCTTTTCTTCTTCTTCACCATAGCCTCCACCTCCTTGTTGGCCCTTTCCTTCAACGGATCAATTGGGGGCGGTCGTGGCTCAAAATCACCCAAGTCCTTTTCCCCTAGCGGTTTGGGGCGCGGTCGGATTCTTCCCTTCGCAATTGCCTTCGGCGGACGATCTATCTGTGACTCTTTGTATTTATTAGCCTTGGCAAAACTCGCCCTATCCTCCGCCTCCTGCGCCCTCCTCCTTGCCTCTAATTCTGCCGGCGCAAAATCTCCACCGGTCGGCTGGGGGCCCAGCCTTACGGCAAACAAGGTTGAGGGATAAACGAGGTCGTCCCACTTGGCGCCCTCCTTCTCCCTCCATGCTTTCACCTTCTTCACCCTCTCTTCCGCCGCTGCCCCCAGCCTTGGCTCCATCGACTTAATTGGCACTCTCCACATGGTGCGCACTCCTACTTCCCCGTTGGCGGACACATAGAACTACCGCGGCCTCCACCCCTTAATTGACGATGGCAACCCCACCACCAAACCCTTCCCTACCGCCGTTTGTAAAGTGACCCAAGTTTCTTGCTGGCCCGAAGCCTTGTAACATGCAAAAAACTCATCCACCGTCATTTCAGCCCCCTCGTTCGCCTGTGGCCACGCGCTTCCACAGGCCAATAAGATCTTCCACGCATTGGGCATCAGTTGGCCCGGAGCCACCTCCAGCCGATCCAACATGTCCACTATTATCCGGGGGAGTGGCAACCTCAACCCCCCCTTTAACGCCTCATCGTACAAGGCGAATTCCCCCGGTCGAGCATCGGATGCCTTCTTCTTCGATGTCGGCAGTTTTAACTCTATTTCCGCGGGAATCTGATATTTCTCGTGCAGACCCTCCAACTCCTCCGCAGTAAAGGTCGACTTGTCGACCTTCGTGTGCCAGTGATCTGGCTCAACCTGACTGATTAGCTTCGCAGCCGCTATCAGCGTGGACGAGCGGGGTCATCCTGCCGGTCCCCCCTCACTCCCTACTCGCTTCTCCGTCTTGTATTGCTCCGCCAAGTCCACTGCGTCGTCGTCCCCCAAGGCATCTAGTCTCACATTGGGCTCTTCCTCTCGAGCCATGTCTCTGGTATGCCTGCATATAGCTTCAGATGCTAGTGCAAGGTAGTTCACAAAATGTTGCAAAGGTGTATCACTCGACACAAAAGAGTTTACTCTTGGAATGTTTTGGTTCTTTGCAAAAAGGTAAGTAAAGCGGATAATACCAAAAGCCCAAGGCTTTCCTGTATTCCAAGGGTCACGATTAAATTTTGCCAGCTTGAAAATTTTCAAAAAATCCGCCAAAATCGCCTTTTCAACACCCTATGTTAACCTACCCTTTCGTTTCGTGCCCAACGCCTAATCTCCCCCATCGCGGGATTAGGCCACGTGTGCGACCATGATCCACTGCCCCCTTCCCTGTCTTTTCCACTTCAAATCACCACGTGCCTTGCTACTCCTTGAGCCCCACGCACCGCCACTTGCCCCTCCACTCATGGTCGGTCCCTCCACCCGGTCACCCTTCGCGGTCGGCCCTCCTCATGGTCAGTCCCTCCACCTGGCCACCCTTCACGGTCGGCCCTCCTCATGGTCGGTCCCTCCGTTCGGTCACCCTTCGCGGTCAACCCTCCTCATGGTCGGTCCTCCTCATGGTCGATCACCCTTCGCGGTCGGCCCTCCTTATGGTCAGTCCCTTCGCTCGGTCACCCTTCGGGGTCGGCCCTCCTTATGGTCGGTCCCTCCCCTCGGTCACCCTTCGTGGTCGGCCCTCCTCATGGTCGGTCCTTCCACTCGGTCACCCTTCGCGGTCGGCCTTCCTCATGGTCGGCCCCTCCGCTTGGCCACCCATCGCCGTCGGCCCACCTCTCGGTCGGTCTTCGACCCGCCGATCTTTTCCAACCATCGCTTTCTTTATTATTCCCTTCGTTGGACTAAAGCTACACTTAGGAATGGGGGACTAATGACATGGGTGAGTCCATAAAGGTTATAGCCCACCATTTAGGGCCCAATACATAATTCAACTACTAAAGCCCAACGTTGCTGGAACTCAACATGGCATTAAGAACCAATGACATCTAAACACGTGGCAAAAGAAGGACAAGCCACATAAGCAGACAAAGATCTTACAAAGTTATTGCACTGCACATCAGTCATTAATGAGGCCCCTTACAGCATTTATGGCGATAACCCCTCCCCGTCGAGACAGAACGGCCTCACCATGAACAAGGCAAGCTAGAGCATAGACTTTCGGCCAAAATGATAGGTTGGAAGGGACAACGAAATGATTACCAGAGGATATAAGCAGACGTCAAAGACAAGAAGAAGGTTAAGCTTTCTATCTCTAATCTATCTCTACATTCCATCTCTCTTTCTAACTTGCTCGTCGGAGGGTTCGCTAGGGGACTCCCCGTTCCCTATTGAACTCTTGTGCAGGTCTTCTGGTGGGCTTGGTACCTCGAGTACTAGTTTGGGAAGCGTGGATCAGTCTGACCCGTTCCATCTGGAACTCGTTGTATCATCAAAAATAAATATAATTAAATTCACAAATTTGATACAATTGTGTTGAGAATATTTGATATCTTTTCATCTGTAATTCATTAATTGTATGGAAAATTCATATCTTTTACATTAAAATTTATATTTTATCATTGTTTATTCTTGTAAAATTTATTTTATATATATATATATATATATGTGTGTGTACGTGTGTTTATATTTTTAAATTTCAAGGGTGATTTTGTATAATGTACTCAAATAAAAACTGTCTACTTGTTAATGGGTGGATGTTATTCCTATGACATTTCCTAAATAAATAACTTATATGGTTTAGATGAAGAAAATATATATAAAACACGTGCAAACAAATAACGTAGGGTCGAAAAAATAAATCATGGAGAATAAATTAAGATATAGACAAATATAGGGTTTGAAGCAATGGGTTTCGAATTTAATGAGTGCAAACGACATATAAATGCAAACATTAAAATTAGGTAAGAAACTTAATAAATATTAATATAATCATTTAGATTAGTCTTCGTCTCTGTTTGGATTATAGATTTAAAAAGAGAAATAAAAAATATAAATGAAATATAAGCTTCTTCTTTTTTTTTTTCTATTTTTCTTTTACTTTTTAATTTTTTATCCAAATTTATGATTCAAACACAGCGTTAATGAATTCAATCACTCAAAGATGTTCCCTCTTTCTCATGTTGGATTGGTAATTGTCATGGTGGGAACACAAAGTTGCATACTATCATAGAATTCCATGGAAAAAATTCCGTGTAGATATTCCATGAAAAATAATACTCCAGTGATAGCACTCAACTATATAAAAAAGGAAAGTATAAAGAGGAAAGAGGTATAAACAATCATTAGCACTGTAAATAAATTCCTTCTCTATATTCTTATAAAAAGTACATTCCACACTAACTTAATCGTTAGAGTCCTTTCTAACCTAAAACTTTCGGTTGAACACCTCTCATCCCACATATATCCTTTTATAGAGATTTGGAGATATGCATGAAATTATCTTGCTTTTTACAATTTGAGGAATTTTACCTTTGCACACCAAGTTTTACTTTACTGAAAAGGCAAACGACACCATATATATATAGTTACAACATATGAACCGTTCCACCATTACAAATTAATATATTAATTTTTATACTAACTACTCATATGTGTGTGTGAAATCTATATACACCTGACTAGTTAGTAGAAAATTTGATAATTCAATTTATTTATCTATATCTATCTTTTTTTTATATATATTTAATTAAATTAGTTTAGTTGATTAAAATCAAAGTAACTTGTGGAAGTTACGTGTTTGAGTCTTTCGAGAAAAAAAAACTAAATAAATAAATAAATTTTTTGAATCTTCTCCCCAGATTGTAGTCTATGACGTCCAAGATAAATATATATATAAAAAAAAAGGATAAATTACAAATATACCTCCTGAGATTTGATTAAAATACGAATCGCTTATATGATTTTAGAAATTACATTTCATTCAAGATCATAACAAATCACCATTGTTATTAATAAATCATCAAGTCAATAGATAGTTTTTAATGATTTTAAAAATATATTTCAATTAATAATTTAGGTAATTTTATTAATGTATAAGAGAGCAATTATGAATTTTATTTTTTTAGTTAATTTTGTTAAATAAAAAATTCTAACAATGGGGTATTTATAATTTTTCAAATCACAAGAGGGCAATTTATACTTTATGCAAACCTCAGGAGTGTATTTATAATTTATTCTAAAAAGGGTAAATTACAAAAATAGAAATGATACAGACTCAGAAACTATGATAGGAAATTTATCCTGAAATTGAGTGAATGGTATATATTAAAGCTTAATGTGTTATGGTTATACCAACAATAAATCTGATCCACATAATTTAAATTTTAAATAATTTTTTTAATTTGTATAAAAAATCATATTTATGCAGGAAGTTTGTACACTTGCCTTGGCTTATTGGCCCCGTTTGGGCACTTTGGCAATTTTAGTTGGCCTTTTGACTATTTGATTATTTTAGTCTGGTTTGTTTGGTTTGTGTTTGGGAAAAAAATTTCAGAAATTTTTTTCAGAAACAAGTTTCAGAAATTTTCTCTACCAAACAAATTTTCCCAAAAAAATTTCCCAAAACACACAAACCAAACAACTTTTCCAAACAAACCTCTCTCACACACACATCAAATCAATCACTTTTTTCAAAACTCTCTCTCAAAACAATTTTCCAAAACAAATTTCCCAAAAAACCAAACCAAACATGTTTTCGTACTTTTTTTTTCAGAAACATGTTTCTGAAACACAAACCAAACAAGCCCATTGTGTTTCAGATGATAATTAGTTTTTTCTTTTTCTTTTTTATAGTTGATTTAATAGTTGTGAGAGAAAAAATAAAATAATTATACTTTGTATGTAATATTTTATCTTATTGATTATTTTAACTTATTTTATTTTTTAACAACACTACAAAGTCACTCTTATCAACTCAGAATTTACCTAGAAAAAGAAATCAATTGTTCAAATTCATTTTACTTATAAAACTCACATTTCATCTATTTAATTCTCACTACATAAACACATTCGGAGTAAATTATGAATTTTAAGGATAGATTCATAACATTTTTCTTTATTTTTTATTGATTATTGATTATTTTAACAGAAGAGGAAGAATAAAAATTAAAATTAAAATTTAAAAAAAAAAAAAAAAAAAAAAACTACAACTTCCTAGGGCCTTAATAGAGTACCTCGTTATGCAGAATTGAGACTGGACCCACATGCCTCATGCAATTAAAACGCTTGCCCCATGCATTCATTTTCTTTAGAGAGAAATTACACCAAAGTGGTGTTAGAAAAAAAAAAAATTATAAAAAAAAGGATAAATATTATAAAAGTTAATAATTAAAATTATTTTTTTATTTTTTAATAATGTGTAATAATTTTTTAAAATCTGTCCAGAATAGTAATTTCTCCTTTTCTTTACCATGGTCATTATTGATAGAATTTGAACATATTTAACTTAAAATTAATGACACCATCTAAAAAACACTTAAAATGAATGACAACTACTAAAGAACCCTTTAAATTACATCAACCAAATTTTCCATCATATTTAGAAGTAATAGAAACATAATTGAACAACAGACGAGAAACAAATTTGAGATGGTAATATTTGACCTTGTGCGAGGAAAAACATATAAAGACAGAGTTTATAAAATGTAGTGGGCTAAAATAAAATAGGGTGATTTACAGGTAAATCCCGTTTTAGCAAATAATGATCCATTAAGTCCTAGTTCAAAAACTTTTCACCAGTAAGTCCTATAATCCATTAATATGACGAAACTACCCTTACCAAATCAAAACACAAAACAAAAATCGCTGATTCACGATTTCATTGACAGTTCATCCCGCCATTTCTCACTCTCGCAGATTTCATTCTCACCTTCATCAATTTCGTCTCACATTTCGTCTACCTTCATCAATCTCATCTTCCTTCATCAATCTCGTCTCAGATTTCCCAAAAACAAACTAGATCATCAAACATTCAAACAACCGAACAACCAAAAATGGTGAAAACAAGTAAGATTCAAGTATCTTAAACCCTAGTTTTTGCGAAATCTTTCATTTTCGAAACTTTTATTTTTCATTTACATTTCAGCTTGAATGTTGAGTTCGAAACTTTCATTTTCGAACCTTTTGTTTTTTATAATGTTGAGTTCGAAACTTTTGTTTTTGTTTTTGTTTGTGAATCTGAGAACATTCATTGTAATGCCACAAAAATCATGTTCTCTTGCTTTCTATTTAGGTTTCATTGTTGATTTTGGTGCGATTGCTGTGAATATTCTCATATTCTTAGTGAATTTGAGTGAAAAACCCTAGTTAATCATGTTGCCTTGCTTTCTGTTTAGGTTTCATTGTTGATTTTGGTGCGATTGCTGTGAATATTCTCAGATTCTTAGTGCATTTGAGTGAAAAACCCTAGTTAATCATGTTGCCTTGCTTTCTGTTTAGGTTTCATTGTTGATTTTGGTGCGATTGCTGTGAATATTCTCAGATTCTTAGTGAATTTGAGTGAAAAACCCCTAGTTAATCATGTTGCCTTGCTTTCTGTTTAGGTTTCATTGTTGATTTTGGTGCGATTGCTGTGAATATTCTCAGATTCTTAGTGAATTTGAGTGAAAAACCCTACTTAATCATGTTGCCTCGCTTTCTGTTTAGGTTTCAATGTTGATTTTGGTGTGATTGCTGTGAATATTCTCAGATTCTTAGTGAATTTGAGTGAAAAACCCTAATTAATCATGTTATCTTACTTTCAATTTAGGTTTCAATGTTGATTCTCGTACCATTGCTGTTAATGTTTTCAGATTCATATTGAATATGAGTGAAAAACCCTAATTAATCAACTTCTGTTACTTCCAATTTAGGATCCAATGTTGATTTGGGTACTATTGCTGTTAATGTTCTCAGATTCTTACTAAAATTATGTGAAAAACCCTACTTAATCATATCCTATTCCTTTCAATTTAGGTTTCAATGTTGAGTGTGGTACCATTGCTGTCAATGTTCTCACATTTCCAATCAATTTTACTCAAAAACCTTAATCATATTATATTGGCTTCAATTTAGCTTTCATTGTTGATTTTGGCATGATTCCTGTGAATGTTCTCAAATTCTTAGACAATTTGAGTAAAAAACCTTAGTGAATCTTATTCTTTGGTTTCAATTTAGCTTTCAATGTTGATTTTGGTATGATTCCTGTGAATGTTCTCAAATTCTTAGGCAATTTGAGTAAAAAACCTTAGTGAATCTTGTTCTTTGGTTTCAATTTACCTTTCAATGTTGATTTTGGTATGATTCCTGTGAATGTTCTCAGATTCTTACACAATTTGAGTAAAAAACCTTAGTGAAACTTATTCTCTGGTTTCAATTTAGCTTTCAATGTTCATTTTGGTATAATTCCTGTGAATGTTCTCAAATTCTTAGACAATTTGAGTAAAAAACCTTAGTGAATCTTGTTCTTTGGTTTCAATTTACCTTTCAATGTTGATTTTGGTATGATTCCTGTGAATGTTATCAGATTCTTACACAATTTGAGTAAAAAACCTTAGTGAAACTTATTCTCTGGTTTCAATTTAGCTTTCAATGTTCATTTTGGCACGATTCCTGTGAATGTCCTGAAATTCTTAAACAATTTGAGTAAAAAACCTTAGTGAATCTTATTCTATGGTTTAAATTTAGCTTTCAATGTTGATTTTGGTATGATTCCTATGAATGTTCTCAGATTCTTAGACGATTTGAGTAAAAAACCTTAGTGAATCATGTTCTCTTGCTCCCCAATCTAAGTTTGAATATTGATTTTGCTGCTATTGCTGTCAATGTTCTCATATTCTGAATGAATTTGAGTGAAAAACCCTACTTAATCATATCACATTCCTTTAAATTTAAGTTTCAATGTTGAGTGTGGTGCCATTGCTGTCAATGTTCTCATATTTTCAATTAATTTCAGTGAAAAACCTTAGTTAATCATATTCTCTTGGTTTCAATTTAGCTTTCATTGTTGATTTTGCTGTGATTGCTGTGAATGTTCTCATATTCTTAGAAAAATTGAGTAAAAAAACCTTAGTGAATCATATTCTCTTGGTTTCAATTTGGGTTTCAATCTGAATCAATTTGAATAAAAAAACCCTAGTTAATCATATCCTATTGCCTTCAATTTAGGTTTCAATGTTGATTTTCATTCGATTGTGTTAATGTTCTCATATTCTTAGTCAATTTGAGTGAAAACCCAGACTTAATCATATTTTCTCTATTTCAATTTAGGTTTCAATATTGAGTTTGACATGATTGTTGTCAATTTTCTCAAGTTTTCAATCAATTAGACTGAAAACCCTAGTTAATCATGTTCTCTTGCTTCCAATTTAAGTTTCAATGTTGATTTTTGCTGCGATTGTTGTGCATGTTCTCATATTCTGAATCAATTTGAGTGAAAAACCCTAGTTAATAATCTTCTCTTGCTTTCAATTTAACTTTCAATGTTGATTTTGTTTTTATAGCCACGAATGTCATCAAACTTAGACTTCATGAGAATGACATTGGATTGATTCTTTTAGGGAACATTCTCAGTATTTATATCTTGTCTATGTTGATTTTCCGTACAGGAAAGCAACTCATGAAAACCCCAAGACTAAAAAGTAATGCAAAGAAAATGATAAGAAAGCATACAAAATCAACTTCAACAGATAAAAAGCAAAAGGGAAAGTGTAGAGAATGGAGATTAACTTTCAGATCAAACATGGGGACAATAGTGAAGCTATTACAGCACATCAAACTCAGGAATGAGCATATTAATGGCTTGAAGAAAACCCCATTTTGGGCATTGTTTGATGCAATATTGCAAAACAAGCTGAATTATAAACAATGCAGAAAATATGATGACATTGCATTGAAAATAATTCAAACATACCAGCCAGGCAGCAGTGGTTCTTTCCAGTTAGGACCACAAACTGTAAAGCTAACAACAGAAGACATCAAGTCCATCTTCGGTATATCTTGTGGAGATGAACCAATACATCTTGGTTATGGAAATAAAAGCAGATCATCATTTCTCACAAGAAGATCCATACAAACTGAAAGGCTATCGAGCACAACCATCATAGACTTGTTGCAAAAAGCATTGAAAGGCAAGAAGAAAGAAGACACTGAAGATGTGATAAGGATGCTGTGTATGTATACTTGTTTGAAGCTTTTTTTCTCTACATCAAGAACAACAGTTGGATGGGTATTTCTTAATTACATGGAAGACATAAACTCAATGAGAAAATACAATTGGGCAGAAGCAATAAGGAACACATTGATGTCTTCAATTGAAAAATACCACAAAAATCCAGCTAAAGTCACAGGATGTGTTATGGCTCTCTTAGTAAGTCACATCTTTACTCTATTTTATTAGTTTGTTGTTAATAACACATAGTATTATTTCTTAGTCAAATGACAAAAATTATTTACATTTGCTTTGTAGTATTGGTTGTGTGAGCACACACTAATCATCCACCCTGAAGTTAGCGAAGCATGCCCAAGGGTGATCAAGTGGAATCTTATCAAATTACATAAACGTATGAAAGTCATATCACTACATCAGCTGACAACAAGACAGGTCACATCCTCATCTCATTTGAATTTCAATTCAAGTTGGGAAAAATCCCTATTTTTATACACTGAATTATTACTGAGAAAGTTTTTAGTTTCCTAAACTTCAATTATTTCAAAAACTAATATCTATTGTATGTTGACCTCCAGGTAACTACTGCTCAATTCAGTGAGGAAAGTGATGAAGAAGTTGATAACACTGAAGAAGAACAAAAAGAAGATGCTAAAAATACTAAAGACGAAGAAGAAGAAGATGCTGAAGAAGAAGAACAAAAAGTACAAGAACAAACTTTCAGATCAAACATGGTGGCAATAGTGAAGCTATTACAGCGCATCAAACTCAGGAATGAGCATATTAATGGCTTGAAGAAAACCCCATTTTGGGCATTGTTTGATGCAATATTGAAAAACAATATGAATTGTAAAGAATGCAGCAAATATGATGACATTTCACTGAAAATAATTCAAACATACCAGCCAGGCAGCAGTGGTTCTTTCCAGTTAGGACCAGAAACTGTAAAGCTAACAACAGAAGACATCAAGTCCATCTTTGGTATATCTTATGGAGATGAGCCGATACATCTTGGCTATGGAAATAAAAGCAGATCATCATTTCTGACAAGAAAATACATACAAACTGAAACGCTATCGAGCACAACCATCACCAACTTGTTGCAAAAAGCATTGAAAGGCAAGAAGAAAGAAGACACTGAAGATGTGATAAGGATGCTGTGTATGTATACTTGTTTGAAGCTTTTTTTCTCTACATCAAGAACAACAGTTGGTTGGGTATTTCTTAATTACATGGAAGACATAAACTCAATGAGAAAATACAATTGGGCTGAAGCAATAAGGAACACACTGATGTTTTCAATTGAAAAATACCACAAAAATCCAGCTAAAGTCACAGGATGTGTTATGGCTCTCTTAGTAAGTCACATCTTTACTCTATTCTATTAGTTTGTTGTTAATAACAGATAGTATTACTTCTTATTCAAATGACAAAAATTCTTTACATTTGCTTTGCAGTATTGGTTGTGTGAGCACACACTGATCATCCACCTTAAACTTAGCAAAGCATGCCCAAGGGTGATCAAGTGGAATCTTGCCAAATTACATAAACGTATGAAAATCATATCACTACACCAGCTGACAACAAGACAGGTCACATCCTCATCTCATTTGAATTTCAATTCAAGTTGGGAAAAATCCCTATTTTTATACACTGAATTATTACTGAGAAAGTTTTTAGTTTCCTAAACTTCAATTATTTCAAAAACTAATATCTATTGTATGTTGACCTACAGGTAACTACTGCTCAATTGAATGACGAAAGTGATGAAGAACTTGATGACACTGAAGAAGAAGAAGAAAAAGAAGATGCTGAAAATGCTGAATATGCTGAAGAAGAAGATGCTGAAGAAGAAGAACAAGAAGTACAAGAACAAGAACAACAAAAACAAGATACTGAAAATACTGAAGAAGAAGATTCTGAAAAAGATTCTGAAGAAGATGAAGAAGAAGATGGTCAATATGATGAAGACTG
This sequence comes from Camellia granthamiana, assembly GCA_036172215.1. Classification (NCBI taxonomy): domain Eukaryota; kingdom Viridiplantae; phylum Streptophyta; class Magnoliopsida; order Ericales; family Theaceae; genus Camellia; species Camellia granthamiana. The sequence continues at coordinate 56,678,305 of CM069916.1, read as the reverse complement.
CCACCAAGAACAAAAGCCAGCAAATGAAGACTTTAATAACTTCTGCAACATTATACTCAATGATGCACCTGAGGGAGAAGAACAGATTTATCAACAAACACTTGAGAAACTTCAAACTGAGAACAACAATTTGTAACTAGACAACACAGTGAAGACCATCTACATAAATAAACTTGAAGAGGATAACAGGCTACTCACAGCACAAATAAAACAATTGAAAGATGAAAATTCTCGATTGCATAACCAATTGGTTGAAAAAGAGGTCCACGAGATAACCCAAGAAGTTTGTGCAATAAAACATTCTAGGACAGATGGAAAGAATGAAGGTCATACAATAAATGATGAAAATTCTCAAGTGCTGGAGAAAGAGGTCCATGAAAATTCTGAAGTGGTGGACAAAGAGCTCCATCAGAAAGAGGTCCATGAAAATTCTGAAATTGTGGACAAAGAGCTCTATCAGAAAGAGGTCCATGAGATAACGCAACAGCCTATTGCAACAAAACATTGTGAGACAAATACAAATGTGAAAGATTGTCAAAATTCTCAGTTCCAGAATCAGTTATTGGAGGAAGAAGTCCATGACTTAACCCAACAAGTTTGTGCAATAAAAGCCGATGATCTGACAAAATCAAGACAAAAAAATCTGCAGAATTCCATGATTAAAAATATCAAAGCTAAAGTAAGGAAGACTACTGAGGTGTCAGATTATGAGTATAGAGGCAATAAAGTTAAAGTTGAGACAGAGAAGGAACACAGAGATGAGACAATTTCAAACAAGTATGCTGTGGCTCAATTCCTACCTCCTAAAGATAAATATAAACTACAAATTCTTTGGAAAGAAAAGCAAACAGAATCAAGGTATAATCTTACATAAATCTTTCAATTTTTCATGTAGTACAAATATATGAAATGAAACTGAGAAATAGCTCTATTTTCTAAAAATATTCTAACTTACTTATTAACACATTTTATATTGTTTTGTAGTGCTTGTATATGGTTTGGCGCAAGATATGAAAATTGTGTGTTTATTAATGATATCAAGAACTTGGTAAAAGGGACAGACATATCCAGCTGTGTACGTATAATATTTATAATATTTTAACACTGAAAAACTTCTTATTAATTTGTTAACATCACTTTTGTGTTTCAATTTGATAGACAATTGATGCATATGCTGAGATTCTTCAAAGAGAACCACAAGCACAGAATTCTAGTGATGCAGCAAAGCACAATGGCAATTGTTTCATACTGTCAAGTCTATATTGGGTAAGGAATCAATGTGCATGTGTCAATTCTATACTTTATCTTTCATTCAATTTTGGTTTCAAAGTAGATTTTTTCTGTTTGTTATCATTCTTGTGAATGTTCTCAAATTTTGATTTTGGTGCCATTGCTGGGAATATACTCAAATTTCAAAACAATTTGAGTGACAAATCGTAGTTAATCATGTTTTGTTGCTTTTCACATATTGAGTTCGAACCATTACTGTGAATATTCACATATGTCAATACATCCATATGTTAATCATAGTTAATCGTAGTTAATCGACATGAATATTGAGTTCGTACCATTACTGTGAATATTCACATATGTTTTGTAAAAAACAGCCAATGTTGAAGAAGAAAACTTCAGAACAAAGGAAAAAGATTTTGAAAAATACTTTCCAAGAATCCCTCCCATGTCGATACATCCATATCCCCATCCACAATTTTCAATCATTGGACATTACTTGTTATCGACAAACACTTGGGGACTTGGAAACATTTCAACTCTTTGAGACCAAGAAAAGGAAAGGACAAGCACTACAATGTTGGAAATCAACTGGTAAGAACAATTTCAGATTAGCATTACAGTAATCAGATGTAAATCATTACATACTTTATGTTGATGTTTTTTACAGCAAAAAATCATCCATCAATACATGAAGGATACACCTTGTCAAGTAGAAAAAGCCTATAATCCTGATGTCAAGTTTGAATCAGTCAAAGACAGCCTTCAACAAGAAGCAATGGCGTATGTTAATTTATTCTAACTAACAAATTTTAGTAGCTTTTTCAAAAAAATTTCTTTTTTCCCTAACTGTGTCAAAAATGATATCTGCAGGAATGACTATGGAATTATTGTTTGCTATATCATAAGACAATACATCAGGCATCAACCAATTCCAAACACATTACCACCAGGCACATCCACAAGACTCAGAGCAGACATGGTACATGAGTTCCTCAGTGATCCACAAAGATCAATCAAAGTCAAGTAGAGTCAAGATTGCAACCTTCAATAAAATCTTTTTTGATGTGTAACTCAATGAACTCTTTTTTGTAACACTCTGATACAATGACTGATGTTTTTGTTAATAGTTCCAAGCATATTACCTAACAAACATATTACAATTTCTATGATGTGTAATGGAATATTTTGTCATACTCTCAAAGATATATGCACCCGAGCTTTGTTGATGTTTTTGTCCATATTCTCAATTTCTATTATCCTGTTCCTCACACTACTATATGGCAAAAACGAAAATAGTATTACATGTGAAAATAGTGGACACAAAACTTTACTGTTGTTTCAATCACTTATTTTCAAACTTAGAAACTTTAAAACTGAGAATATTTTCAGTTTTATACAGATCACTCAATTTTCAAACAACAATATTACCACAACAATTTATTTGCTGCCTCACTATATTATGACAATTTGAAAAACTAAAATTCCAAACAAAGAATATTTTCACTTACAGTCCACTGTTACTTTAATCAAAACATAAAGCATTGACCACATCTATTTAGAATATTAATTCACATTCATTTAATTCATCACATTTATAACTAGTTCCAATTGATAACAAGAGCCTCACATTATTATCACAAAAACAGCTATTTTGAACTAAAAACTTAAATTGAGAATATGTTCACTTTTTATACAGTATTCACATAATTTGCAAAACAAACATTCAACAGTCAAGTTTATTTCCGAAAGCCAACCAAACAACATTATCACAACAATTTATTTGCTGCCTCACAATAATTTCACAATATGAAAAACTAAAATTCGAAACAAAGAATATTTTCATTTACAGTCCACTCTTACTTTAATCAAAACATAAAGCATTGACCACATCTATTTAGAATATTAATTCACACTCATTCAATTCATAACATTTATAACTAGTTCCAATTCATAACAAGAGCCTTACACTATTATCACAAACTCAGCTATTTTGAACTAAAAACTTAAACTGAGAATATGTTCACTTTTATACAGTATTTACACAATCTGCAAAACAAACATTCAACAGTCAAGTTTATTTCCAAAAGCCAACCAAACAATATTATCACAAACAATTTCAAAATTAAAATCTGAAACTAAGAATATTTTCACTTTCAATTCAATGTCACTTTATTCAAAAACATAGAAGATTATTACTCAGCGCTCAACAGCACAAACTGCTACTTCAAGAAATTTATGAATACGAAATTTTTACAATCACAAAGCAACTACAAAAAATCACAAAGCCTCTTTACAAGATTTCTTATTGTGATTGCCAAGCTTCCCACATCTACTACAAGTAATTTGCCTCACTTTCTCACCATTTGAACGAATCCTCTTCTTATTTGGCCTTCCTGGTTGCTTCTTAGACAAAGAAGGAAGAACAATTTCACTATCACCATCAACATTACAGTCTGGTTTCCAAATTGAAGGAACAGGATATATGGGAAAAGAATACGAATCTCGATAACTTTGAACATAGAAGTATTGATCAACAAATAAACTCAAATCATGTCCACTCTTTTGTATAGCACCAATTGCATGTGCACAGGGAAACCCTTTCAACTGCCACTCGCCACAAGAACATATTCGTCTACTAATGTCAACTGAAACAAATGGATGTGAATGCACCTTATAGACATCATTTCCAGATAAACTAACAATCCATGGCCTCGAAGTATTAAAACCATCATGCAACTTGGACTCCATTTTAGGGCAAATCAAACCATTCCATTTATTAACAAGTTCCTTCCTCTTAGCAATTTTCCTCATCAACTTAATTCTTACACTATCAATCAACTTTGTGATAGGCAAGTGGCGTTCCTCTCATATCCACGAATTGAAAGATTCAGCTACATTTGACCACATCTCTCCAAAGCGTTGCCCTCGAAAGTATGCATTACTCCAATGATCATATGGTATGTCATCTAAAAACTTCTCAACTCTTAACCCACCTTTAGTCTTTAACTCAACCAAACATTGATGAAATGTTTCTTCAGTTGAAGCATATGCACATTTCCCAAACAAAGTGATCAACTTTTCTTTCAATCCATGAAACATACCACGCAAATGATGCCTCAAGTTCATCTTCAAATGATATAAACAATAAGCATGGAAAGCCATTGGAAAAACCTTTGGCAACACTTCAACTAATCCAAGGTTACGATCTGACACAAATGTAACATTTCGTTCTGGTGAAACAATTCTACTCAAATGCTCCAAAAACTAGCGCCAATTATCTTGATTCTCTGAGCCAACAACTGCAAAACAAACAGGAAAGAACCCTGCATGTACAAAATAGAAAAAATGAAATATTATATTATTCTTAGAAAATGGTAACACTCGAACATTCAAAATATCAAACACTAAAATGAATAACTGAAAAAATAAAAAATGCATATACAACAACAATATTATATAAAATTTAAAACATTCAATCATATTTCTAAACTGAGAACTTTCTCAATTTCAGAACAGAGAAAACAAATTTCTTATGTACCTTGATTTCCATCTTTTCCTGTAGCAGCAAGTAAATTTCCTCTAAATCTTCCCTTCAAAAATGTGCCATCAAGGAATAAGAGAGGTCGACAATAATCAAATCCACTAATGGAACCATGAAAAGAAACAAATAATCTCTTAAACCGTTTAATATCATCATCACACTCAAACTCAATGTAACTCCCTGGATTGCAACTCTTTGCAACATCCACATACCATCTTAACTGGTCAAATGACATTAAGTAGTCTCCAAAAATCTCACCTTTTGCTTTTTCTACCCCCAACCAAGCTTGACGATAACTAACTCTCAGCCCGTACCCCAACTTAAAATCCCGAACAACATGAACTGGATGTGTCAATGGATTATCACGAACACTTTCAACAATCAAATCAGCAACTAAATCAGAACTCATACGAGAATGAGTCATCGTGCGTACTTCAGCACCACATGTGTTGACATTGTTCAACTTCCTTATATAAAAGAACCCATTAGCATTCTCCACTCTACCATGAACATTCCACATACAACCTTTTGTCTCTCTAAACAAACATTGTGTAGTAACACAAACTTTATCATTCTTAACAAATATGAACTCAAATCCACACTCAATAAAAAACTTCGACAATGTATTACGAAATTCAACAATTCCACCTTCAAATTTCTATCCTACATGTGTAATACTACCTGCCCAACTAGCAGACAACAGTACTTTCCCCTTGTGTCGACAAAATGATGATAACATATCAACCTCTTCTTCAACTTCCAACCTCGAATTCCTTTTGGAAGATGTAGATGCTCTGTTTGACAAGTTCACAGACTTACTGCTGTCATGAGACAATGCAATATCACAAACTTCAAGATCCAACATTGACTCTGTTTCTTCATAATCCAATCTGTTGTTCAGATGACCACAGTCAATGGTTGAGTCTTTTACTCGCACAACAACATCAATACACTTTGAATCAAAATGCACAACTAATGCCAACAACAAATCTAACTCCTCATTGTTGTCCAACGTACAATTAGGATGTCCAGACAATGAGTAAGATAGACAAATATTATCAGATTGCAAATTATCCCATTTCAAACATAGCTTCTCAATCAACTGATCATATGTAACATTCAGATCAATCTTAATTGCAAATGTGCAACCATTATACTTGCACAACAAAAAAATAGGCGCACTTGTACAACCTTCACTCATCTTTCAATCTAAACAAGAAAAAAATATCGCATCAATCAAACCAGAACAAAACTAAGAACTTTCTCAGTTTTCACAAATACTTCATAACAATAAACACCAGAACAAAAAACTTCATAACAATACAAATACTTCACAAATCACGTTTCCAATTCATAAAAATAAATAACCAAACCGAGAAATCATCCAGCAAAAACACGTCTTCAATTTACAAAACATAACGTGAATGGAAGATCAAATATCCAGCAAAAACATAATATACAAAATCGAAACAATACATACCTATCAACAGATCGAAGATCAAATATCCAGCAAATCAATTCTTCAATTTACAAATCGAAATCGCACATAAGAAACTCCCACAGATTTCAACTCAAAATGCGAACCAAACTAAGAAATCCTTCAAAATCCTTTCCTACTCGAATCAAAATCGAGAAATCAATTACGTATAATAGCGAACCAAAGCAATAAATCCTTCAAGATCGATTCGAATCTTCAGCTACTTCCATAACTGATCTGTTAACAGATTCCTTTTTTCTTTCTAGTAAATAACGTGAATGGAATTTTATATACAGTTGTTTATGTTAAAGGGCAAAAATGTCTTTTTACCTCTAAATGGGACTTATTGGTTCAAAAACTTTTTGATAGGACCTAAGCTACCACCAAACATATAGATAGGACTTTTAGGTAATTAACTCAATAAAATAAGGGCTCAATTGATAAAATTATAAATTAGTCAAACATATTGTAGAGAGCATGTTGACTAAACTTATAAAGACATGAAGAACGAAAATCTCAATCAACTGAAATCGGGGATAAAATGAGATAGAGTGAGATTGACAAAAGGGATAGTCATTTTGCTGATTAGGCATTATTCTGAAGATCTGAAAATGCCAAAGTAATTGCTAAACTATTTATGACACATGACTACATAAAAAGGGAAGTAAGCAGTTGGGATATATAAACAATCGGGAATATCATAACTACATTCTCCATTTCTTTTTTTTTTCTTTTTTTTTGGCTACAGGAAAATCTTCCTACTCTCCCGCAGATCCAGGACAGCGCCCCTTACAGAGATCACCAAGGTGTCCTGTTGTCCACAGAGTGTGTCCTGTTGTCCACAGAGATCATCAAAGTGTCCTGTTGTCCGTTCCGAGATAGGAAACTATAACCAGGAAAATCCTCCTACTCTCCCGCAGGTCCAGGACAGCGCCCCTTACAGAGATCACCAAGGTGTCTTGTTGTCCGTTCCGAGATAGGAGACTATAACTTGAGAACTTGCCCCAACCTCCCAAGACAAGCTCCGCTTAACTCAGGACTCGAGCAGCGGGGGAGCATTGGGCCCACACCGAGACTATAACTTGAGAACTTGCTCCGACCTCCCAAGACAAGTTCCGCTTAAGTCAGGACTCGAGCAGCGGGGGAGCATTGGGTCCACACCAAGTGCTGTGGAAGCAACAACTTGAGACTAACCTCCTAACTAACTGCCCTACGCCCAGGAGATTAACCCAAGGAGTTTTGAACTTGGGATCTAGGGTCTTCATCCCTAAGTCTTTACCAAGTTGCCAAACACCTCCATTTCTTAAATTAAGCATATATCACTAACTTGATCGTTAAAACTTTCTCTGATCAAAAATCTTTTATCAATATTTTTGTCATTCGTATCTCAACAAGTTTAATTCGCGGATCATCCACAACTCACCCACCACATTTTATGGGTCCACACTCATTAAAAATAATTCCTCTACTATAGCAGACAAAATTACTTAAACTGTAGCTCTAAGTTAAAATTTTAAGACCATCCCATCTAAAATAAATTGTTGAGAATGAATTGATAGTAATAGATGATGAGACGTCCAAACTATTAAAAAAGAAATCATGTGAAACCAGTCTATAATAACTATATCGTAGAATGAAATAATGGAGGGAGCATTAGCATAGGACTATTAATCATTAAGGATATCAATATCAGTATTATCGTTGGGAAATTTTAGAATAATGCTATGCCCTCGTTTGGTATGAAAAAGTTTGAGATTTTTTGGCTAAATAGTTATAAAAAGATAAAATGAGTAATGTTAATGTGTTCCACATCTATGTGAGATATTTTGGTAGAAATAAACTAAAAGGTCAATAAGATAAAATGTCACATCCAAACTATAATCATTTTATTTTTTCTCTTATAAAAGTCAAGAAAGCCAAAAAAACTTATCCCCAATAAGGCTTTGTAGGTCCATTCTAAAATAGTTAAAAATTAAAAAGCTAAAAAACCAACCCACATCCCAAACGAAGCCATATGCACCGATTGGTATACCAATTAGTATATTAACAAATGATGTAGCATACTTTTAGAGATTTTAAATATTTGTAATTTGTATAATAGGTGGGGGTTAGTAATAATGTCATAACATATGTTGATATATTAATTGGTATATTAATTGGTGCATATAGTATCACTAGAAATTTTATGGTACACATTCCTTTTTGGATATGTATCATATTCATGTCTAGTTACGACATTTGTATCTTTAGTTATGACATATTATATTAATAGTTATAACTTATAGTGATGTTAGTTATGATATTATTTTGATTATGATCTAATTTTTTTTATTATATTTTATGTGATATTTAGTTATAACTCATTTTTTAAATTATTTTAACAATATTGAATTATGCTATTTGTAATAATCAAACACACAAATAACGTGACTTGACTATGGTGTGTACCTTAGCATTCGCAACATCACTTTCAGCATGTGAACAATCTATGAAATATCAATTATCATGCAACACTACGAGATTTTTTTTTTTTTTTTTTATAAAAAAGAATATGTGATATAAGAATATGAATGAAACTTTTTTACATTATGAAAAATATATAAGCAATCGGTTTTTTTTTCAACCGATAAAATAAATTTTCTTTTAATTTCTCACCATTTTTATTCATTTTTCATTGAATTTATAAATTAAATATGAGAAAAGAACTTATTTATATATACATTTTTTGACATTTTTCAACAAGAATAATGCTTGAGACCCCCTTTTGGGGGTCACCCTCTCACTCCCTTTGCTACATGACGGGTGGTGATTGGAGGAACAGGAAAAAAAAGAAAAAGAAAAAGAAAAAGAAAATGTAACCAATGAGAGAGAGGGGGGGTCAAAGGGGGTGGGGGAAAAGAGGGATGAATCATTGCTCTTTCAACAAATCACCCAACCTGAACGGATGTAAGATTGCTAACGGATGCTATAACGCCGTGTTTGGGGTGTACAAAAGTTAAATAAGATTAATTATATGCAGTGGCGTAGCCAGGAATTTAATGGAGAGGGGGCACAAAATAATGATAACATCAGTGTGTTTGGTTTGAGTTTTTTGGATTAAGTTTTTTGAAAATTGAGTTTTTTGATTTTCGTATTTTTTTGTTTTTAGTGAATATTTTTAAAATTTTAAACATTTTTTTTACTTTTTTAGATGCACTTTACTTAGATGTATTTAAAAAGTAAAAAAATTGTGGAAAATATTTTTAAAAATTAATAAATACATAAAAATACAAATAATGTACAGAATTTTCGTTTTTTTTTTTTTTTGTATTTTTTGGTAATTAGAGAATTTTTAAAAGGTTTTTTTCATAAATTTTTTAATTTTTAGGTATATTTATGTTAGGTATGTCTAAAAATTAAAAAAATTACTTAAAATATTAAAAAAATTCTATAAAAATAAAAAAAAACACCGAAAACAAGAAAATAGAATTTTCTAAAAAATATTTTTAGAAAACTCTAACCAAGCAATTTTTATTTTTTTTTTTAACAATGAGATATTACTAAACTTAAATATTAAGAATCCATTTGGATAAATGTGAATTTTAAATTAAAGGATTTGAGATTAAATTTTATATAAATATTGGAGAGTAACTATTTTTAGGTAGATTGGAAAATTAAAAAAGAACATAAGTTGAGATAGAAATAATATATTTTAGTAGAGAAATTTTATAAAATACACCATAAAAAAAAGTGTCTATCATATGTTGTAATTATGATCTTCGTGGTCTTTAATTATGACACATTATAGTGTTAGATATAATTTAGTTATAAATTCTTGTGGTTGTTATTTTGGTTATGACTATATATCAAGTAATAGTTAGTTATGACTTATTTTGATATTAGTTATGACATTTTGTAATTTTTTATTCTTATTTTTTATAATTGAAGATATGTTGCTTTATTATAATTTATATAGTGGTCATTTTAGTTATGAATGGAAAGAAACATATGGAGGACAAACTCTACATGTCAAATGTACGTAACAATTCAATAAATTTCATATATATTCATTGAGGTTAATTATGTTTGCATATCAATAATGATAGATATCACTATTATATTGAAATTTTCATAAATAATAATATAATTTATCATAGTCTTTTTACTTGCAATCAAAATAACCATTATTGTTCTCATAATTTTAAAAATGTCATTGACATTTCACTTTAAATAATATTTTTATAATTTTTTTTATTTAAAATATTTTCTTTATGTTTGAAAAAAAAAAAAAATTTCCAAAAACCCAGGAGGCATGTGACCCCTTGGCCCTTGGGTGCCTCCGCCTCTAATTATATGTATCAATCACGCTGGGTACACCCAGTGGGTGTCGACCCCCAGTGACGTGGGGGCGCCCCACTGGTCAGTTTTTCTTTTTTTTTCTTTTTTTTTTATTTCAGTCCAATCACCCAGTGACACGTGGCACTGGGTGTCACTGGGTGTAAAGAATACTGGGGGTATAAGGCATTTTGCTTATATGTATTCTGTGTATAATTTGCAAGTCAGGCCGAATTTAAAGTATTCTTTTTAAGTTTGTCCATAATTACAAACAAGCCAATCCAACTCTACTAGCCAAATATAATTTTTTTTATTTTTTTATTTTTTTTTATTTTATGATGAACTAAATATATAATTCAAAGCTCTATAAAGAATGAGATTTGGGAAGCACAAAATTATTGTTGAATCCAACTCCGTAGGCTTAAATTATAATTCAAAATCCTATAAATCATATATGAGAATGGGAAGGCTTCAGTTCTTCATATTATAATTACAAGAATGTTGTATTTAGTTCTGCGATTTATTTCAATATTTTTCAATTTTTATTTTTATTTTTTCAATGCAAAATGGACAATAAAATGAGACATCTTCACTTCAGATGGTAATACAATTATTCAATGAACAATCTTACAATTTTTTATTAAGCAATAATATTACATTGGTCTCATGTGAGCCATGTCAATATTTTTCTTTCAAGTTAGGTATTCACTTTTGACTTTTGTGTAATAAAATGAAGGGTATAAATATATTTTTTGATATTTATTTAAAATATAATTTGTCACGTGTAGTTTTGAATATTACATCCCGTCTTTTAAAGTTTTTTAAATTTTATAATAAATAATCCTTTTGTTAATAAAATTATAAGTTAATTAATAATTTGAATGATGTCAGAAATTTATTTTAATTAATAATTTAAGTAATTTTATTATTGTATAAGAGAATAGTTAAAAATTTTATTTTTTTAATTAATTCTATTAAATAATTTTTTTTTTCAAAAGAGGTATTTATAACTTTATAATTCATATTTAAATAAATTTAAAAATATATATTTATAATTTATCTTAAAATCAAATAAACCAGGAAACTAAAATGTCGGTCCGTATTTTAAAATCAAACAAACAGGACACCTCGTTTGGGAATAGGCTTTTGGCTTTTTGGCTAAAATATGATATAAAAAAAATTTTGGGATGACTTTTTGACTTTTTATGAAAATATGTGCAAAAAGTAGAGAGAAACTGAAATCTTTGACTTTTTGTTATGAGTTGTTGACTTTTTGATTTTTTTAGTAACTTTTTGACTTTTTAGCTAAAAGGGACACTTGCCAAATGAGGTATTTCTCTTTACTTTTTGCACATCTTTTCATAAAAAGTCAAAAAGTCATCCCAAACATACTAATTTTTTTTATATCACATTTTAGCCAAAAAATCAAAAAGTTACTAAAAAGTCTGTTCCCAAACGAGGTCTAAATGTCAGTATTAATTGGGTCCGTATCTTAAAATCAAATAAAACATGATAATAACGTTGTTTTTAGTTAGGAAATTTAAAAAGGAATTTAGAAAGAAAAAATGAAAAAATAGATGAAATATGAATAAAATATTCTTATATTTTACAATTTCACACACTTTTTTATTTATTTATTTTTAAATCCCTTCTCAAATCTCTAAATCAAACACAATATAAAATGTCAGTATTAATTAGGTCAGAATCATAGTATTGTTGTAGCGAACTTAACAGTGACATAAATAATCGTGGAGCGGTTTAGTTGTGTATTTATTTCTTTGTAATAAATTATCGATAGTGTTATATATATTAATTAATTTATTAATTAGTGTGCCAATATAGGTTATAATTTTAGAAAATGATATAGGTCCTAAATTTTCTATCAAATAAATGAAAAAATATTTCACATGGATATGAGGTTCACAAAATTGCGGATCCACATGTGAGACATTTGGTCATTTATTTGGTAGAAAATTTGATATCCCTAACATTAAGAAATTTTTGTATGTGAATAGAGTACATGCCATGTGCTACCTTCTACTATTGTAATTGGCTTTGACAGTAAGGTCCACTACATTTATGTTGAGTGTTTGGGGAACAATAGTGGGCATATACATGTGTGATTAGTTGAAGGTAGTGCCACGTGATACCCTATTAGCATAGCATTACCCTATAACTTTATTATTGATTTCAACCATTATATAAATTACAAATACCCAAAACTTCTAAAATTATGAAATATCTGTTAATATACTAATTAGTATACCAATTGGTGTATATAACATTATTCATAAACTATATTGGTAATTTTTACATTTTATTTTTTTGCAATTTTGTCTCTATATTTTTAGTTGACTCATTTTTAAGAAAAATTTAGCCAAAATTTCTTTATTGGACCCTTATTTAGCAAAAAAGACAATCCAATTTATTTTGATTCATAAATCCCCTAAGGGGGAGGCGTATAATTGAGAAAGTGTAGAGCAAAATTTGTTTTTTTCTTAGGTAATATTGCCCATGCACATATATATATATATATATCACGGAGCTCTTTTAATGATAACACTTTTATTTTATACAAGTTTAAAAATGTTGTGTATATATATTTTTAGTTAGTTCATCTAGTATATACTCTATTTTTGTAACAGTAAAATGTTACTATAAACCAGAGTAACATGTTACTATTTAAGTCAATTTCAACGGTATTTTTTTTATTTTTTTATTTTTTAATAATTTCATAATCAACATGGATCTTATTTGATAGATCGTGATGATATGATTCTAAAAATATTAATTTTATTACAAACTGATATCTAAATCAAAAGTTATATTATTTTAAAATTTAAAATATTAAATTACTCATTAAGTATCTTTCGATAATAGTGGTATGTATTGAACTTTTCAAGAATTTTTTTTATACTTGTTCTTAATGCATTAAAATTTTACTATGAGGGGTTTTGACCAAATCCCCCTAATATTAATTATTAACTTTTATATTTTGTGCCAATTTGATTCAATTGATAACGTCCATATGATTTTTGACAAAAAATTATCATTGGGTTGATTGATATTAACTTACTGAATTGATCAAGTTTATAATTTTGACTTTAAAAACATGACACATATCTGTTGTGCTTATTTTTCATTTATGCTTATTTTTCATTAAAAATGATAACAATTATAATAAATTGGATCAAATTGAAACAAAGTTATAAATTTAATGATTAAAATAGAGCCAATTGATATTATAAGGATTAAAATGACATAAAAACCAAAGAAAGTATAGGACTATCCATGTAAGTTGCATATTTTTTTGAAAATTATAGAATGTTGTTGACAAAATAGTTACCAAAAATGTTTTTGAAAAAAATTCAACAAAAACTATATATTTTAAAAAAGATCAAAAAAATAGTTTTGTTGTACAAATTGTTTTAAAAAAAATATTGGGTGTTTACAATTAAAAGCACACTACACATAAGATGATTTTCACCATGCTTTATTATTATTATTATTTAAGAATATCTCTCACATTGTTAACTATAAATTTTACGGAAATGCCTCAGAGCTCGAAAATGCCGAGCTCGAAACGGCTCGAAAGAGAGGGAGAGGAGAAAGAGAAGGGAGGGAGAGGAAGAAGGTCGGCGTCGCAGCTCCCCGGCCCGCCGTCGTCGCAGCTCCCGCCGTCGTCGTAGCTCCCGCCGCCGCCTCTGCTTCCTCATCCGTCGCAGCCCCGCCGATGTCGCAGCACCACCGTCGTCTGCCCAGCCTCCCCTCCTCCTCAAACCGGTTTTTATGGCCCCCTCCCCTTCCTCCTCCTCCTCCTCCCTTCTCTTCTTCTCCCTTCTTCTTCTTCTTCTTCTTCGTTCTGCAAAACCAGGGAAGAAAGAAAAGAAAAAAAGAAAAAAAAAAAAAAACCAAAATCGACACCAAAACGACGTCGTTTTGGTGTCAAGCCGCGTTTCGAGCCGCGACATTCGAGCTACGTAGCATGATCGTAAATTTTATATTCAACAACTGCCATAGATCATGTTCAAATTATATCTTCTTTATTTATTTAATTACTCAAACCACCCAAATAAATAAACAAATGACCTCATTTGGATAGTTGGTTATTTTAGTTAGTTTTTTAATTTTTTGACTATTTTAGCCTAATTTAAAAAGTTGTGATTGGAAAAATAGTTGGTTTTTTTAATTGATTTGATGATTGTCAGAAAAAATGTGAAATGATTATAGTTTGGATTTAACATTTTGTCTTATTAACTATTTTAACCTATTTTATTTTTGTTGACTATTTTAGTCCAAATAACCCTTCCCAAACAGGGCGTATACTTAGGCCTCGTTTGGTATGCAACAATTTTAGACTAAAAGCCAAACAATCATTAAAAAACCAAAAAGCCTATAACTTATACCAAAAAGTTAAATATTCATTTTTCTTTCTACTTTTTGCACATCTTTTCGTAAAAAATCAAAAAGTCATTCCAAACGTACTAATTTTTTTTATCTCATATTTTAGCCAAAAAATCAAAAAATTACTAAAATAACATGTTTCCAAACGGAGCTTGGTATTATAGTAAGATTGAAATTTTGTTTTGTAATTTTGATATTAAATTAACCATAACAACAGTATAAAAAAATCAAATATTTATATATATAATAATTGATTTTTTTTTTTTTATAAAAACAAGGGCAAGTTTGGCAAGAGGTTATTTCATTTTTTTTTTATTTTATAAAATGGTGTGCAAAAAAATATAAAAATAATGTAATCCAAATAAGTGTACTTATTTAAATAATCGCTAAATAAACTATTTTTTTCTTCCTTTCGTATATTTTTTTTATAAAAATTCAAATTCAAAAAATTAATTAAAATAACTAATTCTAAAACAACCCAATCCTAAAGTAATAATTTAGAGAGAATTACAGTAGAGTGATATAAAAAACAATTTACAAAAACATTAAAAAGTAGGAAATCGATAAATAAACTATTTTTTTCTACCTTTTGTATATTTTTTAGTAAAAATTCAGATTCAAAAAATTAATTAAAATAACTAATTCTAAAACAACCCTACCCTAAAGTAATAATTTAGAGAGAATTACAATACAGTAATATAAAAATAAAAAAAAAAATTAAGTAGAAAAATGAGTGAGACCCTTGTTTTTGGAAGACCCCACAACCTCCAAAGTGATCTACACCACTCATGATATGTATGTGGAGCCCACATCATGAGTGGTGTTGATTACTTTGAGATTGTGGGAGTTTTAAAAAAAGGGAGTCTCTATTATTGTTATCAAAAGTATAAGTTATTGGTCTCGTTTGGTGTAACTGTTAAAATAGTTTATAGATTAAAATTTAACAGATTATAGATTACGACTTTAATCAAAAGTTGTTAATCTGTTTAGTGTAACGGTTGGATTATAAATTTAAGTTACTGAGTAGTGTTTATTAAATAAGTTATGAAATAATTTTTTGAATTAACTTTTATTTTTGATTATTCACTACTTGTTTACATTTCTCATTAAAAATCATAATAATAATTCATAATCTTTTTCAATTTTTTAAAAAATAAAAAATAAAAAAATCTAAGAGTATAATTTTAAATTAATATGTCCACTGCAGAAATTGATAATCAGAAACAAAAAATAAGTAGCTTCTCAAAATCAATTTTTTTAAATTAAAATAAATTATTAGAATCAGAAAATATTTAAAATAAATTTAACCAAATAGTCTGAAATAACTTCTCTAAAATTAAAATCTATAAATTGGCCAAAATATCCGCACCAAGCACCCTCATTATTATGTGGTGCAAAGTGAAAAGCTGTGACGCCGATTCCCCAATAATTTAAGCATGACAAAGACGAAGAAGTAATGAGTGACGTAAGCCAAAAAGATTCAGGAAGGTCACGTGACCGTTTCTGCAATTGGCAAATCATTTCTATTAAAATGTTTGCAGTGGTCCCTCACCCCTTTTAAGTATTTTTTATGCGCCTTGCTACATTCCCTAATTTTTAGCCCTCTAATCTCCTAAATTTCAAATCAAGGTAAAAAAAAAAAAAAAAAAATTGCCCAAAACGATATCGTTTTGGACATTAGGAGGATTAGGAGGACATTTTTAGAGGGACAAATCGTTTTCCTTTTTTTATTAGGTGGTGTTTTGAGCCGTTAGTAAAATTTTTTTTTGGCTTTTTTAATTATTTAGTGACTTTTTTGTGTAAAAAAATTAAAAAATAAAAAATTAACTTTTTTTATCAAGTTGCCAAAATTACGCTTATTTTCCCTAAAATTTCTAACAATTACAAAAATTTTCTTTCTGATTTTAATAATTATAATTTTTTTTAATAATAAAACTATTATTAAGATTATTTCACCGTTAATTTTCTATTAATTTATTTAATAGAATATGCTAATATCATGTTGATGTCATGTATTATAAATAAAAAAATTCAAAATTGCCCTTATATATTCAACTAATAAATTTCACATACCTCTTTTGAGATTTTATAAAAAAATTAATAAAAACCCATATATTATTTTAATAATATTAAACAAAATTATTAAATTCTATGCAATATTCTAAAAAAATTCCAAATTCTTAAGACTAACCAAACATTACCTTATTTAAAATAAAAAAATAAAAAAAAAAGCTATCAAATTGATCATCATCAAACCTTATACTAAATTAAATACACTCATTTATTTGAAAATTACAAAACAAAATATAAAAAATGTTTTATTTTTTAAAAGATCACTAATTTTATGAATACATATTTTGATAAATTAGAGTTTGAATAAAAATTTAAAAATACATATAGGTATTTGATTTTTTTTTGTATGAAAATTATATATATTTGGAGAAATTATCTCTCTCGTTCCATTTTCTTTATTTTATTTCTTTCATTCTTCTTTCTATTTATTCTTTTATTCATTTTTTTCATAATGCCATTGCAACCAATAGCAACACCATATAATTTATTATTATTATTATTAATTGTTCTCTTCTCTATGTTTTTTCCTTTATTTTTTCATCATTTTTTTTTTCTCTTTCATCAATATTAGTTAGCATCACCCAATACCATACCAACTTACGATAGGTGATTTTTTTTTTTTTGTATACATGTTTGTATATTAATTTTCTTTTAAAAAAAAATAAACATAATAACATTTCATATTTATAAAAAAATAAAATAAAATTGACTTGTAAAAATTACCAATTGTTACCTCATAAATATATATAATTTTTTTTTTTATCATTTTTATCTTTTCATAATCCTATATTATTCTCAAATTTTAATTTTCATCTTTAGGTTTTTCAAATTTCAGTTGATAGATATTAAAAACAATGAGACAATATTTCTCACCTTAATACTAAGAATTTTAAAAATAAATATAAAAGTGAAAAAATATATAATCACGTTACAATAAATTAAAATTAGTTGATAGAGAATGAAAGATAAAGAAATTATTTGAGAATAATAAACTATTTAAAATTTTCATTTTGTACATCTAATTAAAATAAAATTTTACTTGAAGAAATAAATAATTTGAAAATAATAAAATAAATAAATAAATAAATTGTTTATTACATCTAAAATCTATATCTCCATCTTTGTTCCTTTCATTTAAATTATTTTCATTAAATTAAATCTCAAAATTAATTCAAACAAGAAACATTGATATTCTTTCTTAATTTCATTAATGTTTATTTTTTTTTAAACTTCTAAAAGTTCAAAAACTTATAGTGGAAAAAAAAAATGCAAAGTCAAGGGAAAAAAAAAATGTGAGAAATAAAATGATAATTTAATGTACAGGTAAATTACACTTAAAGGGTATTATGGTCATTTGCACAATTAAATTAATACCGTTTGGTTTAAACTAATGGGAGGAGAGAATCTTGACAATGTCAGAAAAATTAAGGAGGATTTCTGTAATTATTGAAACTATAAGGGAGGAGCCTGTAATTGTCAGAAACCTCAAGGGAGGTAACTGTAATTTACCCTTATTTATTTATTTTTTTTAGATTGGATAATTTGAACTCGTTTAAATTGTCTGAATTTTATAAGTCGGATATTCAGTTGAATGATTGCTCGAATGACCACTGTCACCCTTGTCAACCGCGGTTGTCACCCTTATCACCTTTGTCTACCTGAGTCAATCAACATTCGCTCGGATGACCGACTGGACGACCAACATGCACAAATCTAAGCAATACAGGCAAGTCCAAATTCGATGAATGTAATAATACTCTATTTAATATAACAGCAATATCATTTAATAGTATCACCTTCTAATGAATAATTTTTATTTGCCATAGTGACTATAATAATATGAGGTTAGCCTATAATAATATTAGGTTAGTGAGAGATAACATTTGTCCATTTAATTCTTTTGAAGCTTTATATTAAGAATCATGTAATAAGATGGTATTATTATTACATTCATTATTTTCAGTTTAAGGGAAATAGAAAACAAACTCAAGGTTCGTTTGGTAAGTAACTTCTTAAATAAATTTTTTGATTAAAATATGACGAATAAAGTAGAAGTGTTGTTTTTTGATTTTTGATTTACACAAAAACAAAACAAAATAAAAAGTAAAAAGAACGAGAATGTATCTTTAGCTTTTTTATATGATTTTTTAATTTTTTTTTTTTGTCTTTTTAATAATTTTTTGACTAATTTAACATATTGCCCAACGACCATTTAATTTGATTTTTAAAGTTAAATTTAGTTTTTGAAATTTTTTTATTTTCGAGTTTTTTCTTTGTTGGTGATTTTTTTTATTTTATATTTTAGTCAATTTTTTTTTTAATTTTTAAATGTATCTAAGCTAAATGCACCTAAAAATTAAAATATTTGTAAAAAAAAAAATTGAAAAAAACAAAAAGTTCAGCACATTTTCCTTTTTTTATATTTTTTTCTTCATTGATTTTTTTAAATTTTTTTTTATAGATTTCTTCATAAATAGTTTATTTTTGGGTTAATTACATTTTTAGTCTCTAAAGTAGGAGTTTTGTATTATTTTTATCTCTAATATTTAAATTGTATTAATTTGGTTCCCAATTAAGTCCATCTAAAAAGTAAAAAGTTATAAATAAAATATAAAAAAAATTCACCAAAGTAAAAAAAAAAAATACATTTTTTTTTTAAAAATAGTTTTCAAAAACCAAAATAGAGGTTTTTTATTTTCTTTTTTGGCCCACTTGTATATTATCAAAAAAAAAAAAAAAAAAGTAATGAAATTTGAAAAGAAACCTTAATGCTTTTTTTTACTTGGAGAATATGATTTAAGAAAGTAATTGGTTTGGTTTAGTTTTGAAATTAATTGTGAAAGATATATTTTTAAAAAGAATTTTGAAAATTGAAAACTTGTTTGGTTATGACTTTTAAAAATAATTTTGGGATGATTTGTAAGTTTTTTTTGTAGTTGAATAAATGAATGTGAGAGAAAAATTGATTGATTGATAGGTAGAATATAAGAGAATAAGAGAGCAGAGAGTAAAGAGGAAAGAGAAAAATAATTGATTGATGAGAGAGAGAGAGAGAGAGAGGAGAGAGAAAAAATAATTTTGAAAATAATTTTCAAAAATAGTAAACCAAACATGTTTTTTGATTTCTCAATCCAAAAGTTAATTTAAAAATTAAACCAAACACTACCTAAATTTCTTTCTTCTTTTTTTCTCACAATTAAACAAAAGGGGAAAAAATATTGGATAATTTGATGAAATATCATTCTATTCTTTTTCATTTCAATAAATCAAATATTACGGAGTGTTTGATAACTTAATTCCGCCCTTAAAATTAAATGTATTAAATGATAACCAATTAAGTTCATTTGATAATTACAATTGATATCACCTAAAAATTTAAATATTTTTCAAAAGGCAGGTTAAAATTTAAAAAAATTTCAATTCATATGAAACTTATTTAATTCTAATTAAATTTATAAATATTAATATACACTCTTAATTATGTCAATTTATAATAATAACCCGACTAATTAAAAGTAGCGCACCAGCTCCAGGTACCACCCTATTATGGCTCCCCCAATCACTAGCCGTCGTTTTGAAAAATTGATTAAAAGTTAATTTTTTAATTTTTTTATAAAAAAATTGTGCTTAAAAATAAAAAGATGATATAATTAAAAATTAAAAATATAAGGTAGCCAGGATAACTGTTTTTTTTTTTTTTTTTTTAATTAAACGAGTAATGTAGATAAATGTTTTTTTTTTTTTCAATTTTTTTAATGAACTTTATTATTACTATAATTATACAAATAATATAGGGTAGCTAGGATTTATACTTTATACAATAAAGTCGTTTTCAATAGCTTCTATTGATTCTTGAAGTGTATGTGATTTCGGTAGGACAAAATCTATTATTACTATACTTTATACAAATAATATAGGATAGTGGATAACCTTGAGGGTAAATTCAACTGGTGTCCTGAAATTCTAATTTTCCAATTTTGACCTTTAATTATGCATAAATATCAGCCCTAAAAACCATAATAAATGAACAATTTGAGGATAATATTGGTATGGAACAAAATCCACACAACACCAATAGCCTTCTGCCTTCATATATTAGTATAGAGGTAATATCAACCACACCGAAACAATCATCAAAAAAATAATCAAGTAAACTAGCACATCACAGGTACAAAGAAATTTGAAGAAGCAATCTTTGTAACTGACAAAATCAGTGTCAATAATATCACCATCATGGAAGCCGGAGGAGCCTATTCACAGCCGAGTCCAAAGTATTTACGTTCTTCCTCAGAATTTTTCTTTACAAACATCAAGGAAGCAAATCCAATGGAACTGCAGAGTGAAAATCTTTGTATAGATGAAAGATTACATCGAATGCTACCAAGGTTTTGAAGTTCTGATTCAAAACTCAGAATATTAGCTTGTCAAAACTTGGCATAACACCAATGAACCACCAAAAAAGTTCTTTGGCCCTTGATGTCAATGTGTGTGAGTGTTATCAATGTATGATTGAAAAAAAAAAAAAAAAAAGAGGGGAAAAAAGTAGAGATGGCAATTGGAACCCGGCCCGACGAGAACCCGACCCCCCCGGCCCCGAATTAAGCGGTGATTCCCCGAAAAATACCCCCGACGGGCCGGGGACGGTATTAAAAAATATATCCCCGGTGATCTTCGGGCCGGGGACGGGGATACGTGTTTCAGTCCCGGACCCAGCCCGACCCCGACCCCGATCCCCGCCCCGAATAATCCCCGATGTAAAATTACTAATTTGCCCTTCCATATATATATGCGCGTGTAGGGTTTTGTGTTGAAACACTGCTCAGTTCTCTCACACACAACACAAAACACGCTTCTCTCTCTCTCTCTCTCTCTCTCTACGCCGTTGCCAAGAGCTAGGGTTTCGCCGCTGCTCGTACCGCCGATCGCCGATCGTCCATCGCCGTACATGGCTCAGTTCTCGTCCGTAACCGCCGATCGTCCATCGCCGCTGCTCGTACCTCGCCGCCAATCATCCTCCCTCACTGCCGCTCTCTCTCTCACACAACGAACGACGTTCCTGCTCCTCCGTCACCACCGATCTGAAGCCACCACCACCACCACCACCACCGATCTGCAGCCACGACCATGACCAGGACAGATCGTGATGAAGCCCCCCTCTCTCTCTCTCTATATATATACATATCTATTGTTCATTGATGCACAAATTTTTTTTTTTTCCAAGTTATTTATATTATATCTGTTGATGAACAATATATCTGTTGTGTGTGTGTGTGTAACACAGTGTGTTGAACAGATCTGTAATGTATACATACAGATTTTTTTTTTTTTTTTTTTGTTCTTGTGTTTGTAATATATGTTGTTAAAAAAATTTTTGTTTGTTGATCTGTTGTTGAAAAAATCTCTCTCTCTCTCTATTTGTTGATGAACATGTTGATCAATTGGTCGGGGAATTTCGGGGTCGGGGAAACCCGATCCCTGTTAGGGGACGGGGACGGGGGTGGTTATGGGTTCCCCGTCGAGTATCGGGGCCGGGGACGGGGGTATTTTCACCATCGGGGATTGGGGACGGGGAGTGTGATCCCCGGCCCCGACCCGCCCCGTTGCCATTCCTAGAAAAAAGAAGGATGTCAATCTCTCTGGTCTTGAACCTTAGAAATTTGTCATACAAGAAAGGAGTAGGGAGAAGCAATATATATAAAGTAAGCTCAAGTAAAACCAAGGATACAGTTGTGTGGCTAGACTATCCATGCCTTTTATTTCCTCATTTAATCTGCAAACAAGCAAGTTCCACAAGAAAGAGTCAGTGCAAATGCAAGTTCCTTTATATGTAAAATGATAATATTTGATGTTATAATGAAGGCACTGAAGTTCAATCGCCAAGGAGTAGCAGCTCCCACATTTATGTCTGAAGTTCCAGTTCTAGATTTGATTTAAGATCCCTGAAACTCTTGAGTCACCAACTGGCTGCTGAAGTACAAAATGATACAGGCAACAACCACCTAATATTTTCTCCATCAGCTTTTTAATTGGCTGCGAACCTTACTCCCAATGAAATTTATCAAAATCTATGCCTTTTCTTTTCCTTTCATTTTGGCAGTACTTCAATTTTAAATTTTAACTACACAAAATGTATACTGTCGCACAGTTAATGTCCAGCTCCAGTTTCCATAACTTCCCATGTAAATGCCATTAGAACCGAGCAAAACATCCTTTTGGAACAGTATTCAAAATTGATCAAAACATGCTGAAAAGTTATCAGGATTTATCAAAATGGCAAGGTGAAATCAAATTATATACCTGAGACAGGAATTTATATAGCGATTCCCTTTTGTTGCTGCATCAAGTGCTGCAAAAGAAGAACAAAATTCAAATCAGAGGATTCAAAATATAGGTCAGCAACAATTGGGTTTAATAATAATTAAGGATGAAATGTACGAAAAGTGAGCCTCATATGTGTGTGTTTGTGTGTGTGTGTGTGTGTGTGTGAGAGAGAGAGAGAGAAATAATAAGTCACAAGGAGAAACTAATGCAGAAATAAAACCTCAACCAAAAACTAACTGCTGTGTTGCAACTATCACCAAGCTCTTCTGTAAGGGCAACTGGGCAAGTGATGGAAAGGTAAAGAATAAAGCCTGGCACTGGCAGCAGGATATCTGCAGCATGAAGTGGAAGCCGCAAGAGAGTCTACAGCCAGACACTACCAAATTAAAAAATGAATATACTCAATGTTGAGAACTTTTCATTACATTGAGATGGTACCAAATATAATACAAAAACAAAAATTGAAGCCCTAAAGGAAATGTCAGTAATATTGTACATTCACTTATAGTAAGACGAATGAAGTATCACAAAACTAAACTACAAGTGTCAGCTCCAATTCCTTCCAACCAAGGTTCTGAAAAGCGGTTGCGGTCGCCGTAACGGTGGCGGTGGCGCGGTTGCGGTTGCGGTTGCGGAGTGTAAAGGCCGTAGCGTAACGGTTGCGGTAATCGAAACCGTGATTTTTTTTTTAATTTTTTGCACAATTTAAAAAAAACTTACCAATACACATATTTTTTTCCCATAATTATATTTATTAGGTTTTAAAATAAATATTGATCAATTTTTATAAATTTTTAAGTATGATCCAATATATTTTATATTTTTAAATCACTATAAACTGAGTTTTTTACATTTTATTTTAATAATTAATAACTTTATATTATACAAAAAATCAATCACTAATTATTATATATAAGATAAATAATGACAAAAGTAAGAGAACAAATAAGAACCTAAATATATATATATACATATTTTAATCAAGCCAAATAGATAATGACCATACTTATTATTATTTTTATTATTTTCAAGCAATATATAGATAGACACACACAAACAAAATAGTTGAGTGATAGCAGCTAAATAGAATAGTATAGGTCTTACAACTTCAACAAATCAATAACATGTTCGTCATCTTCCCTCTTCTTTCTCTCTCTATCTCTTGCTCCTCCATCTTCCATCTTCTCTCTCTATCCCTCTTTCCCCATTTTCAGTTTTTTTTTTTCTTTTTTTTTTTTTTGTGTTTTTTCGAAAGAAGAGTTCGGAACCGTTACGTAACGGTGTAACAGGCCGTTACAATTGTTACGGCACCGTTACGACCACTACGGCCAACACACCTGTGAATCTCAATCACACTGCAAAAGCGGCCGTAACGGGTGGCGGTAACCACCACAACCGTTACGTAACGGTTGCGACCGCTGTTTAAAACCTTGCTTCCAACCAAACTAGGGTGAAGCAACCATAACATGTTGATCACCCATAACCTTCCTAAACCACTACAGGAATTTAAATCCCAGACTTTTCTAGTGAGCTTCAACTTGTGTTAGAGAACTGTTATGCTAACAACCTGTTTCAATTCAGCTAGTAGTATATTCTTTTGCTTTCCTCTGTTCAACAAGAGAAAGAAGACGGAAAGATTGCAAAGAACTTAATTCCTTTTTGCAATAAAATTTCCCTTCTCTTCTCTTCTCGTGTCAGGCAACCTATGAGCACGTTAGAAGTCATAATCATACTGGATTGTAGACCTACGCCATGGAAAGAAATGACAATTATATGGATATCCTATATTTTTAACACAAAAATTCAATTACTCTCAATTCTACCAAAACATTTTGAGTTTATTAAACACATAAATATATAAAGCACAATATCAATCACTATAATCACAATTTACCACATTCTTGAAGTCGGCCTGCAGCATCACTGAAGCATCGCATATGGTCAACTGAAGTGCTTGTTACCTGCAAAATATTACTTTGTCATCACATAGACACAATATTTAATCAAAAAAATCCAATTTCAACTCCATAGAAATTAAACAATCCCAACTTCATACATATTTTAACCAGGTTTGTTTGACTTAATAGTTTACCAAACTGACACATATAATATATACACAATCTTTTAAATTCTCGTAGAGCTTACTTCAGGTCTCTAGTCTAGAATCCAAACCCACTATCATCTACCACTTCAACAATGTCAAACAAACTGTATACATCAATTTTTCACTCAACAGTTTCGCCGTACCAAATAAGGCAAAATGGTTCACCGTAAAGTTGCAACAAAGATATCCTCCGTCAATTTTTGCTGGAAAATCCGTTCCTGACTAAAGAAACAGAACTCTTCCAAGAGCAAGTCCTCATTTTCAACCAAAACCCAATGCACAATTTTCCATTTTTATCCCTCTTCAAACGAACACAAAATCTGAGAATATGAAACTAACAATTACACAAACTTGGATCAGAATATATTCATAAACAATTGAATTATTTTATTCCCCACCATCACCATCACCATCACCATCACCGTCACCATCAAAATTTTCCCGTCTAAAGAAACAGAACAATTCGAATAGAAAAGGCCTCATTTTTATGCTTCTTCCAACGAAGACATAATCTAATAATATGAAACTAACAATTATAGAAACTTGGACAAGAAATTTCTTAAACAATTGCAGTGAATAACAGAGAAGTTGAAGAAGATTATACGAAATTGACTGACTGACTGACCTCGGCGAGAGCCAAGCGTAGAGAAGCAAAGAGAGAGGTGAAGCTGTCGGCGATCGCCACCGAGTCTCTCTCCACGACCTCCAAAACTCTCAGAATCTCCTTCTGATCCAACGATGTCGATTTCGATACTCCAATTTCATCAATTCCCACTTCTTCCTCAACATCTTCTTCCGAGACTAGGGTTTCATTCGTCGCTTTCTCTGATTCCATCGTTTTCCGGCGATTTTCTTACTCAAAAGTTAATTAATCGACTCTCAAAACCAGGGGGAAATTATTGGGGGAGCTGCTGCTGATGCTTTCTCTAGTTATTATTATTAGTATCATTATTATTACTTTTTATAATTTAATCTTAAACTATCATTCATTTATTTAAGGGCAAATTATCGAGAAGTTTTACTCGAAAGAGAAAAAATTTATTTAGTCTCACAAAGTTTTGATTATTTTTAAAAGTTTACTATGCATTTTTCTTTTTCGTTCTTTTCTATATCTTTATTTTTTTTGATTTTCGACGACCGGCAATTACACATTACTTTTTTGCTTTCTTTTTTTGATATATTGTCATTGGCTACCGAAAACACCATTGATTTGGATTCACCGACAACCATTGACTACCAATTCCTTACTTTATCCTCATCAATGACGAAGGAGATGAGTTTCCGATGAAGAAGATGAGTAGATCTACTTAAAGATCAATGTCAAATTTAAGTAGATCTACATTAGATCTGACCATATCTAAACAAAAAAATAGTTATCGAAATACAATCTTTTTTTCTATATCTGTTTTCCTTCTTCGATCTCTCATTTTTTTCTATTTTTTCTCTACTACACACTTCTATTTTCTTGTTTTAATGGAGAAAATTTTCAAGTTCAAAAAAAGTTATTTTAAAATTTTAGTTACAAGTAGTGAAAACTGTAAAATTTTACAATTTTATTTTTTTGAGTGCTGAAATGAATCATTTTGCAGTTTTATAACATGTTTTCTAGTTTGATTAAGAAGGATAAATGCTTAATATAATTAAATTTTGAAACGGTAACATTTTTATAATTTCAAAACTTGTTTTTCAATTTGATTAATATTTGAGATTATTTACTTAAACCCTACAAAAATTTAAAAATAATATATATTTTTTCCCATTGTTAATGTTTGTTGTTATTTTTTTTTCTCCAATTTATCAACATTTAGCACATTTTGCTATGTTTTTTAGCTTTAATTTCTCCATCTATTCTTTTCTTTTCTTTTTTCCTTTCTAACAATATTCTAGAGATTTTGGTGAGTCTCCGACGATGTTCTTAACATCTTCGACGAACTTCCTAGCGATGTTGAAAATTCCGACGAGTCTCTGGTGGCCGTCTGACGAAAGTCCGGTGATGGTGGGATGTAGCAACGTTTTTTAATTTATAAAATATATATATAACAATTAAAAATATGTAGGACTTATTGGTGCACATATTTTGTTTTGGGACTAGATGTGTGTTGAACCGTGTATATGAGACTTACTGGTAAGTGCCCATTTACTTAATTCTTAAAATTTCTAGTTTCTATTTGGGACTAGACTGTCTCTAGTCCTTTATCGAACTGGACAATTCAGTTCGACCCATTGGGCTGATTTTTGAGCTCCATTTTAATAATCTCAATCGTTTACATTTTAAGATTTGTTGAGTATAACATCCCTGTAAAAAAAATCAAGTTCATCAGATAACAAAAAAATATGTGCTCGGATAAACTTTATATGAATTTTTTTTTTTATATCGGCAATTTTTTTTATACAAAACTGATCCGAACACGTGATTGTTGTTATCTATTCAAGTTGATTTTTTACAAAGATAATATATTCAACAAACTCTAAAATATTCAGATTATCAAAACGGATCCAAAACTGAATGCACTTGACTGGACAACACCTTTCCAGTTCGATGAAGAACCAAAGAGAAGCCAGACCTTTTTTTGTTTACATATGATATAATTTAGGATAATTATCCAAATCATTAAAGTCTAATTTAATAATAACAGAAATTATTTCAGAATTCCAATAATTAAACACTTATTTTTCTTGTTATTTTAAAAGAATTATACCTTAAACTAATTGACATGTGATTAATAACTTAACATTTGTTTTTCAATTCCATCTGTGGAGGTAAAAATAGAGAAGCAAATTAAGGTACCAAAAAAGGACGAATGCAAACATTAAGGTTAAAAGCAATGCTAAATCCTATTACTGTAAGGATTTGGAAAAGAATCCAAATACTCTTTTCCTTGTTATCCAAGTCTATATTATGTGGAGGTAAAAATTTTATTGTTAGCAAATTCGTTCACACCAAAAATAACTATCAACCCAACATTCATTCAGTATTTGTACTCACAATTATCTTCAAGTTCTTCTTCAAGATGGCTAGTGAGGATGGTCTTTTAGGAGATTGAGACTAGCCCAAAGGAGAATCACTTTCAAATAATTATGAACTGGGTAGAGTAATGTACCTTACGTAATTAAACAGATTAGAATTGAATACCCAAAAGTAATATGACTAACTAAAAAGTTGCATAAATTACTTTAGACCTACATAAGTGATTCTTGACGACTGAAATTACATAACAAGACATTCTCAAGAAACTATCATTAATCTTCTTTTTGATAATAAAAGGAGATGTACCCTTTTATGAATAATTATTATTGATTCACAAAACTAAGGCTCTGATACCACATGTAATATAGCGATCTCGGGTTTACCCCTTGTGGTACTGTGATCCGGACATGTGTCCGTGGATGTTAGTAGTTGAGTATTGTCTTGTTTACATCCTTTCCTACTTTGTATTTGAGTTATAGGATGTATTGGGCAGGTTTGTTATAGGTTGGTTGTGTTTGGGAACCAAGTGTTGCTGCCCAGAATTTTGGGTCTTCGCTCGAGCGAGCTGTTCTTCGCTCGAGCGAGCTTCTGTTTTTGGTTGGTCGCTCGAGCGAGAGTTGGTTTTTGTGTCTGGTGGCTCGAGCCAGAGTGGCTTCGCTCGAGCGAGCGATTGCGTCTGGCTCAGACCTGAAAGTTGCATTTCTTGGCTCGAGCGAGCTTTTCTTCGCTCGAGCGATCTGGTTCGTTCTTCGCTCGAGCGAGCGGTTCTTCGCTCGAGCGAGCGTCGTGTTGCAAATCGGAAGATTTGAACTATTGGCTCGAGCGAGCGTGTCTTCGCTCGAGCGAGGTCAGTTTCTTGTGTCTGGTCGCTCGAGCGAGCCTGTTTATATCAGCTAGCAGCAGCCGAACCAAACTTCACTTTTTCAAAACTTTTCATCTAAAATTTGAGACCCTCTCTCTCTAAACTTACTCTCTCTCTAAGGTTTGATCTACCTAGGGTGATTTCCTACCCTAAGTCCTTTGTTAAAAAGATAGAGGGTGACTTGGGCTTCGATTTAATCTGAAAACATTTGGTTTTGGAGCAAATTGGGTGTTGGGTCTTCATCTCCTTTGAGCTCAAACTTTGAGGTAGGGATATCCTACTCCTCTTTATGGATTTTGTCTTTTAATTTTAGCATTTTGATGTGTTGGGAGTTGTTGTGTAATTTTGAGAAAACTTTGGGCCTTTGTGTAATTTTACAAAAGTTGGGGTTTTATGTATAATGAACCTAGAGGCATGTTTGGTGTAGAAACATGGGATTTATGTTGAAATAGTGATGGAAAATGAAACCTAAGGGTCGTAATGTTAATTATGGAAAATGTCCTAATTACATTGATTAATTAATTGGGATAATTAATTGTAAGAAATGAGGAATTGAAATGTTGATTTTATATCCATTTGTTGCATTTATTTTCTGTATAGAAATAACTGCTTTGGGCTATCGGTGGAGGATAGTCTTGATTGTTGTAGACAATGCATGATGATTAGGCAAACTAAAACTGATCATTGAAGTGTGTCATTGAGTGTGACGGTTGAAGGAATACATTAAATTTATGTATTGATTGATGTGTATTATAATTGTTTATATGCATTGTGTGTTGTGTTGGAGGAGATAGGGGATGTACTCCACGGTTTAGGGGAAGATAGGGGATGGACCTCTAAACCGGATGTTGTTTGGGAGAAGATAGGGGATGGACTCCAGAGATATAGCTCATATGCTTATCTAGTGATGTGTTGACACAGCTCTTATGCTTGTCTTTGGAAGTATTGATATAGCTAGTATGCTTGTCTTTTGTGAAATGGGTAATTGTTGGACATGAGTTACTGTCCCACATGAGTTGTTGGCCAGGTTCTGAGCCATGGTTATAAATTGAGAATTTGTAAGGAAATGGGGAATGAAAATGTAAAGTGTTGGCCACCTATCAACTGCTAATCTTTTAGTCATTATTCATAACTGGTTTAGTGTATTTCTATTGGGCTGTGGCTCACCCTATATGGGAACATCATTTTCAGGTACAGGTAGCATGCCACCTCCAAGGACATAGCTTGGGAGGCTAGGGGCGGGCAGACTTCTTTTTGTTGTCTTTCTTTTTGATGTATTACATGTAAATTCAAGCCAAGGGCTCAATGTGTAAATGAGTTAGTACTCTACTTTTTGTAACCAAGTGTTAACTTGGAAAGCTGTAAGCCCTTAAGGCATTTGCTTTTGTCGTTAACATGTAATACTTTTGTAATGAAACTCTGTTAATGGATGAATGTGGATCTTTTATATATCAATGCATGTCTATATTGTTGGGTTTTATGTTGTCATTTTGAGGGCGTTACAACTTGGTATCAGAGCGTACCGGGTTCGAATACTTTGGGTACGTGGGAAGTGATTAGAATCACAATGGGTTTGTCTCGCTTGAAAGAGACTTAGGTGTAAAGTCATATGCCATGTGTTTAAATTGATAACATGCTTATGTGATTATTTGGGTATGGGATTTAATTTCTAGGATGTTGATTGGATCCTTGGGTTTCTGGGAGTCTTGTTGGAAAAGCACTTGATCAATGCTGTTTCTAACCGGAACTCTAGTAACGCTTTGGGACTATCATTATCCGGGAATGAAGTTCGTAGGTGCTTATGTGATTATGTGCTTACGTGGAGTGAATTACTGTTGTCCAATGCATTAGGACGCGAGTGTTTAGCTTCGGCACATTTATTAATGTGCTAACGTCTTTGTTTTCCTTTATTAGGATGTCAGGACGGGGACGAGGACGCGGTAGGCGTGGTAAGCTGGGTAGGCAGGAGGTGCCTGTGCCAGAGGGGATTGGTCAGGCCAATGTGGCCGAGCCAGTAGGCCAGCAGGCTATGGGCGCTTTAGCCCGAGAGATAGCAGGGGCATTCAGGGAATCAGTAGGTATCCTCAGAGCTGAGAATCAGGCTCAGGTTGTTGTTGCGGATGCAGGACCCTCCTTTCTGAAGAGGGAGTTTTTCCGGTCTAATCCGGATGAATTTGTGGGTGATCCTAAAGAGCCGCTTAAAGCAGATGAATGGCTCAAACAGACAACGAAGACGTTTGAGATGCTTGGCATCGAAGACGAGGGGTTAAAGGTGACCTTGGCATCTTTCCAGCTGAAAGGGGATGCGGGTCAGTGGTGGAAGTTCACCAAGGGTCGCATAGGAGCTACATGGGAGGCTTTTGTGAATGTTTTCCAGGAGAGGTTCTTATCTTCGGCAGTCAGGGAGAAGCTGCGAGATCAGTTCTGCCAGCTTAAGCAGAACAGTTTGTCAGTGGCCGAGTTCGAGGCCTCATTTACTAGTTTGTCCAGGTTTGCACCTGAGTTGGTGGCGTCTGGGGAACGCCGTTGCATTGAGTTTGAGAAAAAGTTGAGGCGTGGCCTCAAGCTGAGAGTTGTAGGGTCTATGATTCGGGATTATAGGCGCCTGGTGGATGCTGCAGCCCATACCGAGATCATGATGCAAGAGGAGGATGAGGAGAAACATAGAGGCTCCAAGAGGGGCCAAGAGGGCCAGGGTGATGGCAGGAAACAGAGGGGTTATAACCCTCAGCAGTCTCAGGGTGGAGTTTCTAGATCGACCTTTCCAGTGCCGAGTGCAGGCTCGGGGAGAGGCAATCAGGGAGAGTTCACTTGTTACAAGTGTGGCCAGTTGGGTCACAAGGCTTCGGTTTGCCCGCTGAAGGGCGGAGGTCAGAGAGCTGCATCTTCTTCAGCTAGACCGCAGAGTTAGAGTTTGGGCAGGGGGCAGCCCTTGTCTTGTTATCAATGTGGACAGCCTGGGCACCTGAAGAGGTTTTGCCCACAGTTGAGTGCCACTTCAGGAGCGTCTGGTTTTAGACAGACGCAGGGTTTTCAGCCAGCTCAGTCTGTGCAGGCCTCGAGGGCCAATCCGGGGGCTTCGTCGTCCCAGTCAGTGCAGCAGTCGTATGCTCCTAGAGGTGAGCAGGTTGATCAGGGGCCTACAGGGCGCGCGTATGCTGTTACCGCGCAGGACCTAGTACCGGCTCCATCAGTAGTGAGAGGTACCTTTCTGTTTTGCAACTCGGTTGCTAGAGTGTTGATTGATACGGGTGCATCTCATTCTTTTGTATCTGCTGCATTTGCATCTGTGTTGGAGTTGGAGTTAGCACTATTGGCATCTCCTATTTGTGTTGTGTCACCTATTGGGGGTGAGTTGATCTTGAAACACGGATGTAGAGGTTGTGATATTGAGGTCGCTGACCATCGGCTTCCGTTTCCATTTGTAGTTATGCCCATGAAGGGCTTTGGTGTTATTTTGGGTATGGACTGGTTATCGTCATATCAGGCAGTTATTGATTGCTACCGCCAGAGGGTCACTTGTTGTACCGTGAGCAGGGAGTGTTTTCATTTCTTGGGAGACCGGGTTGGTAGTGTTGTGCCACTGGGGTATGATCCGCGAGGGCGAAGTGAGCTTAGTGGTTTACTTGCTAGCTTTGAGAGTGGTGAGTGTGACGAGACCCAGGTTGTGTTGCCGAGGGTAGTTTGTGAGTACTCGGATGTTTTTCCCGAGGATCTTGTTGATTTGCCACCTCACCGAGAGACAGAGTTCTCTATTGATTTAGTGCCCGGCACGGCGTCGATTTCTATTGCACCTTATCGTTTTGCCCCAGCAGAGTTGATTGAGTTGAAAGTTCAACTCCAAGAATTGCTAGATAAGGGCTTCATTCGCCCTAGTGTATCGCCGTGGGGAGCACCCGCCCTCTTTGCTAAAAAGAAAGATGGTGCCTTGAGATTGTGTATCGATTATCGGAAGTTAAATCGGGCTACGGTTAAGAATAAGTACCCTATGCCCCGTATAAATGATTTGTTTGACCAGTTGAAGGGTTCCCGTTGTTTCTCTAAGATAGACTTGAGATCGGGTTACCACCAATTGAGGGTCAGGGAGGAGGACATTCCGAAGACGGCATTCCGTACGCGGTATGGCCATTATGAGTTTCTGGTAATGCCGTTTGGGCTTACCAACGCACCAGCAGTCTTTATGGACTTGATGAACCGGATCTTCCGGGAATTCTTGGATCGTTTTGTAGTCGTTTTTGTGGACGACATCCTTATCTATTCACCTTCAGAGGAGGAGCACGAGGCACACTTGAGAGTGGTGCTTGAGTTACTTAGAGCCCATAGGCTGTATGCCAAGTTTGGGAAGTGTGAGTTCTGGCTAGGAGAAGTCAAGTTCTTAGGCCATGTGGTTTCCGGGGAAGGGGTGTCTGTTGATACATCCAAGACTGAGACAGTGCAAGATTGGGCACAGCCTAAGAGTGTGTTTGAGATCCGCAGTTTTCTGGGATTAGCTGGGTATTACCGTCGGTTTGTGAAAGATTTCTCCAGGTTAGCTTCACCGTTGACTAGATTGACTCGGAAGGGAGTCAAATTTGTATGGAGTGAGACTTGTGAAAAGTCGTTTCAGGAGTTGAAAGTTAGATTGACCACCGCTCCAATTTTGATTATTCCGGAGAGGGGGTTGGGTTACGCAGTCTATTGTGATGCCTCAAGAGAGGGTTTGGGTTGTGTGTTGATGCAGGAGGGGAAAGTGGTAGCTTATGGCTCACGTCAGTTGAAAATTCACGAAAAGAATTACCCTACGCATGACCTAGAGTTAGCAGCTGTGATTTTTGCCTTGAAAATCTGGAGGCACTACCTTTATGGTGAGTGATTCGAGGTGTTCTCGGATCACAAGAGTCTGAAATATCTGTTTTCACAGAAAGACTTGAATTTGAGGCAGAGGAGGTGGATGGAGTTTATTGAGGATTATGACTTCGAGTTGCACTATCACCCAGGGAAGGCCAATGTTGTGGCCGATGCCCTTAGCAGAAAATCCATTAGTGATGTAGCTTGTGTAGCCATTCGGGAGTGGGAGATGTTGGGGATAATTGGCGAGTTTGATTTGCTTCTGGGCGATTCCGTTGAGGCTGCGGCCTTGTTTTCAGTTGTTGCGCAGCCTACACTTGTGACTCGAGTGGTAGAGGCACAGAGAGGTGACCTTGAGGTAGAATCCCTCCGAGAGAAAATCTCCAGTGGGAAGGTTGAGAAGGGTCTGGCAGTGTATCCCGACCAGAGTGTGAGATACCGAGACCGTTTGTTTGTACCGGAGTCTTGCCGAGAGGAGGTACTCCGAGAATTTCATCATTCGCGCCTTGCGGTGCATCCGGGAGGTACTAAGATGTATCAGGATTTAGGTCGCCAGTTTTGGTGGCGGGGTATGAAGAGGGATGTGGCAGTTTTCGTGTCAAAGTGCCTTACTTGTCAGCAAGTGAAGGCCGAACATCAGAGGCCAGCGGGTTTGTTGCAACCCTTGCCTATTGCCGAGTGGAAGTGGGAGCATGTCACTATGGACTTCGTTGTAGGTCTTCCGAGGACTCAGCGGGGTAGTGATGCTATTTGGGTGGTTGTAGACCGGTTGACTAAGTCGGCGCACTTCATTCCTATGCGCGTGAGAGATTCGGTAGATCATCTTGCCGACTTGTATATTCGGGACATAGTGAGGTTGCACGGGGTCCCAGTGACGATTGTCTCAGATAGAGACCCTCGTTTTACTGCCAGGTTGTGGCAGAGTTTGCAGAGTGCCTTGGGTACTAAGTTGACCTTTTGTACAGCGTATCATCCTCAGACCGATGGGCAGTCCGAGCGTACCATCCAGATCCTTGAGGATATGCTTCGGGGTTGTGTCCTTGATTTCAGTGGGGCGTGGGAGAGGCACTTACCCTTGGTGGAGTTTGCCTACAACAATAGTTTTCAGTCTAGCATCGGTATGGCACCGTTTGAGGCCTTGTATGGCCGACCGTGTAGGTCTCCAGTTTGTTGGGCCGAGGTGGGTGATGCACCTTTGTTGGGTCCGGAGTTGGTTAGGGAGACGACGGAGAAAGTTGAGCTTATCCGTAGGAGGCTTGTTACAGCCCAGAGTCGTCAGAAATCTTATGCTGACCGTAGGAGGAGGCCGTTGGCGTTTGAGATGGGTGACCATGTCTTTCTGAAGATATCACCCAGGCGAGGTTTGATGAGGTTTGGGAAGAGTGGGAAGCTATCCCCTCGGTTTATTGGTCCTTTTGAGATTCTTGAGAGGATTGGTGAGGTTGCTTATCGTTTAGCTTTGCCGCCACAGTTATCCGGAGTTCATGACGTGTTTCATGTGAGTATGCTTCGGAAGTATGAGCCGGATCCATCACATGTATTGGATTGGACCGACTTAGAGGTAGATGAGGATGCCTCGTATGAGGAGAGACCGGTTCGGGTCTTGGATAGGCGGGATCAAGTCCTGCGTGGCAAGACCATTCCTTTGGTAAAGGTTTTGTGGAAACATCACGGGGTGGAGGAGGCCACTTGGGAACGTGAGTTGGAGGTCCGAGAGAAATATCCGGACTTATTTGTGGATGTTTGAACATATGTTATATATATTGTTGTATTGTTGAGCTTTAAGACCATTATATATGTCTTAAGTTGTAAAACATGGTACATGTTTTTGTTAATGAAAGTAGTTGGAAACTTGCCTCAAATGGAAGTTTGTATAACATTGCATATGTTGAATATATAGTAGAACTGGAAATGTATCATGATTATTGCTTATGATATGAATTATGAACCATGTATGTTGGAAATGGTTGAAATGGAAGGAAAATGCATGTTGGAATATATGTATTGTGAAATGTCTCTTGATAAGAGATGGGATGACCGGTAATGGGCCAAATTGTTTGATGTTGTGTTATAACATTGTTTAAAATGGAGAAAAACTTGCTTTCAAAAACTTGTCCTTAATTTCGGGGACGAAATTCTTTAAGGGGGGGAGGTTATAGCGATCCCGGGTTTACTCCTTGTGGTACTGTGATCCGGACATGTGTCCGTGGATGTTAGTAGTTGAGTATTGTCTTGTTTACATCCTTTCCTACTTTGTATTTGAGTTATAGGATGTATTGGGCAGGTTTGTTACAGGTTGGTTGTGTTTGGGAACCAAGTGTTGCTGCCCAGAATTTTGGGTCTTCGCTCGAGCGAGCTGTTCTTCGCTCGAGCGAGCTTCTGTTTTTGGTTGGTCGCTCGAGCGAGGGTTTGGTCGCTCGAGCGAGAGTTGGTTTTTGTGTCTGGTGGCTCGAGCCAGAGTGGCTTCGCTCGAGCGAGCGATTGCGTCTGGCTCAGACCTGAAAGTTGCATTTCTTGGCTCGAGCGAGCTTTTCTTCGCTCGAGCGATCTGGTTCGTTCTTCGCTCGAGCGAGCGGTTCTTCGCTCGAGCGAGCGTCGTGTTGCAAATCGGAAGATTTGAACTATTGGCTCGAGCGAGCGTGTCTTCGCTCGAGCGAGGTCAGTTTCTTGTGTCTGGTCGCTCGAGCGAGCCTGTTTATATCAGCTAGCAGCAGCCGAACCAAACTTCACTTTTTCAAAACTTTTCATCTAAAATTTGAGACCCTCTCTCTCTAAACTTACTCTCTCTCTAAGGTTTGATCTACCTAGGGTGATTTCCTACCCTAAGTCCTTTGTTAAAAAGATAGAGGGTGACTTGGGCTTCGATTTAATCTGAAAACATTTGGTTTTGGAGCAAGTTGGGTGTTGGGTCTTCATCTCCTTTGAGCTCAAACTTTGAGGTAGGGATATCCTACTCCTCTTTATGGATTTTGTCTTTTAATTTTAGCATTTTGATGTGTTGGGAGTTGTTGTGTAATTTTGAGAAAACTTTGGGCCTTTGTGTAATTTTACAAAAGTTGGGGTTTTATGTATAATGAACCTAGAGGCATGTTTGGTGTAGAAACATGGGATTTATGTTGAAATAGTGATGGAAAATGAAACCTAAGGGTCGTAATGTTAATTATGGAAAATGTCCTAATTACATTGATTAATTAATTGGGATAATTAATTGTAAGAAATGAGGAATTGAAATGTTGATTTTATATCCATTTGTTGCATTTATTTTCTGTATAGAAATAACTGCTTTGGGCTATCGGTGGAGGATAGTCTTGATTGTTGTAGACAATGCATGATGATTAGGCAAACTAAAACTGATCATTGAAGTGTGTCATTGAGTGTGACGGTTGAAGGAATACATTAAATTTATGTATTGATTGATGTGTATTATAATTGTTTATATGCATTGTGTGTTGTGTTGGAGGAGATAGGGGATGTACTCCACGGTTTAGGGGAAGATAGGGGATGGACCTCTAAACCGGATGTTGTTTGGGAGAAGATAGGGGATGGACTCCAGAGATATAGCTCATATGCTTATCTAGTGATGTGTTGACACAGCTCTTATGCTTGTCTTTGGAAGTATTGATATAGCTAGTATGCTTGTCTTTTGTGAAATGGGTAATTGTTGGACATGAGTTACTGTCCCACATGAGTTGTTGGCCAGGTTCTGAGCCATGGTTATAAATTGAGAATTTGTAAGGAAATGGGGAATGAAAATGTAAAGTGTTGGCCACCTATCAACTGCTAATCTTTTAGTCATTATTCATAACTGGTTTAGTGTATTTCTACTGGGCTGTGGCTCACCCTATATGGGAACATCATTTTCAGGTACAGGTAGCATGCCACCTCCAAGGACATAGCTTGGGAGGCTAGGGGCGGGCAGATTTCTTTTTGTTGTCTTTCTTTTTGATGTATTACATGTAAATTCAAGCCAAGGGCTCAATGTGTAAATGAGTTAGTACTCTACTTTTTGTAACCAAGTGTTAACTTGAAAAGCTGTAAGCCCTTAAGGCATTTGCTTTTGTCGTTAACATGTAATACTTTTGTAATGAAACTCTGTTAATGGATGAATGTGGATCTTTTATATATCAATGCATGTCTATATTGTTGGGTTTTATGTTGTCATTTTGAGGGCGTTACATGTAATATATATATATATATATATTAAGAGGTGTATTGATTCACAAAATTAAGGCTCTGATACCACATGAAAGAAATTAATGTACATGTAACCATAATAATAATACAGAATTGAACTTTGTAGTATCTTGAATTTAATATAACTCAAGAATAAAACAAACATACCTTTGTCAGCCATTGAATTAGAGAAGTTGAGAAAATACCCCTAATAGTTGAACCTTGAATGATTCACAAAACTAAGGCTCTGATACCACATGTAAGAAATTAATGTCTATGTAACCATAATAATAATGCGGAATTGAACTTTGTAAGATCTTGAATTCAATACAACTCAAGAATAAAATAAACATACCTTTGTCAGCTATTGAATTAGAGAAGTTGAGAAAATACCCCTAATAGTTGAATCTTGAAGTTTTGGCTCACCTTCTTCTCTCTGTCTCTCTTAATTAAGATGACTATAGAACTTAGAGTGATGAAAAAATACTCATATTATGCAAGAGGAGTCACCCATCCTTATATAGAGGAAAGAAGAGGGCCAGATAAACTCTATCAGAAGAATTCTTATCCATCAAGGTTTAATTCTTATCTTAGAAGAGTAATTATCCCATATTTAAAATTCTAATTACGAAACTTTATGTCAAATATTGGCTTTATCTAGTTGTGAAGTCCAAATAAAATAAAACATGTGAAAGATATGTAGGCTATTGGGCCACACCAGAAAATAAATCCACCACACCATACATGGCAACAAATTGATTCGATACTAGACGATGAATCATTGAACTCCAATGATTTAATCCTTTCATTCAACGAGGCCTACACTTCTCCTACTGCGTCAGTCAATCAAAACAAAGGTCATTTCCTTCCTAGTGAACCATGACCTACTAATATCGTCCCCATGTCTTCTCTCTCAACTGCTTTCTCTCACATTCATTGCTTTGGCTTCCCTTGATGAGCAATTGATAGAAAGCGTCATGGACCGCATTCGTACAGTGCCAAGTACACATCGAAAATTGACTATAAACATAACTATGGCAGAGGCATCAACACGAAAAGGGAATGAAGACGATGGTGGTGATGACGAAAACGATGATGAGTTTGGATTGTGTACGACTGGCAATTTGTTCAAGGATTTGATACGATGAAAATGGATCAAGTTTCGGGTTGTGTGGTTCAGTGTTTGATTTGTTTGGAAGATTTTTTGATTTGGTCAGAAGCTACTCGCATGCCTAGCTTGCATTTGTTTCATAGAGATTGGTAACTTTCAGTGGCTTGGAAAGGGTAACTCGTGTCCACTATGTCGCTACCAAATTTCTAGTTAAATTTGATAATTGTTACAATTTTTGTATGTTATAACTCTTATATATATACATATTAATAAAGATATTTAAGTATTTATAGTATGTAACAAATTTTATATATACATACTTAAATGGTCCGGTTTGGTTTTATAAGTATAAAATCACGAATCAAACCGTGAAGTACAGTTCGCCTATTTTAAGAATCATGACCGAACAGTATATTAAGAAAATCAAATCAAACCATACAATTTGATCTAGATTGAAACTAATTTGTAATCTTTTTTTTTTTTTACTTAGCCCTAGTTATCGTGAAGAGTTCATTTACGAATTTTCAATTACAAAATGACACGTTGGATAGACAAAGTCCCCTATCCGTTTTTAAATATAATCTAGATATATCTGAAAAATATATTTAAAAAACTCAACAAATACAAAAAAATAAAAATATATTGAATTTTTATATTTAGTAAAATTTTAAAATATTTTTTCATAAATATTTTACTTTTTAAATGTATCTAGATTAAGATGATTTTTCAATCAGTTAAAAAAGTTGCATAAAAAGCATCTATATAACCACGATTATATGACCAATCATATATTATTTTATCTCAAAGAATTCTATTAGAGCCTATTTTAGATTTAAAAAATGAATTAATTAAGTCCACGTTTTGCAAAGATGAATAAACAGGTTTATATAAAACGAGTGCTATAAATATTTCGAAATAGGCTATACTGACTGAAAAAATAGCATTTTTAGAAATTCATACCAATCCAGAGAATTATTAGAATTTTGATGTAAAAGATTTATAAATGAAATTAACCATTTGGTTAATATATCCAAAGCCATTCCTTTATGATTGAAAGAAATTCGTATGGATCCAACAAAGAAAGTAAATCGGACCAATACAAGTAGAGGAAATAACATCGTATTATCTAATTCATAAGGATATGAATAAGTTTTCTTATTGCCAAAATGATTGAAAGTAATAAACGGATGTATTGTCTTTCTTACATTCTCATCAATGCAATATGTACGACTCGGGTTTATAGGCGGATTCGGGTTTCAAACATTTGTCCAAACTCCTAAATTATCTTCTATGAGATGGAATGAGCTGGACAGTCAAACGGGCTGGCACGAGCCATGGGATGGGTTGGACAGGTTGGGTAATACAGAGTTTTTTTACCCACGGGCCATTTGATGACCCCTAGTTAGGGATAATAAATTCCTTATTAAGAATTTCATTTCTCAAATTTAATTCAATTCAATAATTTAATTTATTTTTAGTATATTTTATTTTCCTTTTTTACAAAAAGTAGATGTATTCAACATTTATAAAAATATATATATACATATATATATATAATTTAATATATATATTCAACATAATAAGTCTAAATAACGGCCCACTTCCGAGTTGTTAAATACATTAAATCAACCTCAAATGTATACAAATTTGCCCCCAAAAATTAACTACACAAATGTCTCCAAAATATAATTTATACAATCTCCAAATATAATAATAGTAGTGGGTCTCAAAATCTAACTCAAATAATCTCTTTGTTACTTCAACACCCATTGCTATTAAATTACTCCACACCTGAAAAATAAATTAATTCGAGAAGTATACAATACGACAGGGATAATAAAGCTTGGATAGAAAATAAATCGACACGGATCCAACAATTTACAATATTGCACAACAATTCAATATTACCAAAGGAATTTACCAAATTACCCAAACAAATCCACTTAACATATGATAATTTGCTCAGGGCCAAATATCTGGTCCTACTCAATACATGACCAGTGGACAAATTCACTCATTCACCCACCTCACCCAAGCACCACGGTTATCCAGGCATATTAGTGTAAACTAATTAACAAGGTTCACTCGATTCATGTACGGAGCATTTTCACGTTATTTAGTCAAGACAAATCACTATTTTTAACACAAAATATCTTCACAAAATTTTACCAAATGACTAGAATAATCAACGAATCAACAAAAAATAATTTTACAGAATTTATCAATAATCACAATAATCAAGAGGATTACAAGTTAGGAATAATTAAAATAGAAAACATTTTGCGAAGAGATTTTAGATGGAGCATATTGTATACCACCTGACTTACCTCAAAATAATCACCTCTGATACCAACACTTCAATATTCTGAAATTGCTCCATGATTCTCCAAAAATAACTCTATTCTCTTAAATAAAATTCCTCTCAAACTAAATTTAAAATTTCTATCCTACACAATCTATGGGAGGGAGAGATCCGAATGTAGAAAGGATAAATAAATGATAGAAGAAGAAGATGATATGGAGAAGATGATAAAATTACTAACTCCATTATAGAAAAATGAAGAAAGAAATAAGGATTAAAATAATGAAAAGAAAAGAAAAGGAAAAGAAAGGAAAAGATGGAATGATATGGAATCCAAGAAAGGAAAGGAAGGTTAGGTGGTGAAGGATGGGCAACCATGTTTTTGGGGTTTTTTTTTTTTTTTTTTTTTTTTTTTTTTTTTTTTTTTTTTTTTTCACCGAAAGAAGAATAGGAAAATGTGAAAATTTGGAGAAAATTTTCAAATAGATGAACAGTAATGAAGTAGATATAAAAGAGATAAAATAAATATAAAAAAATGATTTAAATTAGATTCTCATCTAAAAATCTCACCACTAAACTATTATAATAAACCATCAATACCACTCATTAAAATATTAATACTTGAAAAATACAAGATTTCACACTGAATGATTTGAAGTTATTCAACATATAAAGTATAAACGTATTTATTTAGTTCAACATAAATATTTTGAACATATTCAATTTGTTCAATTTTATTTTTTTGTACGATGTTATTATGTTTAGAAAACCAGAGTTGAGCCAAAATCGAAATAGAAATTGTTATGGAAGTTGAATTTGTAATCAAATCAAAAGAAGATAGGAAAAACGTATCAAGGTGAGAATTAAAGGTATGAATCAAGGGTGAGAATGACAAATCTTCAACACCGACAATGCACTAGTGAGACGACGGCAAAGATGGAGATTTGAAACGGCAACAATGCACCGGCAAGCCAAT
Source organism: Camellia granthamiana (assembly GCA_036172215.1). Lineage (NCBI taxonomy): Eukaryota > Viridiplantae > Streptophyta > Magnoliopsida > Ericales > Theaceae > Camellia > Camellia granthamiana. Next base: position 56,635,619 of record CM069916.1, on the reverse strand, counting down.
GGCAAAATGACAACGACGATGGAGATATAAAACGACGAGAATGCATCAGCCGAACGAAACCCTTTTTTGGCGATGGAGATCTTCAACGCTAACAATAGAGATCTATGGTATTCTGAAGGTAGAGGTCTCTAGTATTATGAATATGAAGATATTTGGGTATGGGTTGTGGTGTGTATTCAAATAGACAAGTAGTGTGTTACCTTAGGGCTAGTAATAAAAAATTAAGGTGTTATAGACACCTCATTTTTGACGGCCTTTAAGACTTGGGCACCACTGATTGATCACTTGATGATGAAAGTTATGCTGTACAAACGTTCGATTTCTTCAGTACGAAGAGCTTCTAAATCCCAACCTTATACCCTATTTTGACCAAAAATATTTTAAACCAAAACTATTTTAGACCTTAAAAACCCTCTTTTTCCAAAATATTTTTTCAAATGTTTCTACGATGTTCCGAGGCTCACATTTCGTTAAAAATTGCACTTTTCGGTAAATCGAGTAAGGACAAAGTGGAAATAAATGGAAGAGAGGTGAACTCTTTGGAAAATTTTTAAAACCTCTTATTTATAGGTTTGGAGTTGAAGAAAATTGGAGGAGAGGGAAGAAAACCAGTTAGGGAAGAAGTTGGGCATCAAACCGTTAGGACAAAAATGAGCAACCTTCACTAAAATAGGAATATCTCTTTGCACACTTAGAATTTATATGTGAGGCTACCACCATTGCAAATTAGACTTCTGGGGATTCAATTTAGACTAAAAAATGACCTAAAACCGAGTTCAGATAAGGGAGTTATGCCCATTTGAAGTCGAGCCTAAAAACAGATTTTAGTGGCCTGCCAGCCACTTGTGCAAAATTTTGCCATTTTGAGTGTTTTGCCTGCCATTAATAGTGTCCTACCGGCCACTTGTGTCAAAAAGCAATTTTTTGCAGATATTTTCTGCCAACTATTCCCACACTGCACCAACTGTTTGTATATAGATATTTTCGACTGAGGCTCATGTTTTCTATATATATAGATGACCTCCCCTTTTGGTTTCAAGGTTAGAAAAATTTAGGAGTGAGAAAATAGTTTTGGAAGAGCAAAATTCCTCTCTTTCTACAATTCTCTCTCTCTCTCTCTTGCAACTTACATAGCTTTTGCTCAAACACTCTAAACCAAACTTAGAGAGTTGCTTGTTGAGGTGATTTGGGTTTGAATTCTAGCTCTTGAGGCACTTGAAAGTGTGAAATTGGTGGTTTGTGACTTAAGGGTTCATTCCTCTTCAAGAAGTATACTTTTTCTTGTTTTTGTACCATCTTTACACCACTTGTTTTCCATATTTTATACTGTTTTTTTGGACTGTTTAAAACATGTATTTTTGGGCTGAAACTTGTGGTTTAAGGCCATTAAAGGTAGAGGGGTTGATAGCCCTTCTTTATACCTTGGTTCTAAGGCCTTTGCCCTTATGTTTTCCACCTTCTTATTATTTTTTTTTTGGGAGCTTTTTACCACTGATTTTTAGAGTTATTTCAGTGGCTAAAACCATGTTTTGAAGTCCAAAAATGGAGGGGGTAGCCTCTCCTCCTCATGCTTTACATACTAGCTTACATAGCTCCATGTTTTAGCTTACTGTTCTAGCTATTTTTGTCTTAATTCCCTCATGTTTTTGCACTGTTTTAGGACTGTTTTTAATGGTTCATTACATTTGAGCCTTGTATTGTATGCTTATAGTGTAATAATCCTCATAGGCTTGGTGGTTTAGGCCTTAGCCACCAACCTATTTGAGTTGATAGCATTTGTTTATGGCTTTCCATACCTGTTTTTACTCTTAATCACTTCTATAACCTCCTTCCTTTCTTGGCTTTTGCTTTGCTTTGAAAGTTGGTTCAAACTAGTTGTTTGTTTAAAGCATGAGATTGAGGTTTTGTGCTTAATGGTTTAATCCCTTTGGGAGTTCATTACCAATGGCATGACACTTCTCTCATGCCTAAAACAACTCTTGGTTTGGTGCTCCTTTCTATTAGAGGACTTAAAGCTCACCTTTGGACTTAATTTACTAAGGAATGGTTGGTAATTAAAATGAAGTAATAAAATTGGGACTAAAAGTGATGTAAGATAATAACTTGGTTAGGATTCAATCGTACGTTAATTGAACCCTTGAGTCTTGAATCGTTTCATACTTGTTAGTGATGTAAACGGTTCAAGAGTCAATGTCAACCACTTCCCCTGATCAATCCATGATAGGGAGGGAGTTTGAGTGTCTTTATTTGTTGCATTTATTGAACTTGCACACTTTGGTTCATAGTCCATCATGCAATGAAATTGCATCAATTGATGGTTTGTGAATCAAATTTACTACTCCTTTGAGCTATTTGATAATGAGGGGTAAGTTGTGCAAATAACCCTTGAGAATACCTTGGTTGTGCTCCGTTTGCTCTCTGTTGCAGTGGGAAGAAACCAGGCATCAGTGGCCAGCAAGCCACTTTTTGTGGCCACCATTTGTGGACGGCAGGCCACCACTTTTGGTCTGCCGGCTACCTTCGCAAAATTGAGCAGCGGCCTTTTGAAACAAAACAGGGCTAGTTTTGAGGTGAAAAACAGTGCAAGTGTTCCAATTGTGCAACAGAGGCTTTCTGGCAGCAGAACAGTGGCTTTTTCGGGTGGAAATCCGCACATACATGAACATTCCTCGCTTCCCGAGGCTAATTAGTTAGCTTAGAATAGTTAGTTAATTAGTTAATTTATTGTTGTATTCATGTTTTAATTAGTTAATTCTAATTTGTAATTAATTAATTAGTGTAATTAATTAGTTAGGTCCATAGAATAATTAATTAACTAATTGATTTTGTAATAACTAGCTAACATAGTTAGTTTATTCGGTTTGTAATAATTAGTTAATTTGTTGTTGTAATAGCTAGTTAATTAGCTTAGCTAGTTAGTTTATTCAGACCCTCCTGCGCGAGGGCAATATTGTAATAATGTGTGTATGTCTTCCAACCTCACGTCTTTCTCCCTTTTATTTACTAGCATATGTTGGTTAGTTTAGGGCATCATGTTTTGTTTAGCATCTCTCATGCCTTGCATCCACTTGTCTTGCATGCATCAAAGCTCGGTTCATCATGCTAACTTACATTGTTAGTTTAACGCTTCTTTGAATACGTGCTTAGACCGCATGCTATCAAATTGATTCACATATTATGTTAAGTAGCCCAGCCTATTTAGATTGCATATCGCATGCGTTGCATTAGTCATATCGCATAGTTAGGATCATGCATTTTCCTAACTCTTTCATCTTTTTGACTTGGAGTACTAGGTGAGCTTTTATTTGCTTTAGCATAATTACATGAGTGTGATTGTTACCATGTCAAAGCATGTTCACCATGAGGCTAAGTGCTTATCTAATAAGCTGTTTGAATGCCTGTGGATGAATGTCAATTGCTTGAATTAGGATGGTTTGATTCATGTACATTTAAGCCCACTTTTTCGAGTGGCACATTCACAAACTCTTTTCAAAACAAACATGAAATCAAGTGTTCCAATTTTTGCAAGTTAGTCTATGCTTGTGTGTGTGCACATCACATAGTAATGCTAGCCTAATAATCGGAACAAGAGCATATAAATGTAAATAAAATTCACATCATGATTAGTAGAGGCTGATCTTTGATCGGGCGAGCGGGGATGCTCAATTCATGACCTTCCCCCTCGTACCTAATTTCCCGAGTCGAGACAATCTTGGTGATGACGAACACGTGGCCTTTGGCACAAGTCATGGGTTTCCTAAATTTTCCAAAAATATTTAGGTGGCGACTCTATATCTGGCAAAGCAGTCCATTTTTGGCAATTTGATTCAAAATCGATTTTCTAAAAGATTTGCCGGATTTGGACTCTTTGGTGTTTATCTATTTCACATTGCACTTGTGAGATCAGATTCAGAATCACAAGAGTCCGATACTATAGGGCTTATTCATCTTCCGAAATGGGGCACGAAAAAGTCGAGCTACAGGTGTGAATTAAGATATTTTCAAACCCTAAAAATTATAATGTGTGTAAACTAAGTAATGGCGTATACTGAGAGAATTAGTGGTGTGTAAATAGAATTACCATTAATCTTACTTCCTTTAAAAAATTGTTAATTTGATCAATATGATAGTATTATAATTGGCATTTCATTTGATTTTTTTAAAACATTCTATATCTATGGTAGCTATGTCAAATATTTTAACTTTTCAAAATACTCAAAAAAAAAAAAAAAATCATTATTTAGGCCTATTTTGTAACATTTAGGATGGTGGCTAAGGCCTAAATAAACACTATCAACTCAAATAGGATGATGGCTAAGGCCTAAACAACCAAACCTATGAGGACAATTACACTACAAGCATGCAATACAAGACTCAAATGCAATAAACACTCAAAAATAGTGCCAAATGAGTCCTAAAATATGCTGCAATTAAGGCAAAAATAGCTAGAACAATAGGCTAAAATATAGAGCATGCTAGGCTAGTGAACAAGACACAAGGAGGGGAGGCTAACCCCTCCAATTTTGGACTTCAAAACATGTTTTTAGCCACTGAAATAACTCTAAAAATTATTGTTTAAAAGCTCGAAAAAAGATAGTGTAAAGATGGGAAACACAACGGTAAAGACTAGAAAAACAAGGTGGAAAGAATGGTGAACCACCCCTCCACCTTTTGAGCACTTAAACCACAAGTTTTAGCCAAAAAATACAGAGTTTATACAGTCCAAAAATAATAATAAAAAAAAAAGTAAGAAAAACAACAACTAAAGCAAAACAACAAGCAAAGCCTTATACCTTTTGAAGAGAAGACCAATTCTAGGCAACAAATCAAAGCTTACACACCCTCTAGAGATCAAACTAGGCTCAAAAGTACCTCAGCTCCAAGATGGTAAGGTTTGGTTTAGAGTGTATAGGCAAAAGCTTACAAGAGCTTAGGAAATTTCAAAAGAGAGAGAGAATTGTAGACAGAGAAAAAGAGAGAGAGAGAGAGAGAGAGAGAGAGAGAGAGAGAGAGAGAATTCTCACTCCCTCAGAAATATTAACACATACAGGTGTAAGAAGGTGCATGAATCTGTACAAACAGTTGGCACATCTGGCAGAAAATATCTGCAAAACACATCTGTGGCCAACAGGCCACACTAGTGGCTGGCAGCCAGGAACAGTGGCGGGCAGCCAAGAACAATGGCTAGCTGGTCACTGGGGTCTTCAGGCTTGAAAGGATGGGGTTTTGGTGCAAAAACAAGGCACAAGATTTGCAAGGTTTCGAGGCTTAGAGTTATGGCATTCCGTTGAGTACTTCGTGTACCTGACAAGCATATATTCATCATTGGATGTGCAAGCGGTGACGTCCAAGTCGTAAGGAAAATAAAAAATGAGGTGTCTACAGTTGCCCCTCTTTGATAGAACTCGGAGTCATGAAATGACGTGAGTGAATGTCAAAGCCCGAAGGCGACCCATTTTGACAAGGCCGTAAGACTTGGACAAACAATCAAGACAAAAAAAAAAAAAAAAATGGTTGTGCCCACAAGCTGCCTACGTATCCCTTTGCAAGGAATCAAACCAGCATAGTTCTGGAGCGAAATGCAAATGATATGCATGAAGGAAACTTTGAAGCTGGACTTACACATTTCGCGAAGCCGGCTATTTTGAAAACTCATGATCATGCAAGATGATACAATAAGCAAGATAGATGCAATAACCAAGATAACAAGACATGAATGAATAGCTTCAAGCTTAAAACCAACACAGGTAAAATACACTCTAATCACCCCAAAACGATGAAAATAGGAGAGAAAAACCACTCAGGATTGCGTTTCATGCGTCTTGAGAAATTGAGAAACAAAAATTGCTCGGGGTCATGTTTCATACGTCCTGAGAGAAAAACTGCTCAAGATCGCACTTCACGTGCCCTGAGATACTCTAATCACATTGAAACCGTGAGAAGATGAGAAAAATCGCTCGAGCTCACATTTCACGCGTCCTGAGATAAAAGAGAAACCACTCGGGCTCATGCCTCACGCGTCCCGAGATAAAAAAGAAACTGCCCGAGCTCGCGTTTCACGCGTCCCGAGATAAAACTCAGCCAGGGTCGCCCTCACACGTCCTGAGATAAAAGAGAAACCACTTGGGCTCATGCTTCACGCATCTCGGGATAAAAAAGAAACCATTCGAGCTCGCGTTTCACGCGTCTCGAGATAAAACCCGCCCAAGGCCGCGCTTCACGCGTTCTGAGATAAAAGAGAAATAACTTGGGCTTGCGCTTCACGCGTCCCAAGATAAAAAAAAAAAAACCGCTCAAGCTCACATTTCACGCATCCTGAGATAAAACCTGCCTAGGGCCGTGCTTCATGCGTCCTAAAATAAAAGAGAAACCACTCAGGCTCGCGCTTCACGCGTCCTGAGATAAAAAAAATTGCTTGAGCTCGCGTTTCACGCGTCCCAAGATAAAACCCGCCCGGGCCGCGTTTCACGCGTCCTGAGATACTCTAATCACGTTGAAATCGTGAGAAGAGGAGAAAAATCACTCAAAACGGCACTTCACGCGTCCCGAGATACAACCCGCCTAAGGCTTTCACGCGTCATGAGATACAACAACAAAGGTATGAGACCATACCACGAATATGCAAAATAGTGAGAGTGTGCGATAGATACATGAAGTGAACAAGTGCAATAAATGTACAAAGTGAACAAGTGCGATAGATGCACAAAATGAACAAGTGTGACAAATGCACAAAATGAACAAAATCAATATCTTGACAACGCATGTTCCATGCAAGAGAGATAACCGATGTACAAGGTTAATTGAAAGCATGTTCTATACGGGAAACAAAAGCATATTCTATGCAACATTGAAACCATATTCTATGCATGAAATAGGAGCATATTCTATGCATGAATCATGACTGATGTAGGGCACACGTGCAATATAAGTATATGTGAAAATACACATTCTATGCAACAAAAGAGAACAAATATACGATTCGACAAAACGAATAAAACCGATATTCAGTGACAACCTCCGATTTACCTCTCGGAGACTTTGTAACATGTTCAAAAAGGATACACCTCGTTCATGTTGGCAAGTGGGGAACATCGTGTGTCGAAACACAGTTTTGAGCTCCCTTAGAATCAATCTAGACCCAACAATGAACCTTCTATACACTTTTTGGGAAACAGAGACACAAAACAGCATCAGGACACAGAGGAGTGCCACCGGCCACCAGCCGGCCACAAGGGAAGATTACTGGCCACCTGCCGGCCACCCGTGCCAGTTCGGGACAGAATGGTCTTTTCACGCACGGGTCTTTAAATAGACAACTCCAAACTTCATTTCCTCACAAACCCTTGTGCAAAAATCCTCTCCCTTTCTCTCTAGGTGCTTCCTCTCTCTAGATTTGTGCTTTATACACGTTTTCTAATGCCCCACGCAAACTTTTTTCGTAAAACCTCTTGATTCTCTACATTTTGAACCGATCAGATTTTGATTTCATCGCTTTTTCTTGAGTTTCACCACTTTAGGCTTGTTCCCCTCGAGTTTCTCTCAGGTTTCGTGAACTTTCCTGGGTTTTGACTTTTTCTCCCATTTTTTCTCTCCTAGGGTTGACGTTTTCCAAATTTTCCCATTTTTCTCCATTTTTCTTCATTTTCCATCCACTTTCTCACCCACTTTCTAGATGGAAGATGAGATTCCTCATGACAGGGCTCCTCTTGAGGTTCCACCTCCATCACCACCTCATGCCGAGCTTGAAGAGCCAGTAGTGGAGGACATTGCAGCTAACCTGGAGGCAGAGTTCGCTTCGGAGCCTGAGCTAGAGCCATTACCATTGAGGGTGCGCCCTTTCGATCCAGAGACATATCATCTCCGCACATATATATTACCGCCTAGAAGCATTAGATGCTTCAGTAATTTTACTCGTGGCGTGCCAGATGACCTCCTCCTGAAGGAGCCGGCCTCCCACATTTTCGCTAGCGCTACTGAGGTGTGAACTCTCTTTTTCATGCATTCTTGCCTTTCCTTTAATTGCATTTATTGTATTGCCTTTTATCTGAATGCTCTCTTATCACTGTCTTTCATTTTACACCTTTTTCTCTGCCAAAGGGAGACTCTCATGCCTACAGGAGGTATAGCGCTGCGACGTTGAGAGATTGGTATGATGAGCTCTCTGTCGCGGTCCGCGATATCATTGACGAGATTGGCTTTGACGTTTTCTGCTCTGGACTTACACACCTCATAGTGAGCTGCCCCCTTCTTGGAGCATTGGTGGAGAGGTGGTAGGACACCACCAACTCTTTCTACCTTTCTACTGCTGGGGAGATGATGATGACTCCCTACGACTTCGTCATGCTCATAGGCTCAGGAGTAGGGGGTGATCTGATCCCCTTTGACATGGATATGGACGAGTGGGAAGTCGCTTGGATCCATCTGTTAGGAACGCGCCCACCTCTATACCGGCCGGTGATTGTAACGTACAACTGGTTTTCTGAGCATTTCTGTGGGAGCGAGCCCGAGACACCAGAGGAGATAGAGCACTATGCCCGGGGCTTCCTGATGTTCCTCCTTGGTACCACATTGTTTTCAAACAGGTGGAACACCGTGGATTTGTATTTGCTAAGCGCCCTGGTGACATTACCGCGGGTGCAATTCTATAATTAGGGCAGAGTCGAACTTACCACCCTCTATGACTGCATGAGCTCTACTTCTCGGATGAGGGGAGACCGGTTTGGGGGATACTGTTGAGCCTAGGAGGTATGCACCACACCCTCTTAACTTTGCACTTATGCTTTCTACTTCGCATTTTTTGCTTTATATCTGTTCAACACCCGTGCTTTCTGCTTTGAACTTTCTATATCTGTTCATACATTGTGCTTTCTACTTTGCACTTTCTATATCAATTCATGCATTGTGCTTTCTGCTTTGCACTTTCTATATCTGTTGACACTATATACTCTCTGTATCCATTGCATTTCTATATATGTTGACACTGTTGATAACACTGCTGCCATTTTCTTGCAGTTGTGGGTTTACGCATATTTTTCGGCCCTTGCTCCAGAGCCTATGGAGGAGATCCCCCCTGTTGTCCCTTACTTGCGACGGTATGAAGGTCAGTGTCGGCGCCGAAGTCGTGAGACATTCGCCTTCTTCCGCCGTTACTTCGATATAGTGACAGTTGCTGAGGTAAACTGAAACTCGCATTCATTTTTGCTTTAATACCACTCTGATTCATACTCCGGCAACTGATAGCAACTAACAATCTATATATTCTCTATTTGTAGACCACATGGAAGCCCTGGGCGATGATGCCGGTCGGAGTGAGGAACCAGTATGCAGGGGCTTGGGGCACATCTCACTTTCGGATTTTGTTAGAGGGGCCAGTCTGCCGGGCAGGTTCCTGAGCGAGCGATTTGTACACCAAACTATGGGCTCGCTCGATCCAGTCATTCCCATGCCACCCCCAGCATCCATGAGGATAGCAGATAGCCTACCGGTTGATGCTGTCATACAGTTCATGGTAGGCTTGGACGCCGACTTCTTCAGAGGAAAGGGCGACTACACGACATTCATCTAGACTCACCTTATGCCTCCTCTGATGGGCGTTCATGCAGGCGAGGGAGCAGGAGCTCCTGTGGCAGGTGAGGCGACTTGGGCTACCAGGGCCCATACTAGAGGAGCCCCTCATGTTAGGCAAACTATCCGTTGGCCGGAGATTCCCACCATGCTCACATGGTGGCAGCCGACTGGGACGGCCTACCAGATTTCGATTGAGCCGGCGGAGGTAGGACATGAGTTTGTTAGGGCTCAAGGTGCACCTCAGGTATGGACTACACTTTACAATTGGCATCCCACATTTTCCATTTCAGATATGTTTACTCCAGATATTGATCAGTCAAATGCACTTGCAAGTACCCACTACGAAGTATGCAGAGCCTCTTTGGGCTAGTTGCCTCTCTGATCGGCATGGTGCAAAGAAGAGAGATGCTGCTTGGTCTCCACGATATCCAGGTATTTTTTCCCGTTTTAGCATGCATTCCAATACCAACTTTGTTGTATACCACACTATCATATTTCCACTGATACACTAGCATTTCTGCTGTAGTATTCCCCACACTGTACTCATACTGTATTTGGGTTCTGCATGACGCTCATTTTGCATGCAATGCCTGTAGTTGATATACACAGTGTAACTAATATATTGACAACTGTTTTTCCAGGTCCTAAGGGCACCAGCTTCAGCAGCACCTCCTCCAGTAGTAGGGAGGAGAGAGAGAGGCAGGCCCCAACATGCAACCGAGACGTTTGCCGCAGTTGAGGCAGGAACAAGGGTGCCCAAGGCCAGTGCAGTCCCTCAAAGCCCATTTTGAGCCATGATGATGCTGAGACTAGCGACTCTGAGAAGGCAGCGAGTTGACATTCTGAGTCATCTGAGAGCGAAGATGATGATGCTGGCTTAGGGTCCAGGAGCGGAGATGACACCGAGGCAGGTTCTGAGGTAGGGAGAGGAGATGATACCTGCTCTAGCTCAGAGTCTGATTCTGACAGCAGTGCAGACGGAGACAGTGCCCCTAAGTCCCCTCCGTAGAAGAGGACGAAGAGGGCCTCTCGAGCCTGAGATGACTGGCGCTGATTTTTTTGTACTTTTTGCTTAGTTTCTTTTTGTTTAATAGCGCACAGGTATAGCTTCAGATAGGTTTTACTTTTTGTTATTGAAAACTTGTACTCCTCTTTTGTAAAAACCATGATCGAAATGAAACCTCACAGTTTTTTAAGAAAAAGTGTTGTTATTTTTGCATCATAAGCACCATATTTGCATGAAATGGACATGGAATTGAATTCGAAATGAGAGCGCTTGATTGAAACAATGTTCTTAATCAGGTAATGAGTCGACCAACAACTAAAAGACCAAATACAAAGTACAACTCGATAAGCAAAACAAAAACAACTTAAATACAAATATACATATTTGCTAAAACTAAAAAGACTCAAAATAAGACCTCAAAACACAAAGACCAAGACAAAAAACAGACTACCAGCACTGCGTAGGATATAAGTGGACGGCAGACCAGAAAGAGGGGTTGCCAGCTAAGGCAATGGGTTACCAACCAGAGAAGTGGCCTGTTGGCCACAAATGCAAAGAACCTCCAGAAAGCTGACAGCTAGCTTCCACTTCAGCCTTATCTTCTACAAAAGCTCCTCATTCATGATTTCTTCTCCAGAACCTCATTCTAGCTGTTGTTTCTTCCACAAATGGAGATATTTCTTGCCAAGAAGCTCACGGATTGGATAGCTACTTTAAATGGCACGGAAAAGGTAAATTTCTGGGGTTTAGGCATAAATGCACTTTTTTCGTTGAGCCACACTCTGCTTTGCTTTCCGTTTCTCCACGCCGCAACCCGATGCTAAGACCCGATTACACATATGTTTCGCTTCGAAACACAGGAAATGTATCCGACTCTTGAAGAATTTCGAGCATTGATGGAAACTCGACGCGATGAGGGAATCATACCTCAGCCCCATTTTGGCCATGCCCAAGTTTTGGGACGAATGTGTGGGCTCACTTTGCACGAAGCTCGATCTTTAGCCCATGATGGAGAGCTAGACATACCCAGCTTGATCCATCGATTTTCTAACATTGGTGATAGAGGAGACCTCCTCTGGCAAGGTTTTCGGCAACACGCCCTCTGTTTATGCATGCTTACACATTTCCTTCTTGCTCCTAGTTATAGAAGAACCAGTATTTAGTTGATCGAAGTGACCCAAAGTTTGATAGAAGGTAAGAGTTGCATCGGTTTGGCACTAGCTGAAACCCTGATGGGCTTAGATGCCCTTCATCACTACTTCTTCAGGTATTGTTCCCGCCCTTTCTAATATATGCTTCGCACATCACTCAGCACTCATGCTCTGTTTTTCTCTCAAAACCTTTTCTTTACTTTTCCCTCCACGCACATCTCTATATTCTTTAATATCTCTTATTATTTTTATCCCTCCCCAAGTATGGCTTATGGATAAACTGCAAGTAGTGGGCCCTTGCCCTGAGTACTTGGCCCGAGCTTATTTCTTTTGCCAACAACTGGTCAATTTCCCTTCGGAGGGGCTGTGGTGTGATTGGATGACTTGACGGAGATGAGCTACATCATGACTCGGGAGCCTGGCATACTGCTGATCGGCCTTACACAGTGCGTGTTCTACTTTTCATTCCGGTTCAGACACCAGAATGGGCATGATCAGACCTGCCCAAAGGAGGGGGTAGAATACCCGGTTTCGTTCCCGATCTGTGCTTCACATCTAACTTGGTACCTTGCTATTTGGAGGACGAGGGAGCTTCTAGCCCTTGCCCCTAGTTTCAGTTACGCCCTTTCTGGACAAACCGAGCCTACTTTGGCTTCAGAAACTTTCGCAAGCACGAGCAGAGGACGTAGGAGCACCTGACTCGCCTATGTCCCTAATTTATTGCTTTGACCTTTCTTTTCAAGTTTATGATGTAAAAGCAGCTTTGATTTGTATAAGAGAGTTGGAGAACTTTATGTTTGAAATCAATGGAATTAAGGTTATGAGCACTAAAAATTTTCCTTTTTGTCCAAAAATGGTCTAAGTTGTAAAAGGTAAATTTTGAACAAAATCAACTTTTATTAAAACTTTCCAAAACCATTTTCGAAAGTGATCACCACCTGACACGCACGGAATCAATCCTCGAAATGTACAACCCTGAATCACAAGATCATAACTACCCCTGCTTGAATACAATTACTGCTCTGCATTGTAACCAACTCTTCCTCCTAGAATGAAGATCACAACCGAATTCTCAGATAATGGACAAAGATGACCTGATTAGACATATGGATAGGACAACTGAGTTGGAGGTGATTACAGTCGAAGTTCAGGATGAAGTTGCCTACGTATCCCGAAGATGGGAATCAGGCCTTACGTAGTTCGGTTCAAGTTCACTCGAGTATTTACTCTCTCCTTTTGCGCTCTAACTTTTGCCAAATTCGCCCTTTAGGGTTTTCAACCTTGCAAGCTCAGTTTTTCTTTGTTTCTAATTTTTCTTGCTCTAACTTTTGCCTAGGTTGCCCTTCCGAGTTTTTGGCCTAGCGAGCCTCTCAAGGGTAATATTTTTTCATTTTGTCCATGTTGATTGGTTGTGAAAACTCCAGGCCATCTAAGTCCGTGAGAATAACTGCTCCTCCTGACCAGATAGTTTTAATGATGTAAGGACCAGTCCAATTGGGTCTGAACTTGCCCCTAGGGTCATGGATGGGGGCCTGGTTGTCTTTCAGGACCATGTCTCCCTCCTTGAGATTCCTGGACTTAACTTTCTTGTTAAAATCCCTGGCAATTCTGCGTTGGAAGCCCTGAACATGATACAATACTTTCAGCATTCTCTCATCAAACAGCATTAACTCCTCAAATCTGCTATGTTGCCAGTCCACCTCTGCTATCTGATACTCAGCTATAACCCGCAACGATGATACTTCAATTTCTATTAGCAAAACAGCCTCCATCCCGTAGGCAATAGAATAAGGGGTCGCCCCTGTAGACGTCCGAATCAAAGTTCTGTAGCCCTAAAGTGCGAATGACAATTTATCTGGCCAGTCCATGTAGGTCTCAACCATCTTCTGCAAGATTTTCTTGATATTCTTACTGGCAGCCTCAACATCTCCATTGGTTTGTGGCCTATATGTAGATGATTTGTGAAAAACCACGTTGTACTTGTCCAATAGGTCTATCACTTCTTTCTTGAAGTGGGAGCCGTTATCTGATATGATCTCATTCGGGACTCTATACCGGCAGATAATATTGTTCCTGATGAACTTAGCCACATGCGATGCCTTCAACATTGCATAGGATTGGGCTTCCACCCACTTTGTAAAGTAATCAATAGCCACCAAGATATATTCATGCCCATTTGACCCTTTTGGCGTGACTGCATCGATAACATCGATTCCCCATACTGAAAACGGCCATAGCGAAGTCACGTTGTACAGTTTTAACGGCGGTATATTCATGCGATTGGTATGAATTTGACATTTGTGGCATCATCGCACAAAACCAATACAATCCTCCTCCATGGTGGACCAGTAATAACCTTGTCTGAGAATTTTTTGAGCTAACATCACACCGTTCATGTGCACCCCGCATTCTCCGCTGTGGATAGCCTCCATAAGGCATTTTGATTCTTCTTCTTCCATACACAGTTTGTGCATTCCCAAATGACCTCTTTTATACAACCTACCTTCGTAGATGATAAATTGGACAGCTATTCGCTGTATTCCTCATTTGTCTTTGGCATTTGCCCCTGGTGGATACACCTCATTTTCCAAAAAGTTCCAAATATTATAGTACCAAGGTTTTTTATCTTGTATTTTATTTATCGCGGCAATAGTTTCATAAGCCGGAGTGTATTTCTGCTCGATGATAATCGGACGCATCCGGACTCTAAGTGGAATGTCTACTATAGAAGATAGAGTTGCTAAAGCATCAGCGAACCTGTTGTTCTCTCTTAGTAGATGCATGAAAGTCAGCTTTTCAAACCTAGGAATCAAAATATCCAGGGTCTGATGGTAAACCTTCATCTTCTCTTCTTTGACTTTTCAGTCTCCGTTTGCTTGAGAAATAACTAGGTTTGAGTCCCCAATGACATCCAATCTTATTGCCCTTAGTTCTAGGGCGACTTCTAAACCAGCAATACACGCTTCATATTCTGCTTCATTATTAGAAACTTTGAACTGGAGTTTGAAGGCTAAAGGTACATGGGAGTTGTTGGGTACTATCAGCAACACACCTATCCTATAACCGTACTGATTGGACACTCCGTCAAAGCACATCGTCCAAGTTTCCTCTTCAACTTGCAGAATGGCTTCATTTGAGAACAAGTATTCCACTGCCTCATCTCCTTTTATTGGATGGTCTGCTAGGAACTTCGCTGCAACTATTCCCTTGACCGACTTGCAGGTGACATACTTGAGATCAAATTTGGAGAGAAGAAGCAACCAACAAGCTAGCCTACTCGTAAGTGCTGGTTTCTCAAAGAGATATTTAATGGGATCTAATCTCGAAACTAGGATTACAGAGTGAGCTAACAAGTAATGCCTTAACTTCCTGGTAACCCATACCAAGGCTAGGCAAGCTTTCTCTAACAGAGTATAGCGCGTCTTGTAATCTAGCATTTTCTTGCTCAAGTAGTAGATGGCTTTCTCCACCCTATCTTCAGATTCTTGAGCAAGCATGCATCCCATGGTCATGTCTGTTACTAACAGGTATAGAATCAAAGGCTTCCCCGGCTCTAGTGGCGACAACACAGGTTGATTCTGAAGATACTGCTTAACTTGCTCAATGGCGAATTGACATCAATCATCCCATCAGAATTTCTTCCCTTTCTTTAGGAGACCAAATAGTGGTTCACAAGTCAAGGTTAATTTGGAAATAAAGTGTTTTATGAATTGCACTTTACCAAGAAAGCCTCACACCTCCTTTTCAATCTTTGGTGGTGGCATTTCTAGGATGGCTTTGATTTTGGAAGGATCTACTTCAATGCCCCTCTGTGTGATCAAAAAGCCCAGTATTTTTTCTGCCGTTATGCCAAAGGTACATTTCTGCGGGTTTAGTCTCAATCTATATTCCCTGATCCGTTAGAAGAATTTCTTCAAGGCGGTGTAGTGGCCCTCTCGTTCTTTGGACGTGACAATCACGTCATCTACGCACACCTCGACCTCTTTGTGGATCATGTCATGCAGAATGGTGGTCGCAGCCTTCTAATAGGTAGCTCCAGCATTTTTCAACCCAAACGGCATAACCCGGTAGCAGTAGCTACCTCGCGGTGTAGTGAATGCGGTCTTCTCTCTATCCTCGAGCACCATCAGAATCTAGTTATACCCAGAAAACCCATCCATAAATGACAGCAGTGCATGGCCCGTAGTGAAGTCCACTAACTCATCAATGTGCCATAGAGAAAAGTCATCCTTCGGACCGGCTTTGTTCAAGTCCCGGAAGTCTACACACACCCGGATTCTACCATCCTACTTCGACGCTGGGACGATATTGGCCAGCCAAGTTGAGTACTCAGATACTAACAAGAAACTTGCCTCGATCTGCTTGGTGACCTCTTCTTTTATTTTCAACGCCCAATCCAGGCGAATTCTACGTAGCTTCTGCTTGACTGGTCGGGGCCTCGGGGTCAAAAGGGATCCGGTGCTGTACAATCTCAAGATCGATTCCAGGCATGTCTTCGTAGGACCATGCGAAAACATTTTTGAAATCTTTTAACAAAGCAACTAAGCGCTCACGCTCCTCTGAAGACAACGTGGACCCAATCTGGACCAAGCGGAGATCCTTCTCAGTACCCACATTAATAGCAATGATTTCATCAACATAGGGTTTTGCAAACCTCTCCTCCTCTCAATTAATCAAGTTTTTCAAAACTAGAGGAATTCCTTCCTCTTTAGTTTCATTAAAATTTTGAAAATCCTAGTCAACACAATAAACCAACGGCATAGAAAAGTACTCAAAATCCACAAAGTTCTCATTCCAAAGGTCCAGATCTTCGGTTATCGACTCAAAAGAAAAGCTTAATGAAGATCTAGACAGGACTTTGGTATCTGGGTTACCACCCTCAGAAATACTAAACTCAAACTTAGAAGAACTGGAATCTGATCCCGACCCCATAGACACAGTGGAATCAGACTCTAGCTCATCACCCGATTCGGAACTGGATAGGTAGCCTTCCTCCAACTGCCAGATAAAAGATGGTGCCCCTGATGCATCCAAAATGCTGCTAGTTGGGTTCACACCCGGCTCATCGCCGATCACGGAGTCAGTAAGGTTATCTCCCAAGTTCTCTGGGTTGGTCACAAGATCTGTCAGGAGACTAGCCAGTGCTGCCCTTACTTTAAGTTTGTTGTCATCTAAGTCACCTTCCGTACTCTGTTCAGCTTTGATGCTTAGGCCATTCCTTTCCTCATCATCACTGCCCTGTAGCTGTAGATCGAAGAAGATCTCAAACCCGGGAACACATTGTTTTGAGGAATTCACCCAAAGCTCGGGGAAGCCACAAAAAAGGAAGTTTTTCCCCTCCCAAACAAAGCGGCCATTCAGTGTCCCCTGGATTGGCCTATGAACAAGTTCATAGTGTTTCCCGGCTATCTTGGCCTTGGCTCGGCCCTTCATCTTTTCTCCTTTCTTGATCCAATCCTCTTTGGTGGGTACATAGCCCAAACCAATGGTATGTAGGTTGTGTAGCACATCTGTTAGTGCAGCAACACCTTTCTGGCCACTCTTTTCGAGTCCCATCCCTAGAACGTGATGCAGTTTGTTTATAAAATAGATGGACTGGGCGCTGACGTACAAGTCTTCGTCTGCGGCCAGTATGGTCTGCGCTACTTGGGCTTCAGCCAAAGTGAACCTTGAAATGAATATATCCTCCTCGCCATGGTTGATTTCTAGCCTTGGCATAGTGCCAGAGGATAGATAGATGAATTCCCAAAAACAATCGCTACTCCTCCCCCATGAAAGCCAAAGGAGGGTTTCTCTGAGTTTGTGACTAGAAAGAGGGCCAAAGCCTCGATGATGACCATGAAACCTTTCGAGATGGATCAAGTAAGAATGATTGTTCGAAATCTGCATGGCAAGTTGCTGCAGAAGATGTTTAAACTACCTCTATTTACCTTTACAGAGCTTCATAAAATGGGGGTTCAAATCGAGGATGCCATCAGACAAGGGATCATTGTGGAAGATAATGAGCCTTTGAAAAAGAATGTTGTTCGTAGTTCTAATGCTATTACTAGTGGTAGCACAACTGTGAAATGCTCAGAAGTAAACACTATCACCACTCTCATCAATAGCCAAAAACCAACCACTGCAACTCGGTTCCAAGCCTGAAATTTTCATCCTCTTTACATGAGTCTCTCTCAAGCTTTGAAAATGCTACTAGAAAAAGGATACCTAGAGCTCCTTGAACCCCGACCCCTCCCAAATCCTCTTCTACCAAGATATGACCCCGCTAAATACTATGCCTATCATCAGCAGCACGGTCATGATACAAACTGTTGCATCCGCCTCCATCATAAGATTCAGGATCTTTTTGATGAAGAGATCATAGCTCCACCAAAAGGACCTCAGGCCACCACCAACCCATTATCTTTACACCTCAACCTAATCCATACACTACCATCCACCTACAACCCCAGTATACACATCACCCCAGCGCATTTACCCAAGCTTGAGGTGTTCATTCCAGAAAGCATGGACTTATGTATGATGAATGCACTTGAACCCCAATCATCTCAAACCCATGAACCCACTACTTCTGAGCTAATGAGCATGATTGAAGATCTTCAGAGAACTGTGGTAGATTTAGCCTTTGGGATTTTGGCTCCATCATCGACCACATCACATGCTAGAAATTTCACGCCAAAAGGCTTCCCAATCTTGGGGCAAGTTGCAATTGAAAATGGCCAACCTGAAACTATCTCAAGTCTGGGTGATGACATGTCGACAACAACTGGGCTCTGCTCCCATATAGTGACCCAATCCCTTGGCAAAGTGGAGGCAAGGGGCAAGAAAAAGGCCGGGGCAAGTATTGATCCTTATGAACAGCTTCAGTGGGCTATTAAGGCGTTGAAGGTCAAAGGGCTGAACAAATAGCAAGTGCTTGCAGTTGTTGCAAAGACTATGGATGACACTTTTGTCCCTCAGGTTGGGAGCATTTTGAATCAAGGGACAAGCCAGGAAAAGGGATGCCATACCAAAAACACCCATTTCAGCTCCAATCCTACACTTGTAAGAGATCTCCAAACCCAGGCAACACCTGCCAAGCCATCCGTTTATCCTGGCAGGATTGGTAACCGCACTTTCAATCCTCTTTATATGACCTTATCCAAAGCTCTCCAAATCCTCATAGGATAAGGCTATCTCAAACCCCTTGACCCTTGGCCTCTCCCTGATCCCCTTCTAGCCAAGCATAATGCTGCCAAGTACTGTGCCTTCCATCAACAAACTGGCCATGACACTGACGGTTGCTTTCATCTTCGCCATAAAGTTCAAAATCTGATTGACAAAAAGGTTATCACTCCACCGGGTCCTACAAAGTCTATTGGTGCTGGATCAATGAACTTAGGGGATAATGTGACTATGTGATCGGGGATGAACCACCTGCTGATGGTGCTCATTTTACTCCAGATATGGTGGATGGCATGCACTATTTTAGCACTTTGAAAATGTTGTTTATTGTACTTTCAGACTTAGGTATTAAGTCAGTCTTGTTATGTCAGAGTCAGGTGATTCCAGGGGTGTTACCTCAGACATCACTTTCTTGTTTTGTGTTTGTCTTTTCACTCTTTCTTTTGCATCTGTTTCTATCATTGAGCCAGTTAAGCCAAAAGTTCTGAATGAAATGGCAGTAATTTTTCCTACTTCTCTGTGCCTTTAAATCATTGCATTGACCAAGTTTTTCAAAATTGTTTCCAAAACTGTGGTGAAAGCAAAGAGGAAGGAATTCCTCGGGATTTGCAAAAATTTGATCAACTGAGAGGAAGAGAGGCCTGCTAAGCCCTTAATGGATGAGATCATGTCTGTTAATGTGAGTACTGAGAAGTATCCTGGCTTGATCCAGATTGGTTCTACATTGTCTTTAGAAGGGCACGAGCGACTAGTCGCTTTGTTAAAAGATTTCAAAAAAATATTTTTGCGTGGTCCCATGAAGACGTGCTTGGAATTTATCTTGAAATTGTACAGCATAGGATCACTCTTGACCTCGAGACTCGACCCCTTTGCTTTCAAACCTTGAACCTTTCAGAATGTTCAACGATCAACCAAAATATGAGGCTTGCATGAAGCAACCCTTGAACTAGGGGCAAGAAGGTCAGATGTGATTAAAGGAAGCTTGCATAACTGGATGAGAAACAGCCCTTGAACTAGGGGCAAAAAATGTTAGATGTGCTCGAAGATTCAAAAATAGGTCATTTCTCAAGCCAATGAAGAACGGCAAGAAAGCCAAATCCCAAAATCTGAAAGAAGAAAATTTTTACTGAAAGACAATCAAGTTCCTATCCACAACACTAGGGGCAAATTCAGACCCTATTGGATGGGCCCTTACATCAAGACTACATCATCAGCGAACAGTAGCCATTCTCTTAGATTCAGATGGCTTAGAGATCCTAAGACCGATCAACATAAACAAGTTAAACTTTTCTATCCTTGAGAGGCTCGTTGGGCTGAAAACTCGAAATGGTGACCCAGACAAAAGTTAGAGCAAGAGAAAAAAGAAAAAGGAGAAAATTAAAAAAATGGAAACAAAGAAAAATGAAAAAAAAAGAAAAAAAAAAGAAAAAAAGAAAGAAAGAAAGAAAAAAATGACAAGAAAAAAAAATGGAAGAGCTCGCAAGGTTGAAAACCCATAAGGGCGGCTTTGGCAAAAGTTAGAGCGCAAAAGGAGACTGTTAATACCCAAGTGCACTTTAACCCGGGAACTATGTACGGCTTGATTCCCATCTTTGGAATACGTAGGCAACTTCATCTTGAAGTTCGGCCCCAATCATTTTCTACTCGCTTGTCTCATCTATGTTGATTGGCTTATCCTTGTTCAAACTCGGCTATCCTATCCATGTCCAATTGGCTCATCTTCATTCAAAATTGGTTGTTCTATTCTGTTAAAAGATTCAGCTACAAGACAAATTAAGTTCAGATCTGAGGTTGTGCATCTCAAGAGTTAATTCTACGTTGGTCGGGTAGTGGCCATTTACAAAAATAGTTTTGAGATTTTTTAATGAAGTTGACTAATTCTCTTGAAAATTATTCCATTTTTCCAAAACTGAACCATTTCTTGGATCCAAAATAGGAAAATTTTCAGTACCCATAGCTTGACTTACATGAGTTCAAAGCAGAAAGTCGAACAAGTATGTTAATCTAACTCTCATGTTGGTCAAAATTGTTTTAGCAGAAAGCCAAAAACAAAAATTGGTCAAAATGATGAACTAGGGGCACAGTCGAGTCAAGTTTTCTGTCTTTTCCCTATTGTCAACGTACTTTCCAGAAAGGGCACAACTGAAGTTAGCAGTAGGGGGCCAAGCATTCTCTCATCCTCCAAGCAGCAAGGTGTCAAGCTCAGTGTGAAGCACGGACTGGAAATGGAGCAAGATATTCGCTCTCCTCAAGAGCCCACAACTTCCTGCTTATCCATCAACCACCTGGGAAGGGATAAAAAATAAGAGAGATTAAAGAATAGAGAGATGTATGCTGAGAGAAAAGTAAGAAAAGGGCTTTTCAGAGAAAATAGAGATTGAGTGCCAATGTGATGTGAGAATCACAAATAGAAAAAGGTGGGAAACAATACCTGGAGAAGCAGGCTCTCCATGAACCGAGAGGTCTCTCACTATTGGAACATATCCAAGTGTTGTGTTTGTTGTTTTTGTTTGTCTCGATTCTTGTTTTGAGTCGTTTCGAGTCGTTTCGAGTGTAAACATTTTTGTTTAGGTTGTTTTCCTTTGTTAAGTCATTTTGACTGTGGTTAGTCGTAGGCTCAATACCCGATTAAGAACTCATTTCTCAATTCCAATTTCAAAAAATAAATCGTTTTGTGCTCAAAGTGCCGTGTCATTCCAACATGTCATGCAAAACAGAATTCTTTCATTCACAAACTGCGAGGTCCAACCCCAATCAAAAGAGAGAGCAACAGAACAAGGACCTATCTGAAGCTACATAGGTTCCGGACTGCAAAGGAAAAGAAAAAGAGAGAAAATTAGAGCATTTGAGTTTGTTTTAACTTCAGCATTTTCCGAGTTTGCATTTCGGATGCACTTTCTCAGGCCTTGTCATTTCTTCAGAGTATGAGTATACCTCAACCTCAAGCTCAAGCTCAAGCCTGCTTCAAGTCAGAATGCCGATCAAGCCTGCTTCAAGCCAAAATGGCAATCAGAAGTGCTCTCCTTGAGTACCATTCCCTACCAAAGGTGTCTTAGTTGTGTTTGCAATGAGTTCCTAGGAGACCAACTGTGATGGTGGAAACTAGAGTTCAAATGGCGATGCCTAGAACACAAAGGTTTGGAATTTTTGAGACTAAAGTCTAGCTTAAATACCCAGGGGTGTAGCCTCGGCTTGAAATCTGTATGGCAGCCCCATAGGTTGAGGTAGCGTGTATGCACCTCAATTCTGGATAATGAACCAACCTAGTCTGTCATCCCGTTGGAGAATAGGGAAAGTTGTGAATATGTTCAGGAAGAAAAACGGCATCCGTCGCTTCTACATGCAGAAGTTACCCCGTGTCAGCATTTGATGGCCTTTGAACTGCGAGTTGAAGGCAAGAGTTCGAAGAACACGAGAGGGAGATCCTTGTCAGAGTAGAGCGGTTCATCGTCACTCACCCCATGAGGTACTTTCTAAAGTGCCACTTTGTTTGTTTACTGTATTTCCTGTGCATCCATTGCACAATCTCATCACCTCTGTGCATCTATCGCACAATCTCATCATACTCTTTGCATCCATCGCATCATCTTAGGACCTCTTCTCACGATTTCAATGTGGTTTAAGTGTTCCTTTCCTCACACGATTTCAGCGTGTTTGGAATTTTTCCCAAGATGCATGGAACACAACCCTGAGCGGTTTTCTTAGGACCACTTCTCATGATTTCAACATGGTTTGAGTGTTCCCTTCCTCATACGATTTCAGCGTGTTTGGAATTTTTCTCAGAATGCGTAGAACGCGACCCTAAGCGGTTTTCTCAAGACCTCTTCTCACGATTTTCAACGTGGTTTGAGTGTTTCTTTCCTCACACGATTTCAGCGTGTTTGGGATTTGTTCTTCCTCTTCTCATGATTTTAGCGTGGTTAGAGTATTCCCTTCCTCACACGATTTCAGCGTGTTTGGGATTTGTTCATCCTCCTCTCACGATTCCAGTGTGGTTGGAGTATGTCACCCTTATTCATTTACTACATTGTCCATTACATCCATTACATCATGCATCCTTTCCACGTTAAGCTTAGTTCGGCATGTGCTCATACATTTCCTTCATTGAAACATGGTTCTATCATGTGTAAGTACCCATGTTGCGCTGAGGCCAGTATTGAGGGTGTCAACACCTTTTCTGTGTTAGACGTAGTTTGTTTTGTGTCCATGCCTTTTCTAGGTAAAATGTAGTACAGCCTACACCTTATTCACTTCATCCATTGCATCCATTGCATCGTACTTTGTCTTGTTGCATTTAGCATTGAACATTTAAGATCATGATCTTTTCTCAGCAGATCATTCCTCACTTATATCATACCACCAAATTACTTGTACTCTTTCTCTTTCTACGAAAAACATAGTTTTGCATGTGCTCACATCCCTTTCACGTTGAAACATGGTTCTGTTATGTGTAAGCATCCATGCTACGCTGAGGTCAGTATTGAGGATGTAGGCACTTAACCTATGTTAGGCGTCGTTCAGCTGTACCCACTACTTTTCTATATAAAACGTAGTTTGATTTGCATCTCCATTCCTTTATGATATTTGTGTGTTATGCACTGCTTGTGGTTTGATGATTTCGTTACATTGTATATCACTTTGCATGATTTCGTTACATTATATATCATTTGCATATTTTCGTTACATTGTATATCATTTGCATTGTTTTGTTACATTATGTATCATTTTGCATCCTGCCCTTGAACTACGCTGGTTTGATTCCTTGCAACGAGATACGTAGGTAACCCTCGGGTTCAACCAACTGCATATGCATTTTGTTTGTTTGTCCAAGTTTAACGGCCTTGTCACAATGGGTAGTCTTCAGGCTTTGACATTCACTCACGTCATGTTATGACTTTGAGCTCTGTCAAAGAGAGGCAACTGTAGACACCCCATTGGCCCTTAAGACTTAGGCGCCACTGATTGATCACTCAATGATAAACGTTATATTGTACAAACGTTCGATTTCTTCAGCAAGAATAGCTTCCAAATCCCAAACTTACACCCTATTTTGATCAAAACTATTTTAGACCAAAACAATTTTAGACCTTAAAAACCTTTTTTTCTAAAATATTTTTCCAAATGTTTCTATGATGTTTCGAGACTCGCATTTCGTTAAAAATTGCACTTTTTGGTAAACCAAGTAAGGACAAAGTGGAAATAAATAAAAGAGAGGTGAAATCTTTCGAAAATTTTTAGAACCTCTTATTTATAGGTTTAGAGTTGAAGAAAATTGGAGGAGAGGAAAGAAAACCAGTTGGGGAAGAAGTTGGGCATCAAACCAATAGGACAGAAATGAGCAGCCTTCAGTAAAATAGAAATATCTCTTTGCACACTTAGAATTTAGATGTGAGGCTGCCACCATTGGAAATTAGACTTCCGAGGATTCAATTTAGACCAAGGATGACCTAAAACCGAGTCCGGATGAGAGTGATATGCCATTTGAAGTCAGGCCTAAAAACAGATTTTTATGGCCGGCCACTTTTAGTGGCCTGCCAGCCACTTGTGCAAAATTTGGCCATTTTGAGTGTTTTGCGGGCCATTAATAGTGGCCTCCCGGCCACTTGTGTCAAAAAGTAATTTTTTTGCAGATATTTTCTGTCAGCTGTTCCCATACTGCACCAGCTGTTTGTATATAGATATTTTCGACTGAGGCTCATGTTTTCTATATATAGATGATCACCCATTTTGGTTTCAAGGTTAGAAAAATTTAGGAGTGAGAAAATAGTTTTGGAAGAGCAAAATTCCTCTCTCTCTACAATTTTCTCTCTCTCTTGCAACTTACATAGCTTTTGTTCAAACACTCTAAACCAAACCTAGAGAGTTGCTTGCTAAGGTGATTTGGGTTTGAATTCTAGCTCTTGAGGCACTTAAGAGTGTGAAATTGGTGGTTTGTGACTTAAGGATTCATTCCTCTTCAAGAGGTATACCTTTTCTTGCTTTTGTACCATCTTTACACCACTTGTTTTCCATCTTTTCTACTGTTTTTTGGACTATTTAAAACCTGTATTTTTTGGCTGAAACTTGTGGTTCAAGGCTATTAAAGGTAGATGGGTTGATAGCCCTTCTTTATACCTTGGTTCTAAGGCCTTTGCCCTTGTGTTTTCCACCTTCTTATCATCTTTTTTTTGAGCTTGTTACCACTAATTTTCAAAATTATTTCAGTGGCTAAAACCATGTTTTGAAGTCCAAAATGGAGGGGGTAGCCTTCCCTCCTCATGCTTTATGTACTAGCTTACATAGCTCCATGTTTTAACTTATTGTTCTAGCTATTTTTATCTTAATTCCAGCATGTTTCTGCACTATTTTTGGACTGTTTTAGGACTATTTTTAATGGTTCATTGCATTTGAGCCTTGTATTGCATGCTTGTAGTGTAATAGTCCTCATAGGCTTGGTGGTTTAGGCCTTAGCCACCAACCTATTTGAGTTGATAGCATTTGTTTATGGATTTCCATACTTGTTTTCACTCCTAATCACTTCTGCAACCTCCTTCATTTTTTGGCTTTTGCTTTGCTCTGAAAGTTGGTTCAAACTAGTTATTTGTTTAAAGCATGAGATTGAGGTTTTGTGCTTAATAGTTTAATCCCTTTGGAGGTTCATTAGCAACGGCATGACACTTCTCTCATGCCTAAAACAACTCTTGGTTTGGTGCTTCTTTCCATTAGAGGACTTAAAGCTCACCTTTGGACTTAATTTACTAAGGAATGGTTGGTAATTAAAATGAAGTAATAAAATTGGGACTAAAAGTGATGTGAGATAATGACTTGGTTAGGGTTCAATCGGACGTTAATTGAACCCTTGAGTCTTAAATCGTTTCATACCTGTTAGTGATGTAAACGGTTCAAGAGTCAATGTCAACCACTTCCCTTGATCAATCCATGATAGGAAAGGAGTTTGAGTGTCTTTATTTGTTGTATTTATTGAACTTGCACACTTTGGTTCATAGCCCATCATGCAATGATATTGCATCGATTGATAGTTTGTGAATCAAACTTACTACTCCTTTGAGCTGTTTGATGATAAGGAGGGGTAAGTTGTGCAAACAATCCTTGAGAATACCTTAGTTGTGCTCCATTTGCTCTCTATTGCAGTGGGAAGAAACCAAGCATCAGTGGCCGGCAGGCCACTTTTTGTAGCCATTATTTGTGGACGGCAGGCTACCACTTTTGGCCTGCCGGCTACCTTCGCAAAATTGAGCAGTGGCCTTTTGAAACAGAACATGGGCTAGTTTTGAGGTGAAAAACAGTGCAAGTGTTCCAACTGTGCAGCAGAGACTTTCTGGCAGCAGAACAGTGGCTTTTTCGGGTGGAAATCCGCACATACATGAACATTCCTCGCTTCCCGGGGCTAATTAGTTAGCTTAGAATAGTTAGTTAATTAGTTAATTTGTTGTTGTATTCATGTTTTAATTAGTTAATTCTAATTTGTAATTAATTAATTAGTGTAATTAATTAGTTAGGTCCATAGAATAATTAATTAACTAATTGATTTTGTAATAACTAGCTAGCATAGTTAGTTTATTCGGTTTGTAATAATTAGTTAATTTGTTGTTGTAATAGCTAGTTAATTAGCTTAGCTAGTTAGTTTATTCGGACACTCCTACGCGAGCGCAATATTGTAAAAATGTGTGTATGTCTTCCAACCCCACATCTTTCTCCCTTTTATTTACTAGCATATGTTGGTTAGTTTAGGGCATCATGTTTTGTTTAGCATCTCTCATGCCTTGTATCCACTTGTCTTGCATGCATAAAAGCTCGGTTCATCATGCTAACTTGCATTGTTAGTTTAACGCTTCTTTGAATACGTGCTTAGACCGTATGCTATCAAATTGATTCACATATTATGTTAAGTAACCGAGCCTATTTAGATTGCATATCGCATGCGTTGCATTAGTCATATCGCATAATTAGGATCACGCATTTTTCCTAACTCTTTCATCTTTTTGGCTTGGAGTACTAGGTGAGCTTTTATTTGCTTTAACATAATTACATGAGTGTGATTGTTGTCATGTCAAAGCATGTTCACCATGAGGCTAAGTGCTTATCTGATAAACTGTTTGAATGCTTGTGGATGAAGGCTAATTGCTTGAATTGGAATGGTTTGATTCATGTACATTTAAGCCTACTTTTTTGAGTGGCACATTCACAAACTCTTTTCAAAACAAATATGAAATCAAGTGTTCCAATTTTTGCAAGTTAGTCTATACTTGTGTATGTGCGCATCACATAGTAATGCTAGCCTAATAACCGAAACAAGAACATATAAATGTAAATAAAATTCACATCATGATTAGTAGAGACTAATCTTTGATCGGGCGAGCGGGGGTGCTCAATTCATGACCTTCCCCCCTCGTACCTAAGTTCCCGAGCCGAGACAATCTTGGTGATGACGGACACGTGGCCTTTGGCACGAGTCATGGGTTTCCTAAATTTTCTAAAAATATTTAGGTGGCAATTTTATATCAGGCAAAACAGTCCATGTTTGGCAATTTGATTCAAAATCGATTTTCCAAAAGATTGGCCGGATTTGGACTCTTTGGTGTTTATCTATTTCACATTGCACTTGTGAGATCAGATTTAGAACCGCGGGAGTCTGATACTGTACGTGTCACGCCCCAAAATTTGGACAATTAAATATTAAATTAGGACTAAACCCCAATTAATATTCCATCATCCAAATTCTAGGGGTGAAACAAAAAAACTAAATGTTAACCAAACCATCCACCATAATTTCATAACTAATCAATATCTCCAACATTAAAGTAACAGTACATAGTCAAAATAACTTAAATAATGTACGGTTACAAACCATGCCAAATTATTCCAATACTAAAGTCATAAAAAAAAATAATAAATACATAAATTAATATTAACCCTAAACTCAAGAGAACAAAAGAAATCCAAGAGACATGTCCAACAACTATAATTATTCCACATCACCACTGTAGCCCCAACTAATCCTGCAAACAAAACTCGGCTGCGCTCAAACAGAACGCACCCGAGTTGCCAAGAGACAAAACGGGTCAGTATACAGGTATACTACTATGAGTATAAGATTTAACACCCACATATCCACCAGACACAAACAAAAATACATTTAATTCTTGTTACGGGACAAGACAAGTAGTTCCATCCGTACCAAGACGAATGGGTAGTTTACCGAGATACGGTGGCATTTAGTTTCTTGCCCGTACACAATGAAATATAAATTGAGTATAAAATAAACAAAATAAAAATAAAAATATGGTGGGTCAGTCCTACATAAAAAGTTAGTAAGACCCACCATCCTGCAAAAAAATTAAGTTAGTATAATTTAATCATAAATAATTTGCTGAAGAAGTATAAAAATGCACCGTTTCATGCTTAAATAATTCGAATTGACCAAAACTCAAAGAACAAAAGTTGTACATAATCAAATTTCCTAAGATAAAATTTAAACGAACTTAATAGAAACTGAACATATTGAGAGAAAAACTTGATAGAAGTACTTAGACAAAATTCAACCAAAAAATTTGAAGTTGAAAACTAAAAGAAACTATCCTAAGATGATTTTTTTCGGAAAAATTCAAAAAGTGAAAAGTGTTCAGAATAATGTTTTACTTTAATTTCCGTGAAACCAATAAAAACGAGCTCGTTCTGTGGGTTAAAATAGCCTCTAAAATCTGTATTGCTAAAATGAATCAAAACTACAATAACCAAGATCATCCGATTATAAGTTCTAATTGATCTTTTTAATAAAAAGTTAAAACACAAAAATTGTCTAGAATCATGTATACATGCCTTTGCTAAAATTTCATAATTTATCGAGGTCATTTACTATTTTTCAAGATGTACAATTTACACTATAACAATAAACTCATAATTAAATTCTTTGTACCTTAACTCTACCACTTCAGCCCTTCACTTCCGGCCTACACATATATCCCATGTGTCTCCCGTATGCCTAACACCGCTCTAAAGCCAAATTTTCACGGAGATATCGTCCCGAGTTTGACCCACACTCCTCGGATGGTTAGAATATACGTACGCGCGTAAATCAAAGCACTCGTCTACTCATGAGAACGAGGCAACAATATACATATACAAAACATCTCACTCATGAGAACAAACATAACAATGCCAAGCCTAAGGCATTCAAATAAATCTCATAATCCACACTTTTTTTATACACTTTTTCTCACCAACACTCAAATAAAACAATAATCCATGGAGTCATGGTGGAGTATAAGGAATTTATCTATGGGTTCCTAATTAATTTTAATTTCATAAAACCATGAATGTGATTACAACCACAAAACAAATCCATATAAAAACCCTAAACCTGACATATGCAACTAATCAAAATAATTAAAATCAATCAGTCAATTAAAAACCCTAAACCTTACATACATAACTAAACAAAATAATTAAAATCAATCAATCATCTAAAAACCCTAAACCTTACATACACAACTAATCAAAAGAATTAAAATCGATCAATCATCTACATGCAAATATGAAATCAATTCAACATCAAATAGATATAAATAAATAAATAAAAATAATGAATTAAATATAAATCAAAAATAAATAAAAATAACGAATTAAATATAAATCAAGGGAAGTGGGTTTTGTACTCACAATATTTTTTTGAAGATCAAATATTCACTTAGAGAATTAATGGAGCCACCAAAATAAAACCCTAATCATTTTTCTCCCTTTTCTCCACCTTCTGCTGTCTCTCTCTTACCCATACACCCAGCCAAGAGCACTCTTCTTTTTTTTTCTTTGATTTCTCTCACTTTGTCTCTCTCTTCCCATGGCTCTCTCTTTGCTGTCGTACCTCTCTTTCTTTTCTTTTGATTGATTACCTAATCCTATTCTAACCTAATTAATATATTATATAATATTATATTATATAAATACAATATATATAAATATACTATATATGATCAACACATATATATACATATATATAAAAAAACCTTTTATATACATATATAAAATATATATAAATATTCAAATTAATTATATATAATTAAATATCACATTAAATTAATTAAAACCTCATTAAATTCTCATGTAACCACACAATTAATGAAGTCCCAAAATAAAATAAAGTAATAATAAATAATGATGACTTACGAAAAAATCCGGGTCGCTACAGTAGCGCTTATTCGTCTTCCGAAAGGGGGCCCGAAAAAGTTGAGCTACAGGTGTGAATCAAGATATTTTCAAACCCTAAAAATTATAATGTGTGTGAACTAAGTAATGGTGTGTACTGAGAGAATTAGTAGTGTGTAAATAGAATTACCCTTAATCTTACTTCCTTTAAAAAATTGTTAATTTGATCAATATGATAGTATTATAATTGACATTTCATCTTGATTTTTTTTAAAACATTCTATATGTATGGTAGCTATGTCAAATATTTTAACTTTTCAAAATACTCAACAACAACAAAAAAAAAAAAAAAATCATTATTTAAGCCTATTTTGTAACATTTATATTTACTATTTTTTGTTTATATTTATAGATTTTTTTGAAAACTATCAAATAAAAACTCATTTGGTTTTTGTTTTTATTTTCAAAAAATTGTAAATATTTTACAAAATTTGTTAAGATTAATGATTCATCCACACAATTTGCTCTGCCCAAATGCATACAATTAAGACTATGAACGGTAAAAGTCTCTAAAACAGGAGATTCTTACCAATCAAAGTCTCAATTTTGTGCATTCGTACAGAGCAAATTGTGTAGATGTAGTGGTGTTGATTTTATTAAATTTTGTAAACATAAAAAAGTAGGTTTCGCTTTTTTTTTCTTTTTTTTTTTCCCATTTCTTCTTCTTCTTTTTCTTTCTCCTACTCGTTCCGACTACCACCCATTGCTCTCCCGTCCCAATTTACCATGTTCCTGACTCAATTTTATTTATTAAATATATATTTGTATATATATAAGATGTATATAATTTAATTTTTTTAATTTATAAAACTAAAATATTAAAATATTATACTTAATATTCATTTTCACTTATTTATTTATCATATTATAACTTCTAACTCTCATTAATTATAAATTAATATCTATAATATACTATATTGCCTTTAATTTTTATTAATTTTTTTAAATCAACAAAATTAACCCGCCCCCGCCCCACTCTCATCTCACCCCCAATATGATATGGGGTGGGAGTAGAGGATGACAAATCCACTTCAATCCCATCCCGTTGTTATTCTTACTCGTCGCTAGCGACTACCATCACCGATGACCTCCTCCATGAATCATTTTTGACCAACACTTCTTGTGATCAATAACCACCTCTAGCTATTGCCAACTGTCTCTTACCGGTGGCAACAATTTTAGTTAGTACCTCTCATGGACAACAACCATTTGTGGCTACCATCTCCAACCGTCAACAATCACCTCCTGCAGCCCCCATTTTCATTTGTTTTCAAAATAAAATATTAAAAAACATGTGTACCAAACATGTTTTTTATTTTCGTTTTTATCCAAAATAGACATAAGCATGTTTAATATTTTTTATAAATAAAAAATAGTAAATTGTAAACGTTATCAAACGACACCTTCGTAATTCTCAATCAACATTGAGTCCTTTTTTGCTCCCTTTCTCGATGCGTAAAAAATCTTATATTAAAGTTCAAATCACAAGTGATTTTTTTTCAATTGTATCTACTTTAGGTTTGAAATGTGTAATTACATGAACTTTTGTGTGTGTGAAAAAGGGAGTTTATGTAAATAGGGAACTTATGGAACCAGTCCTTATTGTTGTGTTCATGATTCATAATTTTCATGTTAGGGCTTCTACATATAGATTTTATCAAGTGCTTACCCGATTGCTGTTGTAATTTTTCTTCACTGTATATATTTATTATCACCAATTTGTAGAAAATGTTTGATATTCTTTATTTATTTTTTGTTGTAGTTCAGTTAGGAGTGTTATTGATGTTCAGTTTCTATTATTCCGCTTTTGATTAATGAGAAAGTGAATTTTAAGTTGTGATCATTGTATGTTTCTATTTTTCTCCTTTCTTCTATTCTCTTTCTCTACTACTCTGTTGCATCAATTTGGTATCAGAACAAAAGCGTCAATCCTCGATTTCTTTCTCTCTGTCACTTATTACTGAAATCAGGTGATAAACATACCTCTTGGGATTAGGGATGTAAGAAAAATAGGAAAAATTGATGAAACCGATTGAATCAGACCGAAACGGTTGTATTTGATCTGTTTTTTTAATAAGAATCGGTCTACGCAATTTTTTAATGTGATTTTTTTTTTATTTTCGGTTCAGTATCGATTTAAGCACCTTGTGCACCGAACTAAATCGAAACCATCCATTTCAACATATGTTGTATTTAACATATATATATATACACATACATAAAATCTAATAATATAATGATATTAATAAGTATAATAAATTATTAATCTTATCATCTCTATAATTTAAGTTAGTAAAATCTTATTATATATAATCTTAATTCTAACTCATTATGAAGCCTTAGTATTTATTATTATTTTTTTGTTTGTATTTTTATTAATCTAGGAATTGAAAAGTATTTATTAAATGGATGGATTTGATATGTTTGAAGTGGTGGACAAATAACTAATTCAATGTTTTTACATAGATTAGTAACTACACTAAAAGTGACTCAAGTTTGAAAGATCCCAAATCGATTAAACCACATCAAACTGAACCGTTTCAATTGGTTCGGTTCAGTGCGATTTAATGGGAGAAACGGTCTGTATTGGTGGTCAAACTAATAAAATCAACATTATCAGTTCGGTGATAAATTTTACCTAAATATTAACTGTACTAAACCGATTATATCCCTACTTAGAATTGTCAGAACCCCAGCTGACAATGTTAACCAACAAGGATCTTCAATCTTTGCTCTACTATTAGGGGTGTAAATTTGGCCCGGCCCATGTCAGGCCTCGCGGGCTCCTGCCAAAATTCAGGCTGGGCCGGGCCAACCCACGGACTAGAAAATTAGGCCCAAGCCCAGGGGGTATTCAGGCCTTGGGCGGGCCGGTGGACCTGGGCTTGGGCTTGGGCCGGCCTGAACATTTTTTGTTGTTTTTTTTTTTAATTTTTTCAATCAAAATTTTATTTTTTTCCACTAAAAAAGACGCTTGGCCTCGGGCCGGGCAAATCAGGCCTTGACTAGGCCTTAAGCAAACCGATGGGCCGAGCCATGGGTCAGGCTTCAAAATGAGGGCCCAGGCCCAGGCCCAAGCTCAGGGTCTCAAGCTGGGCTCGAGCTCGGGCCCAAACGGGCCTAAACTGCCCAAGCCCACCCAGGGCTACGGGCGGGCTTCAAGCCACCTAAGGGCTGCGAGCCATTTTTACACTCCTATCTACCATCATCATTGATGATTAAAATGTTATTAAATTATTGAAAACTCATCAACACTCATATTCATAAAAATTAAAGTTGTAAAATGTCATGCCCCACATTTTATTACTTGGAATCCATTACCAAATTCATTAAGTTTATTCAATTTCAGAGATAACATGCAGAAAATCTTTACATCATTTGTAAGAATAAATAAAGATTCTCTCATCCGAAAATGCAACATGTACATAACTAAATAAATCGCCCGCGGGCTTACATCTTTAACAGTAAAAGAAAGGGTTTAACCCTTTTATATCAATGGCATTCTGCCTACAAATAAAAAGCCCTGTGGCCAACAGGTAAAGAAGATCCTCGATCTTGAAACGCTTCTTGATGTTCACCTGAAAAAGGATTAGCAACGTGGGATGAACATAAAGTCCAGTAGGGATCTCAACATGATCCTAAACAATAGCAACTTACAGATAGCTATGATCATGAATGCTTAGTCTCATACTGTATAAATAATGCAACGGTTTATACAGAAATATACGTATATAAGAACTTTTCTCAAAATCGTTCATTTCATTCAATAACATAAGCAATTCACTTTTCTCTCTTCTTGTTATCTTTTTCCAAAAATTCAAATGATTATGACAAATTTCAGAAGAAAACAATTTCACCAAGTCCATTACGTTTTCTCTTACTTTCCAGACTTATACCTGATTTGCCTTTTCAAAACATGTCCACAAGTATTCAAAGTCTTTCACATTTTTCACAATCTCAACACAATACTTACGTCCGTTTCCAACACATTCATAACTATACAGGTATGCCTTTAATACAAAAGGAAAGCAACAAGCCATCAATAACTATCTGCTTCAACAATTGAGGCAACACGGCCTTCTAGAACAATACCATCATAACCCATGATATACCCAGATACACTGAGACAATAATGATAAATAAACTCTGTTCTACCTGCCTTAAGCACGGTAAGCTAAGGATACACCTTTAGTCAATTTAGTCTTACTTCATTTCAAGTTAATTTATTTCATCTCAATTCATGAGCCAATTCATTACATTTAGAC
Source organism: Camellia granthamiana (assembly GCA_036172215.1). Classification (NCBI taxonomy): domain Eukaryota; kingdom Viridiplantae; phylum Streptophyta; class Magnoliopsida; order Ericales; family Theaceae; genus Camellia; species Camellia granthamiana. Next base: position 56,601,264 of record CM069916.1, on the reverse strand, counting down.
ACTCAACTGAGGCTACAACTCAGGGGTTCTCAATCAATACAATTATTACACAAACACTTCAATCTTGCCATTTTACGAAATTCTCATACGAGGGAACCGGCACCCATATATGCACAAGGTTTCAAGATTTGCCATTTTACAGAATTTTCATCTGAGGGAATCGGCACCCATATATATAAGATTTCGGGACTTTCACCCTGGACACTCCGGCCAACTTAATTATCAATGGAGTCCATCCCCTATCTCCTCCCAAACAGTGGAGTACATCCCCTATCTCCTCCCAAACAAGATACATATACAATATATTTAAACACGTTGTCATAAACAATGACCATTTTAATCACATATACAATGTTTACATCCAACCGTCATATTCAATGACATATTCCAATTGATTAGTTTCAATTTACCTAATCAACATGCAGTTTCTACAACAATCATGGCTATCCTCCACCGATCGCCCAAAACATATATTTCTAAACATGTATACAATCTCCAATAGATAAACTATCCATATGTTCATAGGTGAGAGATTTCAAATATCCAATCTCACCATTTACGTTTATATCTATCCATTTCTGCATCTAATACGAAAGGAAAAAAAAATCCAATTCTCGCATGACTTACAGTCCAATAACAATGATAATATGTGAAGGTTCCAAGATCCAACCTCAAGTTCATTATTCGTTTACAAAGGGTGATGATTTCATTTTCTTTCAAAAGAACACTTTTCTTTGTTTTCCAATCCACAAAACTCCAACCATTTTCTAAGAATTCATTCTCGTCATTTTACAAAATCAAAACCAAATCCATCATCTTTATTTTACAAAGCCAATTCCATTGGTATCAAAACCATAACTCAACTCACTTCACGTGATTAATCTAAAACAAAACCAACACCGTGGTTACTTCTCCTTTTATTTTCTTTTGATATAAACATAATCATACGACCCATATTAGCAAAATATATAAGGATTTTTCAACTTCCTCCCTTTTAAAAATCCATTATATCAATAACATTAAATTAGGGCTTTCCTCCCTCTCTACACAAACTTAATAAATCATTTTCCCAGAGAATCCCAACAACAAACAACTTTACAACTCCAATCACAAATTATAAAATCCTAGATCCTCTTTTAACAATTAACAAATTATCAATTTGTTATATTTAAATATAATCAACCCAACACAATTTAATGCTCATAACATAAGAACCAATTTAATCTAAACAACAACCAAGTTCACAAAATTTCAACCTCAACACCAAATCTTAGATCCTCTATCATGATTTTCAGAAAAATCCATAACAACATGGTTTTTATACAATAAAAACTTACCACATGTCTATCTATAAAAGTGGTATTGAAAAAGATCAAAGAAATCCCTACCTCTTGAAGCAAAGAGATGATGACCCAAAAATCATTGGCGACGAAACCACAAACCACACGGACCAAAAGGAAGCCCTTGACGAGATCTACAATCTTTCTCAAAGGGCCATGGTGAAAAGATCACTCTAGGTGAGTAGATCTAGAGATCTTTGAGCAAAAAGTGATTTTTGAGAAAGAGAGAGAGTCTCACGGTTTAGAGGGAGAAAATAGAAGAAGAAATAAAGAAAAGGGTTAAGTGGGAGCCTATTTGTAGTACTAGGTCAAAATAGAAATAAGCCCCAAAGTCAACCCAAATATCTGGTCAAAACCGCCAAAAAGTAGGCCCCAAACCGACAGAAAAATCTGGAAAAAAGGTCGCAGGTGTCGACCCTTACAGTAGAGGTGTCGACTTTTATGAAGAAAGCTGGAACACTTTGTTTGACAGTAACACAGGTGTCGACCCTTACAGTAGAGGTGTCGACCCTTCAGGCAGAAAAGCAAAGAGTGCAATAGGCAAGGTGTCGACCCTTCCTAGACTGGTGTCGACACCAAAATGCAGTGAGCAATTTCAGAAGAAGGGTCGACCCTTCCCAGATTGGTGTCGACCCTTGTGGCCAACTAAAAGAGAAGGTGTCGACACCACCAAGACCGGTGTCGACCCCAGAACATGATTTTTAAGCTTCCAAACAACTTTTCAACGTAAACAAGCGTGAACGAGCAATCCCAACAAGTTTAAATCAAATTTTCACTCATCCAAAACCAAGATACAACAACACCAAAGATTTCCAAAACATAACAAATGATTCAAATACACTTCCCAAAAGTTTTAAAAGGGTACAAGTGCTACATAAAAAATAATATTTATCAAATTGACATGTGATCACACTACCCCTTTTGACATTGAATTTGTTTAATACATGAGATTCGGGGTGTAAATTTGGCCCGAACCACCGGGGCTCAGGCCGGGCCATGTTGGGCCTCGCGGGCTCCCACCAAAATTCGGACTGGGCTGGGCCACAGGCCAAAGAATTAGGCCTAGGCCCAGAGGGTGTTCGGGCCTTCGACTAGCTAGTGGACTTGGGATTGGGCTCGGGTTTGGGCAGGCTTGAACAAATTTTTTTTTAATTTATTTTTTCCACCAAAATTTTATTATTTTTCACTAATAAAATTAATCTTTTTTTGCTTTATTTTGAGCTTAATAAAATTTAACTAAATGATTTCGAGTCCTTTTTCTTTTTGCGCTTAGATTTATTTATTTTTAAACTCATTAGGGATGACATTAGTCTAAAGAACACTGAACATCTTTAAAAAAATAAATAAAAAAACAGAATTTTCTATTTTGATTTTTTTTTTCCCAATTAAAAGTCATCAAAGGTGTTTTACGACCATACATACTTTGAAATTACAAATTTAATTCACTTGGGATGTGAGTTGGCTTTTTAATTTTTTGGCTATTTTAGCATGGGGCTAAAAAATGCGTTTGAGTTGGACTTTTTAACTTTTTTGACTTTTGTGAAAGAAAAAATGAAATGTTTATTGTTTGGATGTGCTATTTTGTCTTATTGACTTTTTAACCTATTTTGTCTTTTATGACTATTTTAGCTCCAAATTGACATGCATGCCTAAGAGTCACTGCCATAAAATCACAAATTGCAACTCTTTTATTTTTTCATTTGTGAGGTGTGTGGCCAGAATTATTATTATATAATAAAGCTCTCTGTTCTCAATACGAAATTGAGAGAGGTTCAAAATATGTTTTGAGTCTAATACTAATTGGTATAGGAGGGGGGAAAAGAAAAGTGACCTACAATACTGACTGGTATAGGATGGATCAGTGTTTTAAAAGGCGCACTTAGGCGCACAGCCTGGCACTTCAAACAGGTCGAGGCAAGGCGCAATATGCAAGGCGAAACTTTGGTGTTGAGGCGAGGGCTTTTTTTCAAGGTGTGAGGCGTGAGCTTCATGGGCTTTACCTATTTTTCTACTCCAACTGTTGATCAAGTGCTTTTTTTGTAGGCATACCCACTAGGAATCAAAACTCTTAAATATAAAATGACTAAACGTGGTCAAAAAAAAGCAAAAAGTGATAAGAGATTGAGTGCTATGCTTTATATCTTTTGTTGGATATTATATTTTTAGTTTTTAGAGGATTGAATGTTATATTTAAAGATTATTTGAAATGGTTATGATTTTTGGAATTTTATATATATTTGTCAGGTTGAAAAGTTTGCCTATTTTATAATTTTGTTTTTCTTCTATTACTTGCGCTTCGCTTTGGTGAGGTACACGTCTCGCCTCACGCCTCGTAATTAGGCTATAGAGACCTTATCGCCTTGGTGTGCCTAGAGCCTTTTAAAACACTAGGATGGATTCACATAGTGGCTAAAATAAGGCTAGAAAAAATGTCGAAGATGATTATGCAATAATAGTACAACGAAGCACCATAGAAACAAACAATAATATCAACTTCAATTTTGAGCATAATTGCATAGTAAAGCACTTGGAGAAAATTAATATGCCCAAAAATCGACACAACTGATGTTTTGAGTAACAACATATCTTCAAAAGGACATTTAAAAAAGCATCATCTATACGAGCATCAAGAACTTCATACAAAATCACCAATCCAAAACTTTAAGTTCGATGAATCACCAGAGTCCAAAACTAGAAACTAGAAGTTTGATGAATCTGCACAATGAATACGTAAAATCATAAAAAATAAAAAATAAAAAATAAAAAAAACCTCATCATAAGAAGAAAATATTTCAAGTACAAAACCAACAATTACAAACTGAGGATGAAACTGCATGTTGGAACAATCTTCTGTGTAAATAAAATAAACTGAAATTAATTCAAACAAAATAAAATAAAACTTACAGAAATTATTTTGTTGAACCAAACAAAAATTAAAAGACCAAGTCGAGTGTGTGACACTCTGTCCTTAAGACAGATTCGCCCCGCTATGGTGCTTACGGTTGAGTGGCGTCTATCTCTCAAGATACAATGATCTTTAATCAATTTGTAGTAGCACTCCAAAACAAATTGTTCGGCGAACCAAACCTATGATCTAACTTTCTGAATATTTATTCTAAAACTAGAATGAAGAATAATGCAAAAGTAGAAATATCTGGACAGCAATGAGACCAAATTTAGACTGATTTTCGGATGTCCTTGGACTGCAGGAAGTGGATCTATATATGGACACAAAAAATGACCAAAAATCTGTCCTAATAGGTGCAAAAGATTGCCAAACAGACGTGACACAGTTTGAACAGGTTCTGTTTGAAAATTGAATCTGTCCGTTTTATAGAACAAACTTTCAAACAAAAAGATCCGTTGGTGGTTGGTTGGTGCAGATTTCAAACCTGTAGGAACTTTATAAATTAAACTATTTGAATATATATATTAAACAAATTGAATAGTTTAATAAATAAAGAAAGAGGTACAAATTTTAGGAAACCACTTAGGAACCCAAAATTTGAATTTAGAATTAAATTAAATTCCCACAATTACAAACTTTAGGAAACCACTTAAGAACCCAAAATTTGAATTTAGAATTAAATTAAATTCCCACAATAATTTTTATTGAAAAAATTCAAATGAATTTTATCCTAAAAATTAATGTTAGACTCGAAAACGACGTCAACTTCTCATTCACTCATAAATGGTTTTGACGTTCCGTCTTCCCCGTGTGACTTGCCACGAGGCAAGAAACACTTCACCTCTTCGGACCCACCCCAAAAGACGTTTGGGGTCCACTCAATTTTGGGCTCAAAGTCGGCCCAAAATATGCCTTATATAAACCAATTTTCCAACAATCCCCCACATGAATGGAATTTGACGGAGAGAAAATGCAACATGATCTAAATACAGAGAGTACAGAAATTGGAAATATTCTGCAAAGGATATGTAGCTTTTGGCTTTGAACCTTTCCTTATGAGACACTATCGGATTTACTAGCTAACCAGTGAACGTGATGTCCTGAATTGTTTAGCCGTTTATGTAAACCTAGACAATAGAACTCACACAGTATATTCCCAGACACAGTTTAGTTCTCACTATTATGTTCATTTTGGCCCTGAACAACCTGGTCTTTCATGAGTGCTCTAAAGACTTGTAGCCCTGCACAAATCTCATAGAACCGGCCCAGTTCACACTCACATAGGTGATTCTTGTGAAGAGTATCCTGCCATACTCCACTAGGTTTACCTAGATATAAGAATCATTAAAATTTTACTTAACCTCAAACACTGCAGACATCACTATTTCATCAAAGAAATGGGTAGGAGTTAGACTCCCCAGTGATCCTTCTGAGTCATTCACAACTCGGTTGTCCCTTTGAACCTAGATCTTGGAATCTCCAGTCAACTAGGTTGGGTTGCCATTGTGGTGACTCTTATTTAATAGGCTTTAGTCTCATTCCCCTTGATGAATGCTCAACTAGCTCTCTTGCTAACCCTTTGGTTAGTGGATCCGCTATGTTGTCTTTAGACTTAACATATTCTATGGAAATAATTCCATTAGAGAGTAGTTGTCTCACGGTGTTATGTCGACGACGAATGTGTCGTGACTTACCGTTATACATATGACTCTGTGCTCTACCTATAGCTGATTGACTATCGCAATGTATGCATATAGCAGGCACCGATTTTGGCCATATTGGAATATCTTCAAGGAAGTAGCGAAGCCATTCTGCCTCTTCCCCTGCTTTGTCTAAAGCTATGAATTCTGATTCCATAGTAAACCTAGCAATGCAAGTTTGTTTGGAAGATTTCCAAGATACAGCCGCCCCACCAAGAGTAAAGACATACCCACTGGTGAACTTTGAGTCTCTTGTATCCGATATCCAATTTGCATCACAGTATCCTTCAAGTACTGCTGGATATCTAGTATAATTCAACCCAATATTACGAGTAAATCGGAGATACCTTAGAACCCTTATAATTGCTTTCCAGTGTTCTACTCCCGGATTACTCGTATATCTACTTAATTTACTTACTGCATAAGCTATATCTGGGCAATTGCAGTTCATCAAGTACATTAAGCTTCCAATAATTTGGGCATACTCTAATTGAGAAATACTTTCCTGTACATTCTTAGAAAGATACAAATTAACATCTACAGGTGTTCTAGCAAGATGATCATCATCTTTACTGAATTTGTCAAGTATTTTCTTAATGTAATGAGATTGTGACAAAGCATAACCTTCTGATGTTTTGGTAATTTTCATACCAAGAATTACATCAGCAATGCCCATGTCTTTCATGTCAAAATGTTTATTCAACATTTTCTTAGTAGTTTTAATCATATCATTATTACTACCTATGATGAGCATATCATCTACATAAAGACATACAATGACATAACCTTTGCCTGTGTTTTTAATATAAACACATTTGTCACACTCATTAATTTTAAATCCATTTGACATCATTGCCTTGTCAAATTTCTCATGCCATTGCTTTGGCGCTTGTTTTAAACCATATAATGATTTAACCAATTTACACACTTTCTTTTCTTTCCCTGGAACAGAAAACCCTTCTGGTTGTTCCATGTAAATTTCTTCCTCTAACTCACCATTTAAGAAAGCGGTTTTAACATCCATTTGATGAATTTCTAGATTGTATAGAGATGCAATGGCAATTAGCATTCTAATGGATGTTATTCTAGTAACCGGTGAGTATGTGTCAAAGTAATCAAGACCTTCTTTTTGTCTAAAACCTTTAACCACAAGTCTTGCCTTGTATTTGTCAATTGATCCATCCGCTTTCATTTTCCTTTTGAAAATCCACTTGTACCCAAGAGGTTTACAACCTGGTGGCAAGTCCACTAATTCCCAAGTGTGATTCTGCAAAATGGATTCAACTTCACTGTTGACAGCTTCTTTCCATAAAGGAGCTTCAGGACTGGACATAGCCTCTTTAAAAGTTAAAGGCTCATTTTCTAACAAATAAGTTAGAAAATCTGGACCAAAAGATTTTGAGGTTCTAGCACGTTTACTACGCCTAAGTTCCTCTTCCTCATTTTGATCTAACTTTTGTTCTTAATCATGTTCTTGATCCTGACTAATAATAGTATTATGAGATCTTTTATTGTTACTAGTCTCTTGTCCAATCTTATTTGGAAATACATGTTCAAAGAAAGATGCATTCCGAGATTCAATAATAGTATTTACATGCATTTCGAAATGTTCTGATTTATGAATCAAAAACCGATATGCACTACTATTCTTGGCATAACCAATGAAAATGCAATCAATGGTCTTAGGACCTATCTTAGTCTTTTTAGGACTAGGAATAGCCACTTTAGCCAAACACCCCCACACTTTTAAGTATTTGTAGGATGGTACTCATCCATGCCACAATTAATAAGGTGTTTGATTCACTTTGTTTCAGGGTACTTTATTAAGTATATAATTTGCAGAAAGTATTGCTTCCCCCCACAAGTTCTGAGGTAATCTAGAACTTATTAACATGGCATTCATCATTTCTTTTAAAGTCCTATTTTTCCTTTCAGCTATTCCATTTTGCTGAGGTGAGTAAGGAGCTGTAGTTTGATGAATTATTCCATGTTCTTTACAAAACTCACCAAAAGGTGATTCATATTCACCACCTCTATCACTTCTAATTTTCTTGATTTTCTTACCAAGTTGATTTTCAACTTCATTCTTATATTGAATGAAAGTTTCCAAAGCTTCATCCTTGGTTTGAATTAAATAAACATAACTATATCTTGTATAGTCATCTATAAAAGTGATAAAATATTTTTTCCTACCTCTAGTTTGAATTGATTTAAAATCACAAATGTCACTATGAATTAATTCAAGTGGTTCCGTACTTCTTTCAATTGAATGAAAAGGAGTTTTAGATAATTTTGCCTCAACACAAATTTCACATTTATGATTTGAATCAATGTCAAATTTAGGTAAACATTCCATATTAATTAATCTACGCAAAGATCCATAATTAACATGTCCTAGTCTACCATGCCATAAATTTGAAGACTCAAGCAAGTAAGAAGAAGATGTAGTATTATTAATAACTGAGGGTACAACGGTCATTACATTTAACTTGAAAAGGCCATCAGACATGTAACCTTTTCCTACATACATCCCATTCTTAGTAAGTACAAATTTATCACTCTCAAATACTAGCCTAAACCCATTCTTACTCAACAGAGATCCGGAAACAAGATTCTTGCGAATATCCGGTACATGCAGCACATTGTTGAGAGTGAGTTCCTTTCCAGATATCATCTTGAGTACAATCTTTCCTTGTCCTTCAACTTTGGAAGTTGAGGAGTTGCCCATAAAAAGTTGTTCACCATTGTCCACTGAAGAATAAGATGTGAACATCTTTTTGTCGGCACAAATATGGCGAGTAGCACCAGTGTCCACCCACCATTCTTTAGGATTTCCGACAAGATTTGCCTCGGAAACAACTGCAGAAAGATTGATATCATCTACACCATTGGAAATATTATCCACTTCGGTCATATGGGCTTGAGCAGGCTTCTTGCTTGTTCTACTTTTACTTTTGCCTTTGCTACGGCAATCTTTGCCCCGATGTCCCTCTTTGTCACAGATGTAACATTTGCCATTAAACTCGTACTTTTTATTTTCCCCCCCTTTAGAGCCTTGTGATGAACTTTCTCCAGAAGACTTTCGTTTCTTGGTTTTTGAAGCATGTTCCACCACATTTGCCTTAGACTCCATAGGATGCTTACCAGCCCGCTTTTCAGAATTGCAGTTGTCCTCCTCAATCCTCAAACGCACAATTAATTCTTCCATAGAAATTTCTTTGCGCTTGTGTTTGAGGTAGTTCTTGAATTCCTTCCAGCCTTTTGGTAATTTTTCAATTAAGGCTGCAACTTGGAAGGATTCACTGAGAGACATGCCTTCTGCGTGAATGTCATGCAGAATGAGTTGGAAATCTTGAGCTTGGCTAATCACAGTTTTTGAATCAACCATTACAAAATCCAGGAATCTGCCAACCACAAATTTCTTTGAGCCGGCATCTTCCGTTTTATACTTTTTCTCCAACGATTCCCAAAGTTCCTTTGCTGTCTTGAATGGACTGTAGACGTTGTATAGTATGTTGTCAAGTCCATTTAAGATGTAATTCCGGCAAAGGAAATCGGCATGTTTCCAGGCATCAACCGCAGCAACCACTTGCCGGTCGGTTTCATCCTCTTTCAGGATAGGAGCATCTTCACGGAGGAAACGAGCCAGGTTTAGAGTTAGTAAGATAGAACAACATTTTCTATTGCCATCTTTTAAAGTCAGTTCCTGAGAACTTCTCTGGCTTCTCTCCATGATTTATTGGTACTGTCACCACAGGAGAGGGGGTTGGTGCAATTGCAGCCACCACAGTAGTACTTGTTTGGGTATTTGTTTCAGTAGCCATCAATTCTAATTTATAAAACAAAATTATAATTAGAATTTACACTACACAGAAAATTAAACCAAATTCACATAATTAAATTCTGTAAAAAATAAAAGAAACAAGAATGTAACTTTTATTTTCCAACTAATTTGGAAATAAAATAAAATTTTATTCAACCAAATTAATTCCACACAAGAAATTAAATTCTGTAAAATAAAAGAAATAAGAATATAACTTTAATTTTTCAATTAATTTGGAAATAAAATAAAATTTTATTCAACCAAATTAATTCCACACAGGAAATTAAATTCTATAAAATAAAAGAAATAAGAATATAACTTTTATTTTTCAATTAATTTGGAAATAAAATAAAATTTAATTCAACCAAATTAATTCCACACAGAAAATTAATTTCCGCAACACTTCAATAATTAAAAAACTAAAACAGAATTTTAAGTAATGAAAAACTCAGAAAATAATTTCTAAAACCCAAAATTAATTTCTGAAAAAATTTCACAAAAATATATTCTGAATTGTTAATGACACCAGTATCGTACTACTAGTTGTCAAAGAAAATAGACAGTATATAACTACTATCTGTCAAATAGCATATAATCACTATTTGTTTTTCCAACCAGAATATTATTTTGTAAATCCACATAAAATAATTTTCTTAAAAGAAGAAAGAGAAAAGGAAACAAATGAAAAAATTCTGTAAACAGAATAAATTCGAATCTGTCTTAAGATTGTTGGAACAATCTTCTGTGTAAATAAAATAAACTGAAATTAATTCAAACAAAATAAAATAAAACTTACAGAAATTATTTTGTAGAACCAAACAAAAATTAAAAGACCAAGTTGAATGTGTGACACTCTGTCCTTAAGATAGATTCGCCCCGCTATGGTGCTTACGGTTGAGTGGCGTCTATCTCCCAGGATACAATGATCTGTAATCAATTTGTAGTAGCACTCCAAAACAAATTGTTCGGCGAACCAAACCTCTGATCTAACTCTCTAAATATTTATTCTAAAACTAGAATGAAGAATAATGCAAAAGTAGAAATATCTGGACAGCAATGAGACCAAATTTAGACTGATTTTCGGATGTCCTTGGACTGCAGGAAGTGGATCTATATATAGGCACAAAAAGTGACCAAAAATCTATCCCAACAGGTGCAAAAGATTGCCGAACAGATGTGACACAGTTTGAATAGTTTCTGTTTGAAAATTGAATCTGTCCGTTGTATAGAACAAACTTTCAAACAAAAAGATCCGTTGGTGGTTGGTTGGTGCATATTTCAAACCTGTAGGAACTTTATAAATTAAACTATTTGGAATATATATATATATTAAACTATTTGAATATATATATTAAACAAATTGAATAATTTAATAAATAAAGAAAGAGGTACAAATTTTAGGAAACCACTTAGGAACCCAAAATTTGAATTTAGAATTAAATTAAATTCCCACAATTACAAACTTTAGGAAACCACTTAAGAACCCAAAATTTGAATTTAGAATTAAATTAAATTCCCACAATAATTTTTATTGAAAAAATTCAAATGAATTTTATCTAAAAAATTAATGTTAGACTCGAAAACGACGTCAACTTCCCATTCACTCATAAATGGTTTTGACGTTCCGTCTTCCCCGTGTGACTTGCCACGAGGCAAGAAATACTTCACCTCTTCGGACCCACCCCAAAAGACGTTTGGGGTCCACTCAATTTTGGGCTCAAAGTCGGCCCAAAATATGCCTTATATAAACCAAATTTCCAACACTGCATACCCTGGATTACATCCCTTGTCTATCCAACCAGGATGGGGGCACAGCAATTTTTGCAACAAAAATGGACTAATGACAAAATAAAAATAAAAAATAAAAAAGGGGACATAAAAGAAGAGCTTTAATATTTAACATGGTGGAGATGTCTAAATTGAATTTGACAAAGGAACATACTTCAAATCAACAGTCTAAACCTTTTTTTGGGATAAGTAAATCAATAGTCCAAACATATATATAGAATAAACAATTTCTCAACCTACAGAAATATGACACAAAATTTGTCCAATACTGACTAGCTTCAATTTATTTACTACACATAAGAGCAATATTTCCATCACATATAGCGAAATTAAAACAAGAATAAATTGCAATGCTAGTGGACTTTACAATATTAATAGTTTAAATAACAATAAGGCAAGTCACTCATCAATAAAATTAAAGGTTCTTAGATCATCGTTGCCTTGTGCATTAACCTAAAACAGTAGATACATAACAAAAAGATAGACATACCTACCATCCAATTTGAAAACAAACAAACACATACACACACTTCTAAACACTCACTCTTCTAAGATCATAAACCATGATCATTAAACAATACATTAAGCTCCATTGGTGTCTCTAACCCATTGTCTATAAGAACAAAACTTAACACCATAAACTCCACAGGATGCACTCATCTTACACATACCTTTATAGCACAAGGAATCATCTATGTTACATAGACTCAGGCATGAGCATTGGTGTGGGTGACCTCCATGCATGGTCTAAGCCCTTAAACTTATAATACATTGATATGATCCAAAACTAGCAGCAGATTGGTGAATACAGAATGACTAGCATTCCAATACCCCACTCCATTACCCCTGTCTTATCTAGTGCACACACATTGAATCATAGATTCATAATGTCATCAGTAAGTACAGCTTCATCACATGTCATCCATAACTTCACTCAACACCCACTTGCCCAAAACTATGAGAATTAAAAATATCACAACATGACTGACAACAACCAAATGTAGCAAATACTAAAGATCCCAAACAGAAGAATAAAGTGATCCACAGACTCTTCTGCATTCCTGAACATGTGTAACAATTCCAAAGCAAGACTCTTTACAAAAGTACTAATATTCTATGTGTTCAGTTTATCTTCATTCATCATTCTAGTACCTGGTTCTTAGAGCCCTACTTCTCAGCTGAAGTGGATTGACATTGTTCACTTTCAAGGCAACAAAAGGAATCTTTGCATAAGCTCTCAAAAAAAGAAGCAAGTGCCATAGCTAATTAGACCAAATGATTATCAATTCACAATTGAAATCAAGTGAAAATCAGTTATTTGCATACACTGACACTTTATATTCTATCTTTGTTTTTTTTTCTTTTCTTTTATATATCAAAACGAAGAATCAAAAAAAAAAAAAAAATCTCTTTTTACATCAAAACAAAGAATCAAATATTTGATTATTAATAACTTTGCAAAACAGGTTAAAATTTTATGTATAAGCACCAAGAAAACATCACAAAAAAGACAAATCGAGCAGTTAAATATATCTTATTTTGTTCTTACCTAAAGACACCACCCACCTAAAGTTGTGGGTGGCTAGTGCTCATTGTTCAACAGTCCATCCAAAAAAGCATGGTGCCGCTCCTTGATGGTCGCATACACCTTGTGAGGTAATCACCGATTTTTAGATATGGTTCTTTCAACACTTTCCATGCACTGTTTCGGTGCTTGAATAATACTTGAACACCATCTTCATCAAACATGCAATGTTCTATCTCACCATATTTTTCAAATACTGAATTCACAATCGTCTTTTTTTGTCATGAAATAAGGGCCAATGCGGTAAGCTGCGATATGTCGAAGAATCGAATCAATCTCAGCGTGCTTGTAGAGGCTCTCTAGTATAGTTGGGGTTTTCATCAGTCCTTCCTTCACTAATGAAACCAAGTTGTAAGTCCCTAACACTTCCAGAAGCTTCTCGAGAGGCTCCTCTTCTTCCTTAGTGGTGGAGGAGGTGGTAGCGTACTGATTTTCTGGTAACTTATATTGATATCTCAATACGCATCCCAATCGAGGATTGTAATTGGGCCAGTGCAACCAGCGGGAAGCGTTGGGGAAGCACCAAAGAGAGGGCAATATGCACCTGACATAGATGTTGCTGATACTATAGGATGGCTGCTTCGTTGCCTCCCACGTGGCCTTTCACTTCTTAAAGGTAATGTAGACTCGACTCTCTGTTTTCCCACATATCTGTTCGGCATTGATGGTGCAATTTTCAATTTCTCCATATCTTCCAAAGAAAGAATTCAACGTCTCGGAAGTGAGAGGGTTCATGTCCTGTGTAATGACCCCAAAATGCATATCATAATTATATTAATTTCATTATATGTTTACTTTTAATTGTGATATGTGCCATGTGTGATTTGAATTATGTTATTGTTAACAGATGTGTATAGGATATGAATTTGTTAACAGATGTGTAGAGCTCAAAATAGGCATGTTTTGTAATTTTCCAAATTAATTGAAGTTTTGATCTTTCAATAGAACACTTGAGCTTTGTTTTAAAGTTTTAATTGTGTTTAATGTTAGAAATTCATGTCCATGCTTTTATGTTTCCTTGCATGGCTTAAAGGAATTCAAAAGAATTTTCCATGGAAGATGAATTTGGAACTCAAACTTGCATGTTTTATGATTTTACACTTAAATTCTAGATTTTGATCTTTTAAGTGGAAATTGGGTTTTGTTTATGAAGTTGTGATTTTTTTTTATTTGAAGTTAGAAATGTTGAGTTCAAGTTATATTTGAGGAGTTTTGGAGTTGAAATGCATAGAATTGAAGTTGTGTTTGCAAAAGAATGAGTTCTAACATTGAAGAAAAATTTCGGATTGAATTTGACCCAGAACTGCACATGCGGCTGTGAACCCCGCACGTGCGAAAAACAGAACTCAGCAAGGCTCAAACACTGTTTTAATTGCATGTGTGGAGCACATGTGCTGTGGTGGTTTCGCATGTGCGGCCGGGCCTTCCGCACGTGCGATTTTCAGGATGATTTTGGTTTCATTTTTCTTCGTTTTTCCAATGTTTTGGGCCTTCATTCGAATGGTTTTAACATGAGCTTTAAACTCATATACATATCATGAACACGAAAGAAATTAAAGAATGAATAGAAATAATCGAACGAACAAGTGAACATCGAATAGAAACCGAATAAGTAAACAACGAACCGAATGATTGAATTGTTATGCTTGAATTTGTTTGTTAGGTCGGACGTAGCATCTTTAGTGCATCTTTAGCACGTGTTTCAAGGAGCCCACTGTGAGTAATACTGTTGTAAAGCTATGTTCAATTATGATTAGTTTCTGATTGATAAAAATGTATTGTTTTACTGAAATAATAATTTTTACTGATGAATGATTGTCCTATTTTTTGAACTGTACTTGTGGCATCCATAGCATATTGTTATTGCTATTGTTATTGTTATTGTTACAGAGATCTCTGTCAGTTCTAATTCTTCGAACTATTGTTATTGCATTGAAGGCCATCAAATGATTGTTCCGTCCTTATGACCTATCGATTGTTCTGCTATTGGATGTACCATGTATGACTATTATGAATCGAAATGATTGATATGATATGAAACATTGATTGAGAAATTGATTTATTGATTAACCGACTGTTTCAATTATTGTAAGGACATCATTCATAACCCCTTTACACAGTTGTTATTCACTGGGCTCTAGCTCATTGTTTATTATATGTTTGTAGGTGATCGAGCACTAGATCAGAGTTAGTGGCGTTGACTTGAATCTTGTTTTTGTCAACCTAACCAATGCGCCTCACCGAGAGGTTCCAAGCCAACACGTGTCAAGGCTTATTGGGTGGTTCAAATTCACCCTTTTAAAAGCAATCAAGTGTTAAGAGTGGACTTTGACTTTTGTCTGTACTGTTTTTGATTATGGGATTTAATTCCCTAACATATGTTTTGTTATGTATATAAGTGTTTTATGGACTTAAGTGTTTGTGCATATAATTATCAAAAGTTGGTTTGTGCAATTAAGTCCGCACAGCTCATTGGACATTATTTTTCTATTATTGATTGGCTTCCACCAGGCCCCTATCATTGTGTTATTGTCATAATTGTTAAGCGAGCCTTTGGTAATCACGAATTACTGGCCGGTTATGACGCTAAACCTATAGGGGCAGGTTTGGGTCTTGACATCCTGCCTTCCAAATTGGGACACAAAGATCTCTCTTTGGGCAGGATCAACCTCAGCTAGATTACGAACCCTCTCAATCAAATGAGGGTCATTGGAGATTGCTTTCGTAACCAGAGCCACCAGAGATTCTTTTTGTAAGCTTTCTATAAGGCTCTCTACGGACTCCTCCTCCTCCACTATTGATTCCTATTCCTTCGGTACTAATTGATTTCATACGAGCTCCTCCTCCTCCTCCTGTCGATGTTGATTTAGGGTTGGGTTCAAGGGTAGAGAGGGTGATCGGTAACGGATAAGGACACGGCCACAGCCAAGGCCACGTCCACGGCCACTACTAGCGGGGTAGGGCTGGTTGTCGATGGGAAAGGGGCACCCTCTGCCGAAACATGTGATGGCCATGGCTTTGTATAAGGATTAGGGTTTGATTGGGGTAGACGAACAGGATGAGAGGTTTTTGGAGCAAGGGGATTTTGATTTCGCCTCTATTTCTAGCTCATGTATATGTATTTTGAACGACTAGAAATATATTTAAATAAATAATTTAGATAATTTTTTGGTATATAAAATTTGTATTGTTTTGAAAAATTATTATACTAAAAAATATTATTGCACATACCTAAAAAGTTTAAAACTTTCATTGTTACGTATTGGTAAAATTTACTACTGATTTGTAATTTATTTTATAACTTTTGCTAATATGTTAGTTTTTCTTTTTTCTTTTTTTTGTTTGTTAATTTATTAAATAAAAAATGTTGACAAGGGATACCTATCATTTCTAAAATTATAGGATATAACTCGTATTTAAGCAAAAATCTGAGTATATGTTTGTAATTTACCTTAATGGGGTATTTGTTTAGAAGGACACTATAAGAGCGAGCTGTAATACAATATGTATTGTTAAATTTATTGACTTGTAATCTGACATTCACTAAACTAACTAAACGATGAATTAGTGAATTTATTGGACACGGAGTCCAATCCCACGCTTCAATCTCATGAAACAAACGCCCCCATGAAAGTAAACTAAATTAGCATATTTTAATAATATATTTTTCTCCATATAACCTCCCTACGTTGAGATTCTATTTATCTCTTTTAGAATCTATTTTATACTCCGATATACTTTAATTGATGACTTATTATCGGATATATAATATATTAAGCCATATACGTCTCTACTAAAATAATAATATAGGCTTCTTTATCTTTCATAAAATTATAAAAGGCTTTTATAATTTATAATTTTTATTTTTGTACAAAGAATCCATATTGATTCACTGTATCACTTATAACATGCTTGGTGAAATATAAATTTATAATTAGGTAAAATTTATTTTATCTTTGTGGTTTGAAATCAACTTTACCTCTTGTGGATGTTATGCCTTTTTCGAATCTAAGGTATTGTTTCCTACACCAACTTGTTTTGACTAATAAAGAGTCACGCACTTAATTTTTAAAGGGAAATTAAGAAACCTTTAACAATGAAAACTAAGTTAAGATCTAGTTTGTCATAATTAAGAAAATTCTGGGTTCGGAAGCTTAGGTACAAAAGGGGAAGGCCATTTGCGTGGAAACACCCCCTTTTGCCCAATTCGAAGATTGACATCTACTCACTCTCTATTTTATGATTTTAATGGTTAAATGTTCACATGAATTCATTTTTAGACCTGAAACCGTTAACTAACCTAAAACTATGTGATTTGACTAAAATAAAAGTTATTTACTTTAAATTAAGATAATAAAGCCATATTTTTTTTCAAAACAATGATTTTTAATAAAAGGTGGGTTTTAACAACCCATGGCCATAAACTCAACCTAAAATGAACAATTTTCACAAAAAAATTCAAAACATACAAATTTGCATATAAAGAACATATAAACTTGCATAATTGAAAAACAATGCAAATAGCTCACACATGCTAAGGAAGAAAAGAGGAACTTACCTGGATGCCCACTTATGCGTCTTACATGTGAGATATGAAATAAATATTACCTAATATGTACAACTAAACATGCAAGAATGATCCTAGACACTATTTGAGGCTACTACATGATGAATATGCACACAAATACAACTAACAAATCAAAGCAAAAATATAACATAACTAAATGATAATCAAACCGAGCCATGCATGCATATTATACAATCAAAATAAACCTAAGAACATGTTGTTCTAATGGAATAGATGAAACATGCGAGGAAAGGGTGAAAAACTTAGTAAAGATAATAAACTACATGATGATCATGCCATTCTAACACCCTTACATGATTACATACAAAAAGATAGGCAAGAAGAGGTACTGAAATAAAAGAAACAAAGAACTTACCCGCTAGTTTCAATGAACCGAAGGACTCTTCAAGAAATATGCAAGAAAACTCAAAGTTTTCTTGCATGCAAGCCTTCCTCAAGCTTTGGTTTATGAGATAGTTCAAAGTCTTCAGGCCTTAGAATGATTTTCAAAGGCTTAGTGTGACAACCCCGTTCTGTGATATGTTGTTAATCTTTAATTATCTTTGTAATTGTGTGCTTAATGTGATTTTGGATGCTAATCAAGTGATTATATGTGTTTTTGAATTTATATCTGTCCATCATAAAGATATTTGTTCTATATTCTGCTATAATCTGAAATTAAGGGTCGGAGAAGCCTTAGAAACCGAAATTGACTGTATCATTGTAATTAACATAATTTTTAGAGCCTACGATTAAATTTAATTAAAATTTGATTCGGATCAAATTAATTAGATTAAATTGATTACAATAAGTTTAATTGATTAACCTTAATCAAGTTTGATTAGTCTAAGCTAATTACCTTATATAAATAAGCTGAGATGGTGATTAAGCTCATATATTTGAGCTCTTCTTCAACAATTTGGCTGAGGTTAAGCATTATAGAGAGAGTGTGTGTGATTCTAAGAGAGGGGGACTCAAATTTTGTGATATTTTGTTCCTGGGTCTGCTCGAGCAAAGGATGTTATGCTCGAGCGGAGACCTATATCTCTCACAATCTCGCGAGTTTGTAGGCGGGTCGCTCGAGCGTAGGAAGTTGCGCTCGAGCGGAGAATGTTGGCTTCCAGTTGTTTCACTGTAGCTTTGCAAAACTTTTGGGACTTGTCATTTTACACTCGAGCGAAGGAGTTGTTGCTCGAGCAAGCCTTCCGAGTTTGTGTCTTACGCTCGAGCGAACTGCGCAATATCAACAAATTAAAAAGGACGTTCTAGATCATTTCTTCACCTTTTTCATTTCTATCTTCTTTTCTCTCTCCTCATTTCCGAAAACCCTCTATTCTTACTCTAAAATACCTTCCATTTCACTAAGATTTGGCCTAGATTACCTATCAAAAAGTGAAGAACACTTGAAGATCATCATCCTTACTGATTGAAATTTTGTTTGGTGAAGGATCCTCTTAGAAGCTTTGCTATCTTGCTTGATCATTGAGGTAGGGTTACTTTTAACCTTGTATTTCTTTGTTTTGAAGAAGTGATTATGGTATCATTGTGACTTACGAGGAAATGTGGATGTTTTAGTTAATATAGCCCTTCTTTTACATTAAATAAACTTTTTCCCATCTTTTAATTAAAATTTCCTAAACTCTTTTTATCAAATATGTATATTATGGTAATGGAAACGCTGGTAAGTGAAGAATTGGGGAAAGCCGCAAAATATGATAAAACCCTAATTACAATTTTGGGTAGAGAATGGTAATTAATTGAAGATTTTTTTAAAAGTATTAGGATATTGTGAATAATAAGGAAATGTGATAAGTGGATGTTATTGTGAAGATGGACTTGTGAATTGGGTAGTGGTTTCTTTTGTATGTTATGTGATGTTAAATTCTTGACAATGTTGAATGTTGATGATTGAATGAAAATTTGATGAATTCTTCATTGAGCATGAGTCCAGGTAAGAGTCGGTGTTGGCTTTGTGTGAGTTATGTTGGTACCCATGCGGGGGAAGTTAAAGGTGTCCAATTGCCCTGTCTAGGCTTATTGCTGAACGAATGTGGGAAAATGTTTTTGGGTGTCCATTGGTCCTGCCGTATTGTAATCAGCAAAAGTGGAAACATGGATGATTTTGGGTGCCCACTCCCTACCGTATAATAGTTGGCAAATGTGGGGGCGGTTTTTAAACAAAAAAAAAAAAAAAACTTGTATTTAGACTTGGACTCTTACATGGGACTCAAGGGTTATTCTCTTTGATGTGATTGTTCAATTGTCATAGTGTTTACATGATTGACAATAATTACCTGTGTACCTAAACTCCTTAATGTGTTTTGTGTCAATGATGTCACATGCTTATTCAAATAATTAAATACTTGGTTAAATGTATTCCTACAGGGCATATAGCTCAACCCTATTTTATTTTTTACAAATTGATGATACACCACCTTCTTGATAGGTTAGAGAAGACAGACAGTAGTTCATTTTGGGAAAGTTTAGTTCAAGAATATTATGTTGTTGATGTAGAAGACATTGTACCTATACTTTTGAATTTGTTTTGTTATTTTTTGTATGCCCTTGAGGCTTATTATTTTGTAAGGCCACCTAGATTATTGAACTGGAAAGTGAAACCAGGATGTTTTGTAAATGTTGAATTGTAATCTCTTAAGTCCTAGTTCAATGAGAAAGATGACCTTTGGTTTATATTATGGTGTTTGTATTGGCATGTTCTTGTATGTTTTAGCAAGGCATTACAAATTTGAAGGCTTGAACTAAAAGCTTGGAGATTTGAAGAGCTAGGCTCAAGAACAAACTTAATTTGGAAGAGTTAAAGGCTCTAGGTGTGTAATTGAACCTTAGATTGTGAATTAAAATCTTATAGCATGTGAATTCAAGAAAACTTTGTAATTTAGTGCAAGACATGAGCATAGCATGAAGAATTTAGTGTTAAATCATGCATGCATGCAAGAAATTGTGAAGGCTTATGCTTTTGAACATGATTTATGATGTTTCAGTTTGAATTTGAAGTCATATTGCACATGCATGTACGAATTGTCATGTTTTAAGGTTCAATTTTAAGTCTTGAAGCTTGTGAATGCAAGATATAAAACATGGATTTTACAAACATATAGTTTGAGGTTTGAATTTTGTTGAATTCATGGAGTTTTGAACTATGGGTTGAAGTTAACTTCAAATATATGTATTTGGGAGTGTTCTTGCATAGTTGAGTGAGTCATGCATGAATTTGAAGCCTTAGATATGTGTTTGAAGCTCAAAACAGAATTCTGGAAATTCCAGAAATTCGACAAACTGCTCGAGCGACCAAAAGGTGGCTTGAGCATACATGTTGAGCATCCAGTAGTTTTGCAGACATTGGAGGTTGGCTCGAGTGACCACCCTTTATTTTCAGTCTTGGCTCGAGCATGAAATAAGAGCATTCAGTACTTTTACAGACTGAGGGGTTCGCTCAAGCAACCAATGTTGTGCTCGAGTGAAGTACCCTATTTCAGAAAACTTTGAAAAGTTGTGTTATGTTTTAATTTTCGTTCTACTCTATTTCTAAGCATTCTTAGGCACACATTGAGCATCCTAAATGAACTAAAGAGTTAGAAAGATGCCTAAGAAAGATAAACGAATTAAAGAACGGATTGAATTGTATTGAGACCCAATTTCTGTATGTGTTATGAATTTTGTAGGGTCAACTCTAAGGACGAATCAGCCAACTAAACACTGTGAGTAATATCTTAGTAAAGATATTTTCATGTATATTAATTTTTGAATACTACCTACGTGTAAGTTTTCTATACTTGTGAATTTATATTATGAATGAGTATTCTATCTGTCTGCTTCGTAAAAGAATCTGTAAAGTGATTGATAAGTACGAATACAAAATGGGCCCAAGGTCATTTGGTATGTTCGATGAGAATATGAAATGGGCCCAAGGCCGTTTGGTATATCTGACAAGGACACTGAATGGGCCTAAGGTCGTTTAGAATGTTTGACAAGATAGGCCTAAAGTCATTTTATATATGAATTGGATCGAAAGTCGTTTTGTATGTTTGTTAAATGGACCAAAGGTCATTTTGAATAAGGAATTGATTTATAGTGATCTTGATTTAGACCTGACCCATTTATTGCTTTTGAATTTGGGAAACCCTATCTGTGACGGTTGTTCTTGTCTCTTCATATTTGGTTTTGGCTTCAAGGGTTGACACCGCCCCTGTTGACGTCGACACTGCCTCATTTTTTTGGTCTTGTTCTGCTCCAAGAGTTGACGCCAACCTTGGTGGGGTTGACACCAACCTTGGTGGTGTCAACACCATCTTACTGTTGTGTTCCTGGTTAGCTACTGAAATTTAGGGTCGACACCAACCTTTGGTGGTGTCGACACTTGCCTTTTGTTGTTGGCCTCTAGGGTCAACACCAGTCTGGGAGGTGTCGACCCTTGATTGTTGCTGAAACTGGATTTGGCTATGAAAATTTAGTGTCGACACCTCCAGTCCAAGGGTTGACACCTCGTCTGCTGCCAACATTGGCAATTCTACCATTTCTTCCTGAGGGTCAACACCTCTGGCTCGAGGGTCGACCCCTGTGGCTCTTTTCCCAGATTTTGTTCGGCTTGGGCCCTACTTTTTGGGAATTTTTGACTTGTTCTTTTTATTTTACTTTGGAGCTATTATTTAATTAATATCTAGTCATTATAAATAGACCCAAAGACACTTCTCTCTCATTAGTTGCTTCCATTTTTTCCTCTCTCACCCGTAACTCTTCTCTTTCTCTCAAAACTTACCTTTTCTCACATAGATCTTTAGATCTACTCACTTAGAGGAACCTTCTCATCTTAATCCTTTGAGATAAATTGTAGATCGCCTCAAGGGCTTCCTTTTGATCCTTATGGCTCGTGGTTTCGTTGACATTGGGTTTTTCTGAGTTCTTCTCTTCTACCTTCTAAGCTTGAGGTAGGGATTCTTCGCACCTCCTCATGAGTTTTAACTTGGTTATTTGTTTTTATAAAACCACCTTGTGAAAAAAAATGGATTTTTAAACAATCTTGGGTTTTGGTTCAAAATCAAAAGAAGGGGTTTTCACATGGTTCCTTAGGAATGGTTGTGAGATTGGAAATGAGGTGTAGAGGTAACAAAATGGTTGGTTTTGACGTTTGGAATTGATTTTGAAAGAAAATTGAGGTTTTTGCCCTAAATGTTGATTTTGTATAAATAATGCTATTGATGTTAGAAACATGGAATTTGATGGCTATTGATGAAGATGGTGGAATTGAGTATGTATTACCACTCACATCTTGGAATTTGGAAAGTTTATCTTTGTGAAAATTATTTTCTCTTTTTAGAGATATCTGTTTTGGGCTATCGGTGGAGGATAGCTATGATTGTTGTAGTTGAAAACTAAGTGAATTGGACTATTTTCTCATCCATTTTCATTGAGCATCGTTGCATATTATCACATTTAAAATGTATATTGTTTTAAGCAAAATAGTGAATACTTGGTGAATTTGGGTAGGGGGTGTGGTTACTAAAATAAGTTGGCTTATGTGTCCTTGGTGAAAGACCAGAAACCCACGTGGATAGGTGTCGAGCCTTCCGGTTAATACGGGTAAAAATGGCAAATTGGTAGTACCTGTATAGTCTACTTGTAGACACGTTCCTAGAGATTTACAGAGTTGTATTCACAATCCGGTTTTATATTAAAAGGGGAAATGTTTCATGAATGGTGATATAAACCTGGTATTGCATGTTTTGAAAGAAATATAAAAATGTATTCGTCATTAGTATTGCATATTCATTTCACTCTTATATCTTTGTTAAGATTCATATATTGTGTTGGATTATTTCTATTGGGCTTTGGCTCACCCTATGTGGGAAAACCATTTACAAATGCTAATGATATGCCCCCGCCAAGGCAATAGCTTGGGAAGACTTGGAAGCTAGAGATTCATTTTGTGTATTTTGTTGTATTTGTTTGTATAGGCCTAGGGCTTTAACTGTATTGGATTTTCCATCCATTTTGTTGTAACCAAGCATTATCTTGGAAAGCTGTAAGCCTTTAGGGCATTCTACCTACATGTGTTGCTATTTTGTATAAGAAATTGGAATTAGTGGAAGTTAATTATTTCATCCTGTGTCGTCTTTTAAATTAATATTGTGGATTGGTTATTGTAAGTACTTCGGGGCGTTGCATGATTGGACCTAAGGTCGTTTTGAGTATGAATACGAATGTGAACATGATCATGGCTACAAACATGCGCATGAATATGAATTTGGACATGATGGACCTGGGGTCATTTGTACATGTGTTTTGATGGACCGGGTGATCATTTGTGTATGGATCCATTAGACCTGAGGTCAGTTTATGAATAAATGTTTGGACCCAAGGTCGTTTTGCCCCTTTGATATGCCTTTAGTATAATGGAATGGACTTGAGGTCGTTTTGTTTTGATAATGATCTACATGTGCTGTTCATGAGTATGATTTACCTATTTAAGAATCTTATTCATATAACCTCTTTACTCTGGTATTATTTACTGGGCGTTAGCTCACTCTTTATCTATATGTATGTAAGTGAGCAATGGAATGTCTAACCCCAGCCCTAGTGATCTTGTGAAAGAACCAAGTTTTGTGAAGTTAACCCGGGATGCCTGACGCAAGAGGCTCTGTTTTTAATCTTTTGTTTTGCCCTTGGGTTACTTTTGTTGGTCATGTGTGACCGCTTACGTACATAAGTTTTTGCTTGGAAGATGATGTTATGAATGTTCTTGGACATGTATGATTTTTTTTTTTTTTTTTTGTATGAATGTGTGAGTTATTACTAATAAAAGTTGTTTTTGTTCTTGCCATTTATGCATAAGCTCATTGGACAAAACTTGACTATCTGCTTCCGCTTCTGACTCTGTTATTAATTAAATATTTTTGTTAATTCTGTCTTTGAGGCCGGGTACTGGCTGGTTATGGTCTAAACTTATAGGGCAGGTTTGGGCCATGATAGAGTGGTATCAGAGCACGAGTTAATAACTCACACACTTGTCCAAATGAGCAATAGATTGTCTAGAAAAAATCTAAGTTGCATTCATGTGATAATTAATTGGTTGAATGCATTATGAATATACTGAATTATGTGAAGTACTTCTGAGTTGTTCCCTATCTGTATATGTATATTTGTGTGCACCTTCTGTATGTATTATAATGCAAATCTCATCAGATAATGGTAAGAACAAGATTCGACGAAATAACAACAGTGACAACAACTGTCACCTCCACCTCCGGTACAACCTGTGCAAGACTTGCAAAGCAATGACCGGACAATAGCTCTCACCAAAAAGTTTAAGAAAATGAAACCACCACTATTCCATGAGGGAGTAGATCCATTAAAGGCCAAGGCTTGGGCCCTTGGTATTAAGAAACTGTTTGAAGTTTTTCCATGCCTTGAAGCACAGAAGGTACACTTGGCAACCTTTACACTGGAAGATGAAGCAAGAAGGTGGTGGATGTTGATTCGTGATAACAACAAGGGCATAGACTGGACACGATTTCTTGAGCTCTTTTATGATAAATACTCCGCAATGCGCCCGTGATAGAAAAGTGTCTAAATTTGAAGGGCTTAAACAAAACAATATGACTGTGGCAAAATACCAGCCAAAGTCTACAGCATTGGCTAGGTTCGCACCGCATATGGTCAACACCGACTATAAGAAGGCAAGAAAATTTGAGGGCTATGTCCACAATGATATTTAAGTAAAAGTGAATGTATTCAAACTGCCTACTTATGTTGATGTGTTAGATCGGGCTTTAATGTCAAAAACTAATATGGCCAATCAAAGTAAACCACCAACTGACCGGAAAAGTAAGAGGCAGGGTTTTTTCTCAAAGAAGGGATCGTCGAAAAAGCGAAATACAGGATCCTCAAGCCCTTTGGGCTCCACCAGAGATACAAAACCAACATGTAATCAGTGTGGTAAGAAACATCGTGGGGTTTGTTACCATATTTCCAGGGCTTGTTTTAAATGTGGTAAAATAGGACACATGGCAAGGGATTGTACCCAAACTGAGCAACAAAGAAGTGGAAAACCTGCTGATAGTTCGACTGGATCCATCCCAATGCTAGAAAACATTACAAGGCCTACTACCACTAGAGATACGTTAAGGCAAGGGAGAGTCTTTTCACTCATCCCAGGTGACATACGGAACACGGAGGCCGTTGTCTCACGTACTATCTCTATATGTAATCAAGATGCTTTTGTGTTAATTGATTCTGGATCAACACATTCCTTTGTGTCTTGCATCTAGATTAAATAGACCCCTAGAATCATTACCATATATATTTTGTGTATTTGCTCCATCTAGGGAATCTATGTTATGTACATTTGAGTATCATATTTGTGATATGCATATTGGTAGTGCTACTTTATATGTGGATTTGTTACCCTTGGACATTAGACATTTTGATGTGATTCTAGGTATGTATTAGTTGTCTAAATACTATGCCACCATCGATTATGTAACGAAATGAGTTAGTTTAGACCACCAAGACATCATGGATTTGAGTTTATTGGCAATCGTGTAGTGTTCCCACCTTATCTAATTTCAGCAATGAAAGCATGTAAACTACTTATGAAGGGTGTCAAGGTTACTTATATAGCATATTGACTGAGCAATCTATGAATGTTGAAATAGACAGTATTCCTGTTGTTAGAGAATTTCCGGATGTATTCCCAAATGAATTGCCAGGAGAATTGGTTGACAGAGAAATTGAGTTTACTATTGATGTTGCACTAGGCACCCGGCCTATCTCAAAAACTCTTTACAAAATGTCTACCGTTAAAATGAAAGAATTGAAAGAACAGTTGCAAGACTTGCTTGATAAAGGGTTTATCCAACCGAGCACTTTGCCATGGGGTGCACCGATTTTATTTGTAACGAAGAAAGACGAAACTTTACGTTTGTGCATTAACTACCGAGAATTGAACAAGGTAATAATCAAGAACAAATATCCCCTGCCCCGTATTGATGACTTGTTTGATCAGTTGCAGGGATCACAAGTATTCTCAAATATCGATTTGAGATCAAGATACCACCACTTAAAGGTAAAATCAGAGGATGTTGAAAAGACTGCATTTCAAACAAGGTATGGTCACTACGAATTTCGTGTAATGCCATTTGGAGTGACTAATGCACCTGCAGCATTTATGGATCTTATGAATCGAATTTTTAAATCCTACGTTGATGAGTTTGTTGTGGTTTTTATTGATGATATTCTGATATATTCAACAAGTAGAACTGAACATGAACAACATCTGATAACTGTCTTGCAAACACTTAGAGAAAATAAATTATTTGCTAAACTGAAGAAATGTGAATTTTGGTTAGATGAGGTTGTCTTCTTAGGGCATGTCATCAACAGAGATGGGATTTCTGTAGACCCACAGAAGATAGAGGTAATTGTGAACTGGCCTACACCGACGAATGTAACGGAAGTCCACAGTTTCATGGGCTTAGTTGGGTACTATAGACGGTTTGTGAAAGACTTTTAAAAAATAGTTGTACCGCTTACCCAACAAACTCGAAAATGGCAACCATTTGAGTGGAATGATGAAAGGGCGTCTGCATTCCAAGAATTGAAGACGAGATTGATTATTGCACCAGTTTTGACATTACCATCAGGTATGGAAAATTTTGTGATATTTAGTGATGCTTCTCACAAGTGTTTGGGTTGTGTATTAATATAGAACGAGAGAGTGATTGCCTATGCCTCCCGACAACTAAGACCGCATAAGAAGAATTACCCAACATATGACCTAGAATTGGCCGCAGTTGTATTTGCTTTGAAAATTTGGTGGCATTACCTGTATGGAGCAAAATGTGAAGTTTATACGGATCACAAAAGTCTAAAGTACTTATTTACCCAAAAAGAACTGAGTATGCAACAAAAAAGATGGTTTGAACTGATAAAAGATTATGATCTCCAGATTTAGTATCACTCAAGCAAAGCCAACACCGAAACCAACGCTTTGAGCAGAAAGTCAACGGGGAACTTGGCTTGTCTACTCACTGAACAAAATGAGATCTTGCAAGACTTTGAGAGATCAGAGATTGAAGTAGTATTACATGAATAGGGCGGATTGATACCCGCCATTTTAACTGAACCGACAATTATTGATGAGATCAAACAAAAACAAAAGGAGGATAAATTCCTAAAGAAACTAAATGATGAATTTGAATCAAATCCGAGATCGGGGTTTAGTGTGGAGAATGAAGTGTTGAAATTCCAAAACAGTTTGTATGTTCTGAACATCTCTGATTTAAAGAAGAGAATTATGGATAAAGCCCACAAGTCAACGTTTGCGATGCATCTGGGTAACAACAAGATGTATCAGGATTTGAAACAAAGCTATTGGTGGCCAAATATGAAGCGGGAAATTGCAGAATATGTGTCCAAGTGTCTTCAGTGTTAGCAAGTTAAAGCTAAACACCAGAAACCGTACTACAACAAAACTGACTTTTACGGCACCACATCAACGACATACAATAAATGCACGCCGTAGTTTCTCACTTTTACGACTTGCTTTTTTTGCACGTCGTAAATACTTTTCCAACCACGACGTGTTTATTGCGTAGGCTGTGAATGGTAGTAACGATAATTTTTTTACGACTTGCAATGTTTACCGTAAATAATAAAACTTTCTATGACATGCATATGGCATGCGTTAATACTCAACTATACACGACACACATATACCAGCCATGAAAAGGATTGCACTTTTCACAGCGCACACAACGCCCGCCGTTAAAAGTATTGCACTTTTTATGACGTACAAATCGCCTGCCATTAAAAATATTGCCTTTTTACGACGCACAATGCATGTCCTGAATTGTATGTTCAAAAAAATAAGTGCCAAAATGAAATTTTCTGGCGCCAATTCACCAAAAAAATATATGTATATATATATTAGAAAAAGAACATATACATCTTCAACCCCAACATTAATGAAAGCAATTGATGGAATAAAACTCTCACCACCGATGCTCCTCTATTACCGATCTACATCCTCACCCTTCTTATCTCTGATTCGTCCCTCCCCCCTCAATCTTCCCAGCATTTATCTACTTCACTTCACCCTTTCGAGCCCTAATCTAAGAGCAAATTCCCATTTGAAGAGAAAGAAAAAAAGGCTTTCTCTCTCTCTCTCCAACTCCAAACCCACCGTCCCCTCTTTCCTCTCTTTCTCTCTCTCATCTTTCCTCAAAACCCCTCTCAAATCATCTACCTTTATCCTCTCTACCAGGCCCTTCGATTTCCCTCAAAATCCTTCTCTGACCCCAATTTACAACTATTTGAATGTGAAGTCGAAGCCTCGGAAGCGACTCATCAAAAGGAACACGATGGCCGAAAAGGGTACTCTTGATTTTGGAATTGGGAAAGAGGATGATATGGAAGAATTGAGGGATTTTGTGAGGGAAAAGTCAAACTACGATGATTCCAGGGATGGAAAGAGGAAGAAGTTTGAGAAAGATGGTATTGGTAGTAGTAGGAAGAGGGAGAAGAAATTGAAGTCGAAGTCGAAGTCGAAGGGGAAAGATGGGTCGAAATTGAAGTTGAAGAAAGCAGGGGATTCGGGTGAACGGTCGAGGGATCAAAATGGTGAAGCAGAGGTTAAGGAGATGTGGGATACTATTGTAAGAGGTGATTCTAAGGTACTTCATTTTTCATTTTTTTCTTGAAGTTTTGTTCTTTGTAACAATTGATATTAACTTGTTTGAAAATTATGTGATTTTGCTTGCTTGGGTTTCTTTTTTAGTACTTAATGTGGTATTGTCTTGCTCTGATTCCATTCTGGTTAGTGTAAATTACAAAAATGCAACTCATTTTAATTTTTGATTCGATTGATTGTGGTGATTATTTGGACATTGATTATGTTGAATACATGGTTAATGTGCATGAAGTGTTTATAATCAACATAAATATGTACCTTTTTCCCCTGTGGTTTGTATGATTTCATAACTCTATTTTTTTTTTTTTTTTTACTTTACCTTTTAATGAATAACTTGCTCACCCAATGACATTACTTGTTAATGGATTAGGAAGATCAAGATGGTGTTAGAACCCTTGATGATGATAACTTTATACATGACACTGGTGTTGATCCTGCTGACCAATATGGAAGTGATAATGAGCCACGGTCTCCTGGCGATGCTCCTCGGGTTAGGATTTTATCCTTCTTCAGCTTAGGATTTTTTGTAAATTAATTGTTGCAGGTTGGCTGGCCTCATTTAGGGAAGTGTGTTGAGTGATGGAAGACTTATAGATAGGGAGTGAGTGATATAGCGAGCTTTATGGGTTGTGTGATGTAAGCCCTCAAATGGTTTCCTTATAGTTGAGCATGCAAGTTGATCTGATTTACTGCTGCTCTTTCTTGGATTTGGTTCTAATTTTTGTTTGTAGTTTTGTTGTTAGTTGTTTGCATGTGTGACTTGCCTCTTTCAGGAAGTGTGTTGAGTGATGTGAGCCATAAAGATAGGGAGTGACTGCTATAGTAAGCTTTGAGGGTTAAGTGATGTAAGCCCTTAAATGATTTTCTAATGGTTTGTTCATGTAGGTTCTAAGCTGGTCCTATGTTAGGGATTGAGTGTTGAGATATTGTGAGCCCTTAACTAGGTTGTGATGTTAAGATCCTTTTAATAAGGGCTGAGATATTGTGGGTTGAGTGACTGAGGATAAAAAGGTGAGCTAAGTTTCATATATAAGGGTGCTAGTGGCAGTGGTAGCTAGTGCTGTCACTGGTTGTTGCTGTCATTGGCTACTGCTGATATTGTACGCAAGTGCTACAACTGTCTCTGTTTGTTAGGATGACTGAATTAGAGTTTGCAGGCCCTTAGTCTTGAGTTCAGTTTTGGATTGCTACTAGTTTGGCTGCTGCAATTAGGTGATCGTTGTTCTTTTCATTGAAGGCAGTGGTTGAATTGTTTTTTCTTCAATTTGTTGGCTATTGTTGCAGGAAAATGGTGGCAGTGTCATAGCTATAAAAACAATGCCAAAGAAAAATCAGTATATCAATAGAACCAATGATGCCGAAGATGAGGGAAAGGAGGAGTCATCGCTTGGTAGCATCACTGGTTCTATTGATAAACTGATTTTTCTCTGGTATGGTTTTTATAGCTGTGCACTGCCACCAAGGTTTTAAAAAGCGGCCGCAACCGTTACGTAACGGTTTTGGCAGTTACCGCCACCCGCTACGGCCGCTTTTGCAGTGTGATTGAGATTCACAGGTGTGTCGGCCGTAGCGGTTGCCATAGCGGTCGTAATGGTGCCGTAACGGCCTGTTACGCACCGTTACGTAACGGTTCCAAACTGTTTCTTTCGAAAAATCACACAAAAAAAAGCTGAAAATGGGAAAGAGGGATAGAGAGAAGAGGGAAGATAAAGAGAGAAAATGGAGAAGCAAGAGACGGAGAGAGAGAAGAGGGAAGATGAAGAACATGTTATTGATTTGTTGAAACTGTAAGACCTATACTATTCTATTCAGCTGCTATCACTAAACCATTTTGTTTGTGTGTGTCTATTTATATATTGTTTGAAAATAATAATAATAAGTGTGGTCATTATCTATTTAGCTTGGTTAAAATATGTATATATATATTTAGGCTCTTATTTATTCTCTTACTTTTGTCATTGTTTATCTTATATATAATAGTTAGTGATTGATTTTTTGTATAATATAAAGTTATTAATTATTAAAATAAAATATAAAAAACTCAGTTTCTAATGATTTAAAAATATGAAATATATTGGATCATACTTAAAAATTTACAAAAATTGATCAATATTTATTTTTAACCCAATAAATATGATCATGGAAAAAAAATATGCGTATCGGTAAGTTTTTTTCAAATTATGCGAAAAATAAAAAAATTCACAGTTCCGGTTACCGCAACCGTTACACTACGGCCTTTACACCCCGCAACCGCAACCGCGTCACCACCACCGTTATGGCGACCGTAACCGCTTTTCAGAACCTTGACTGCCACTATTTTCCTGCAACAAAGTCATTTGCTCCTTTCCCATTTGATGAGCAGTCACCAACGCTTTGCTGGCGGTCCCAACTTTACACATCATGCACCATAATTTGAAATCAATATTCAACTCCAACTCCATTGTTGTCTCCTTTTCACTCTCTTTAGCACAGCCATTTGTCTTCTCGAAGTCTGCTTTTTTCTGCACTCTGTGATCCACAGTCTCCATTTCATTGACTTCTTCATGATTTCCATCTCGACAACCACCTAGGTTTGCCTTCATATTGCCATTTGGCACATGATGCACAACCAATTGATTTGAATTTTCAATTTCTTGAGCCACTGCCTCAGAATTGTTGGCATTGATCACTTTTTGACAAATAGTCCAGATCTGTTTAACACACAAATCAATGGCTGAGATCTACTTTTAAAAATCTCTCTTGCAAACTTTCTTCAACAGTCCAGATTTGTCTAATTTAAAAACAATGGCTGAGATTCAATGGCCCAGATTTGTCTAATTGTCTACTCTGACCTACCCCACTGCACCGTTACATCATCACTGTGTTTGTGAGCTGAAACTCTTTGAAGGATGCTCTCTTTGAAGGGGGAACAAAGCTCTCTCAATAAGGAAGGACCACGCTCTTAGTATCCCTTTTCATTTTTCTCCACCATCACTAAGATGAAATGCTTACACCCGGTTGAGATTTAATGGTCCAGATTTGTCTACTCTGACCTACCCCACTGCACCGTTACGTCATCACTGTGTTTGTGAGCTGAAACTCTTTGAAGGAGGAACAAAGCTCTCTCAATAAGGAAGGACAAAGCTCTTAGTATCCCTTTCCATTTTTTTCTACCATCACTAAGATGAAATGCTTAGGGCATCTCCAACGGTTCACCAAATATTTCATCAAATTTGAGTAAAAAAAGTACGAATTCCTCTATTTGATATCAGCCACTCCAACGGTGAATTTGTAGCTGTCATCAAAACACAGGTTGTCCGGGGGGGCAATCGGCCGGTTGACCGGGCAAGAGCAAATGAAAAAAAAAAAAAATTCACCAGCCTGTTGACAATCAAGAGCAAATGAAAAAAATTTGTCTCTCTCCCCTCTCAATCTTGATTTCCATCTTTGTATTTCTATATTGCTCTCTACACACACACACACACACATATATCTCTGTTATTAGAATCATACGATTCGCGATTCGAATCATATGATTCGATTCGATTCAGTGGGTAATCGATTCGAACAGGTTGTGTGAATCGCAAACGGCTATGAATCGTAGGTGAATCGGTGAATCAAATTGGTGAATCGGTGAATCGAATCGGTGAATCTTGAACTCTCTCTCTCTACAATATTCTAGGCTTACATATTCAATTTTATCTAAATATTTGCATTTACAAAATGAATTTTTTGAAGTTGTCAAGTGAGACTTTTGAAAAAGTTTGAAGATTTTAGTTTTTTAACCTTGTAAAAAATTAAAAACATTGTTGTTGAGTTTTGCTTAGTTAGATTTTTCCAAAAACACTTTTCAGAAAATTTTACTTTCTTGTTTTCCTTGTTTTTTTGTTTTTACTGAATTTTTTTAATATTTTAAGCAATTTTTTTAATTTTTTGAGAATTCAGTGCATTTTTTTGTTTTTTTATGCATTTATTAATTTTTTAAAATATTTTTTCACAAATTTTTTATTTTTTAGATACATCTAAGTAAGGTGCATCTAAAAAAGTAAAAAAAATGTTTAAAATTTAAAAAATATTCACTAAAAACAAAAAAACACGAAAATCAAAAAGCTCAGTTTTCGAAAAACTTAATCCAAAAAACTCAAACCAAACACATTGTTGGAAATTGAAAGTTTCTCTTCACTTGCTTTCTTCATTAAGAACAGTTGATAATATATAGTATCTAAAAGGGGAAGGGTGAAGTGGTAAACATGGAAATCAATATTAACTTTTTACCTAGACCACATGATCATCATTTAAAACAATATTTTTAGTGATTTATGTAAATATTTCATATTTATTAGATATCTAAGTGTGTAGATATATTTTCTATGTAATTAAAAAAAGGTTACCGAATCTTTACGATTTACTATTCGATTCGATTCGTGATTCGGTACAATACTATTTCGATTCACGATTCGAATCCCAATTTGACAACTATGATATATATACATAACCCCCTCTCTTCTCCTCTCCTCCTCTCTCTTAATCTCACCCCCTCTCTCCTCTCTCCTCTCTCCTCTCTCTTAACCCTCTCAAATCCTCTCTCTCTCTCTCTTTCTCTCTCTCTCTCTCTCTCTCTCTCTCTCTCTCTCTCTCTCTCTCTCTTACGCATGCAACAACCAAATTGGCGTCAAGTTCTGGGAAGTGGTCTGCGCCGAGCATGACATTGACCCCACCGGCCAATACCTCGGCGACTCAGATCTCCAACTTGAGCGAGTCAATGTCTACTACAATGAGGCTAGTTGTGGCTGCTTCATTCCTCGAGTCGTTCTCATGGATCTCGAGTCGGGTACCATAGATAGTCTCAGATCCAGACCCTACGGCCAAATTTTTTGCCCCGACAACTTCGTTTTTAGTCAGTCCGGCGCTGGAAACAATTGAGCTTAAGGGCATTACATGGAAGGTGTAGGATGACTGGGGGGACAACCGGCCGGACGTTCGGCTCGTTGTTCGGTGGGTCCCACCCCCAACGTTCACGCACAGTAAACTGGTGAAAGTTGGCCCAGGTCCTCAGTTTGGTGAAAGATTTGGGATGTTCTCAATTTGATACAGCTTTGATAAAACCATTGGAGACCAAAAAAGTGTACTTTTTCACCAAATTTAAATTTGGTGATGGATTTGGTTAAATGTTGGAGATGGCCTTAAGAACCTAAGAACGGGTTGTGGAGCTGCTTAGAGCTCAAATTAAAGATATGGTTAGTTTAAAAATGAAATCATATATTTCTACTAATATTAACGTCACGTGATGTGTCTATTATAATACATATTTTATACCCTTAATTTATACTTTGTTAGACTTATTTTGTATATTATTTTATCTCTTTATGTTTACTTTTATGTTTTATGGAAGTTTATTGGGAAAAATGCTCTTAAATTATGGAAATTGGAATTTGCATTGAAATAGATTAAAAAGTTAGATGGGATCATTTATGACACATTGAGGTGTCTAGCCTAGTTGGTAGATTGGTGTCTTCAAACCATGCTTGCAACATTAATTTTACATTTTTAGCAAATATGTAAATTTGGCATTATAGATTGCATCTCACTCAAAACCAAATTC
Source organism: Camellia granthamiana (assembly GCA_036172215.1). Lineage (NCBI taxonomy): Eukaryota > Viridiplantae > Streptophyta > Magnoliopsida > Ericales > Theaceae > Camellia > Camellia granthamiana. The sequence continues at coordinate 56,566,265 of CM069916.1, read as the reverse complement.
ACGTGCCGTACACCGGCGGTGAAGATTAGTTTTATTATTATAAATTGGGTAAATTACACTCACCTCTCTTGATGTTTCTAACAATTACAAGAACCTCCCCTATAGTTTCAATAATTATAGAAACCACCCTTGGTTTTGAAACTATTATTAATATTCTCCCACCTTTACTCTTCTATTAATTTATTTAACAGAATATGATAACATCATGTTGATGTCATGTACTATGAGTAAAAAATTCCAAGATTGCCCTTATATATTTAAATAGTAAATTTCACTTACCTCTCCTGAGGTTTTACAAAAAATTAATAAAGGCCCATACATTATTTTAATAATGTTAAACAAAATTATTAAATTCTATACAATATTTAAAAAAAAAAAAATTTAATTGTTAAGACAAGCATATATATATTAGAATATCCAAACATTACCTTGTCTTAAAAAAAAAAAAAGAGCTAATAAATTGATCATCATTAAACCTTATAGTAGATTAAATACAATCATTTATTTGAAAATTATGAAACAAAGTATAAATGATGTTTTATTTTTTAAAAAGACCACCAATTTTATAAATAATTATTTTGAGAAATTAGCGTTCGAATAAAAATTTAAAAATACTTGTAGGTATTTGATTTTTTTTCCCCTATGAAAAATACATATTTGGAGAAATTATCCCTTTCTTTCCATTTTCTTTATTTTATTTCTTTCATTTTTCTTTCTATTTATTTTCTCATTTATTTTTTCATTGTGTCACTGCTGCAAATAGCAACACTATATAATTTATTATTATTATTATCATTACTTGTTCTCTTCTCTATGTTTTTTCCTCAATTTTTTTCATCATTTTTTTTCTTTCATCAATGTTGTCTAGCATCACCCAATACCATAGCAACTTACGAAACATGAATTTTTCTTTTGTTTTGTAAACATATTTGTGTATTTAATTTTTTTAAAGAAAAATAAACATAATAACATTTCATATTTATAATAAAAAAAAATTGATTTGAAAAAATTACCAAATGTTACCTCATAAATATATATAAATTTTTTTTATCATTTTATCTTTTCACAATCCTATATTATTTTCAAATTTTAATTATCATTAAAAAAATAAGTCAATATTTCTCACCTTAATAATAAAATTTTTAAAAATAAATATAAAAGTGAAAAAATATCTAATCACGTTACAATAAATTAAAACTAGATGATAGGGAATGAAAGATAAAGAAATTATTTTAGAATAATAAACTATTTAAATTTGTCACTTCTTACATCTAATTAAAATAGAATTTTACTTGAAGAAATAAATTATTTGAAAATAATAACATACTCAAATAATCTGTTATTTATTACATCTAAAATCTATATCTCCATCTTTGTTTCTTTCATTTAAATTAAATCTCAAAATTAATTCAAATAAGAAACATGGATATTCTTTCTTAATTTCATTAATGGTTGATTTTATTTTATTTTTTTTTTTAAAAAAAATTGTAAAAGTTCAAAACTTATAGTAGAAAAAAAAATACAAAGTCAAGGAAATACCAAAAAAAAAAAAAAAATTGTAAGAAATAAAATGATAATTTGATATATAGGTAATTAAAATTAAAGGGTATTAAGTGTAAAGAGTGTTATGGTCATTTGCACAACCAAGTTAACTCTGTTTGGATTAAATTAACGGGAGGGAAGAATCTTGACAATGTCAGAAAAAGTAAGGGAGATTTCTATAATTATTGACTACAGGGGAGGTCCCTATAATTGTTAGAAACCTTAAGGGAGGTGAGTGTAATTTACCTTTATAAATTCTATTTGGGAGATTAATTAGGAAATCCTTTTTCAAGTACTTTGTATTTCAATAAATCCTATTATTTGGACATTTGATCCATGAAATATAGACAATTTTACTCTTACAAATATTTTTTGAACGCTTAAGAACTTGGTTATGTGAACATTCATACTTTACAGTGTAAACATTCACATTGACAATGTGAATGTTCACATCACGAGGGATTTATGAATAAATGTCCTATTGTATTTTTTATTATTAGGTTTAGGTTTTCTCTTCTCTATAAATACATGTAACTCTTTATTATTGGGGAGAACTTTTGGAGAGAGAAGAAGGCGGCTAGGGTTTTAGCATTCAAGTTTCTTGTAAGTTTTATTTTAATGGTTAATATTTTTGTTTAATTATGAGTAACTAAATTATTTACTAAGGCTTAAGATGAAACCTCATGTTTCATAATAATTAAATACATAATCTGACTGCATGTTCCAACTATATGGTTTAATTGATTAATCATTCTTGTCTCATTATAATTAACTCATTAGATTTTGGATATGAATCTAATCGTGTTTTTTTCATGATTTGAAATTTATTGATTAATTATTTTACCTCGATTATTATTTTATTAAATTCAAATATTGGGTATCTATGGTGGTTTGTGTAAATGGATACATTGGATCATTTGATTTTGAACATTTATGCGAGGAAGAATGTACATAAGATAATTATTTTAAAAGAGCTTAATGATAATATTTTTCATAATAATTGTGATACTGTGATTGATTTCTAAAATTATTGTGAAGAGAATTAAGGAATTCAGTTCTGGTGCTAATTATTATATTCGTTTATTAAATTATTTTGTTTTTTATTTAATTATTTAGTTATATTTATTGCATTTTTAGATTTAATTTCAATCAAATTAGATTTGTTTACTAGATTATGGTCTATTTAACTTTGAAATTGATTAGTTTTCTAAAAATCATAGGTCTCTGTGGGTTCGACCTCACACTCATTAAACTATACTATTGTACGGTTCATGCACTTGCGAGTATAATTAAAATTGACACATCAAGTTTTTGGCAACGGGGATTTATATAAGAAAAGTGATTCCACTTGAATTGAAAGCCCCTTCTACTAGTTATAATTAGGATCCAATTATTAAAATAAGAATAAAATTTTTTTTAAGAAAAAGTGGAACAATATTTCTTAATAAGCAATATCTAAGTAATAATAAACATAAAAAAAAGAGTTTCGAACATAAAAGAGTTTCAAATGTGTTCATAGGGCTTAAGCAGCACTGTTTATTCATCATCCCCTTTATTCCTTTGATTCTATATATTAATTTAATTTAGTCTCAGGCCTCCCTTAGAATAGCAGAAGTTGTGTTTTGGAATTCTCGAAAAGTCACAAACAGATCCATTTTATTTATTTATTTTATTATTTTATCAGACTTGATCATTTATTTAGTTATTTATTATTCTTATTATTACTACTATTGTTATAATTTAAGAAAATAAATTTAAAAAAAAAAAAAAAACTAAAAGACCATGAATTTTGTCAATCATGTGTGCTCTTTGTGGTAGTCTAATGCATACAACGCAAATGTGTCCCTTTATGGGTTATTATTCTGACTTCCAGAGATATATAGTCATAGTTGGCAAAATCAATCTTATTTCTTGTGGGGGCAAAACCAGCCTTTTATGAATGTAGTTGGGGAACCGTACCAATCACAAAATCATTTTTTACCAAGTTTTCAGAGTCCTACATACCCTTATCCTACTTACCTTCTGCAACCCACTCATCAACTACATCCCAATTTATTCTCTTGTCCTCAATCCAATTTTTAGCCTCCTGCATCCCAGCAACAAAATCAATCTTTAGAGGACACTCTCAAGGCATTCATCCAACTCACCAATCAGACCATTACGGAACTTAGAAACGCCAATCACTTAAACATGCAATGTAATGCAGAACTAAGAGAAAATCAAATGAGAGATTTAGTTGATTAAGTGTTTGAGAGAGAGGAAGAAGAATGTCACAGGTTTGAGAGAGAGATTGAGAATGAAGTGGAAATTTTAGAGGTGAAGGAGACGGACATGAGGCAGCTAGAGGAGACCCAAAATTCCTTGTTTGATCATGAAGTTCAGGACTCAAATACTTCCCATCTTAAAATTAAATCCCCTTATAGGAATTTCGTTCCCAAAGCTCCTTTTCCCCAAAAGTTACTAGGCCCTCAGTATATGGTCAAAACTTGGCGAAATTTTTGAAGTGAACCATCTTCCACTATCTTCAACACCACCAATTCCATCCATAGTGGAGCTGCCTAAATTGAAATTGAAACTCTTATCAAATACTATTAAGGCAGACATTTTTCCATCTTCATTATGTAACCACGTACTAGATCCTGAGTTAAAACCTCTGCCACCTGATTTTAAATTTGAAAATTTAGAGAAGGTAGAGACAACTGACTCAAAGGTCATCAAATTGAAGGAGAAGGAATAAGTGGTGAGATTGAAAACTATAGAGGTGAACATACGTGGGATTTCATTGTTGGTGATCTTCTAATTTCGACACACAATTTGTTTGGAGATGGTTATCTTTAAGAACATATTCCCTTGGTATACGAATTCTTTACATGGTGTGATTAAGATAACAATTTTGACTCAATTATTTGATCTAATGAAGAAAAAACTATTAGTTGAGTTAAATTATTTTAATTGGGAGGATCCATTGATTATAAATTACAAGAAGCGAATAAAAGCATGCATGTAAATTGTTGTACTTTGTTTTATTTTATTTCTATGCTTTCTTTTGTTTTTTGGTAGCTAATTATTTTGCAGGCATTGTGCTTGATTTGAAGATTTTGAGCTTTCAGGTGATATCTTACATCTCGTTTTCCTTTATCTTCATAGATTTTACTTGTCAACATTGCGGACGACGTTTAATTTAGGTTTGGGGGTAAGGGGAGGTTAATAAATCTTGAATTTATGTGACTGCAAGTTTTTTTTTTTTTTTTTATTAAAAATAAAATTTATCTATACTCATGTTTATCTTTCATTTGTTGCATTTGGTGATTGAACTCAGTTTGTGATATGTTTGTTGCTTTAGCATGAGAATTGAATGAAGTTTATTTTACTAGCCTCTTTTGTTAAAGTATTTCAAATATTCATCTCTGGAAATTATTTGCACTGCACTTTAGCCACATAAATTTAGTTTTAGTTAATGAGTGAATATGACTTGGAAATCTTGAAGAATAAAAGTGGAGACTTTTAACGCTCGTATGTTCTCATGCCATTATTTCTTTGGAGGATTATTATACATTTACTCTTGATTCTTTTTGTTGGAAGCGCATTATATTGTTGATTAGTCTCATTATTATTTGTTTTGGCTAAATACTGAGAATACATTGATTTATTATCACACTTTTACTCCTTTGAGATCATGAAAATTGGAAGAACCATACCAATTCTTGAGAGATGATTCTAGGCCATCTTTGATTTTTTTTTGAGCCTTTTATATTTCTTCTTTATTTCATTAACCACTAGACACCCTTTTGAGCTTTTATTTCGCCTTTCTTTGTTGAACCTAATACCCAATGTATTTCGAGATTTGTTGAGATTATTTTGTTAAGGAAAGGGCAAATAAGTTTGAATTGGAAATTAAAAAAAAAAAAAAATCAGGAAAAAGGAAAAAAGATGAATATAAAATAAAAAAGAATGTTGAAATTGTGGAAGGAAAGAGTGAATTATTTGCACTAATGCCCTAGTTTATTTATTTTTATCCCAATAAATTCTCTGTCATTCATTTTTATTTGTTCACCTTTACCCTTTATTTTGTATTACCTTGACCCGTACATTATTTACAACCAAATAAAAGTCCTATTTGATCTTTGGAGTGGTATGATTTGTATGTGGACATGATTTAAAAGAGTGATGGTGTGGTAATTTTATGTTGCGTTTGGTAGAGTTTTCTAACTATGATTTGAGAGTATGAGTTGTATTTTGAGTTTGTGAGTTTTAGAATTATGATTTGAGTGTAAAAAATTTGTTTGATGAAAGAGTTTTGAAAATAGTTTTGAATTGAGTGGGAAATTTTTGATGTGACATTTGATATTTGATAAAAAAAACTTACAACTCATAACCAAACATACAACTCAAAATTCTATTAAAGCACATAAAAAATTTTAAAAAATTCGGAAAATATTTTTTTCGAATATATAAAAATTAACATATTAAAAAAAAATAAAAATAAAAATTGCACTGTTCCAGTCAACCGCCCGGACAACCGGTTAGGCCAAATGTAAAAAAAAAATAAAATTGAAAATTGCGCTCTCAAACAGAGTTTTTTTGCAGAGTTGTGGAAAATTAATTTCACATACCTATCCAAACATCATATTCAAATGTGGGAGTAGAAAACTCGTTTGGAAATCGTTCCAAACAGAGCCTTAAATTCTCAGTATTTGACATTCCTTTCATGAGTCTATATTTATTCTTCTTTATTAGCGTTCTTTTTCAAAGATCTAGTATGCGAGATATTTTGATTTTGACTTAGATTATTCCGCTCGCATATATATATTGAGGGTAATTTTGCACCTATTTCAGAGTGATTTATTTGTTGAGTGCATTATCCGGTGAGATTCGAGTGAGCATATTTCAAAAAGAAATTTGAGTTATGTTCTACTTTGAGATTGAAATTGTATTTGTGCTGGCAAAACTTATTCACACACTCCATATTTTGAATATTGTGGGATATCTTTACTTGTTGCTAGTATTGGTTTTTCTGTTAAAGTGATGGGATTCATGGCTTTGCACTTGAACTGGTTGTATGATAATGAAAGAAAAGTATTGAGGATAGTTTTTGAATTTTGTGGGTATATTTACTGCAAACCCTCGCAAGACTATAACTCATCCACTAGCGATAACCTAGGAGTTTAAAGACTTGTTGCATATGTTAAATGCAATCAATAGACCTACGAAAGCGGAGTTCATTTTGTTTATTTTTAATTTTTGCTTTGCTTGAAGGGTTGAGTTTGTATTTCCACTTAAATTACATATATCAAGTAAATTATTGTAGACTTTTGAAAAGAAATTCCACGTGGGAGCTTTGTTATTAGAATCGTACGATTCGCGATTTGAATTGTATGATTCGATTTGATTCAGTGGGTAATCGATACGAATAGGTTGTGTGAATTGCAAATAACTATGAATCGTAGGTGAATTGGTGAACCGAATCATGAACCTTGAATCAATTCAATTTGCTAAAATCGATGTTTGGCTTTCTTTTTTGATTTTTATTGTTGGAAATGGGTTCACACAACCTTTTTAAGGTCTTTAGGATTATGTATGCCATGTTTTGACTTTTTCCGTCCCTATTTACTCTCAATTACTCAAACCTTAAGTGAAAAAATGAACATTCTCTCTCTACAATATTCTAGGCATAGATATTTAATTTTATCTAAGTACTTGCATTTACAAAATGAATCTTTTGAAGGCATCAAAACAGATTTTTGAAAAAGTTTGAAGATTTTGGTTTTTTAACCTTTTAAAAAGTTAAAAACATTGACTATGTTTGGTGTGGCTTTATAATCATAATTCCACCCCTCCATTTGGATGGAGTTTTGAAAATCTCTCTCTTTCGCCTTCTCCATTCTGAGAAGCAGACGAGTTTTTGAATTTTGTGTCTACCCCGGTCATCCTCCCGACCGTCCGGCCGGTTGACCAAAATAGAGCTTCTTTTTTTTTTTGCAATTGGCAATCGCCACCTGTTATTTGGAAAAAAATATATATATATTTGTTGTTGATATTTTTTAAATATAGAATTTATTTTTTAGACCAAAATGCAAATTATTGTTTGAATTGAATGTTAAAAAGAGTTTGGTAATAAATTTTGAATAGAGTTTTGAGTTGTGCGTTTGGTTATGAGTTATAATTTTTTGAATTAAGTTCTGAAAACTTTTTCAAAACTCATAACCAAACAAATTTTCACGATTCATATGTCACATCAAAAATTCAAAACTCAATTAAAAAATCTTTTCAAAACTCATAACCAAACAAATTTTCTCTTTTCAAATCATAATTCCAAAACTCACAAAATCAAAATACAACTCTATTTTCAAATCATAATTCTAAAACTCTACCAAACGCAACCATTGTTGTTGAGTAATTGTTACTTGGAAATTGAAAGTTTGTTTGTTTGTTTGTTTGTTTTCTTTATTAAGAATGGTTGATAAGAAACAGTATCTAAAAGGGAAAAGGTGAAGTGGTAAACGTGGGAACTCATGTTAACTTCTTACCCAGATCTCATGATCATCATTTAAAACAATATTTTCATTGATTTAAATCTAAATATTTCATATTTAATATCTAAGTGTGTAGATATATTTTCGATTCACAATTCGAATTCCGATTTGACAACTATGTATGGGAGTGACAAAACATTAAATCGATTTTTTTCCATTAATTTTCATTAGTCAAATACAAAGATTCCTTGGTTGATTATCAAATTTCTTTGCAGGATTTCTGTTTTCTTTGTTCTTCTCTCTCTCTCTCTCTCTCTCTCTCTCTCATTGCTTATAATCAATTTGGTAAATCTTGGGTTTGATTTTCAATCAGTTTTGATGCGATGAATTTAGATTTAGGATTTGATTTGAATTCAAGAGCTATTGTTTAGATCTAGGGTTTTGATTTTGCCGCCTTTATTAATTTCTTCTAATTTGTAACTAATTCTTGGTTCCTAGTTGAAATTGAAGTAAATTGAGGTATCCTACTCTTTCTCTACATGTGTATAAACATAAATATTGTTTCATTTATATAGAATTGTTTTCTTTTCTAATTTGTTGATTTGAGATTTTGTCTTTCAATTTTACAATGTTTTGGGCTTACTTTGCTTCTAATTTACATTGGGACATTTTATTAATGCAATTTTTGATGGTTGTCTTTTTCTTATGTTAAGCATTTTTTTATTATTTTTTTTTTCAATTGGTGTTATATGATTTGTAACTAATATCTGTTGGTTTTGGATGCTTAACATTTGGAAACATTTTTTTGGGGGGTTTCAATCAGGACTGTTTCTATATGGTAGTTTTGATGCTTTGAATCCAATTTAGTTAGGTGTTCATGAAATTTGTGGAGGCAATTCTCTTATTTGGAAACATGTTTTGAGTTTTAGATGGTTTTGAAAACAAATGCAAATGACAAGGGAAAGTAACAGTTCGATTTGCTAATAATATTTGTATTTGAAGCTGTTTAGTTGCTATATATACTCTGTTTTCATGGATCTCTTGTATTTGTTGTCAAATTTTTGTGCTTATTTATTCAACTTCTTGTTTGTGGTCTGGATTTCACTTTGAGCCATAGTTGAAGTAAAATATAATCTGGAAATGTGTGTATATTTGATGGTGTGTTTGTTTCTGAATAGTCTGATTTGGGCTTATCTATATTTTTGGACCACCCATTTGGTGTTAGTACTTGAAATCTTTATGCAACATAAAAGGGTTTTAAGAAATGGAAAGACATGATGTGCTTCTTATTTGGTCAATGAGTTACGGGTTTTGAGAATGAAGTGTTTTTGGTTAGAACTTTTATTGTAGTGTGGAGAGAATAAGGGAGTGTAATTTTTGTCCAATGTCAAACTCTCTTTTTTATTTATTTTTTTTATTTTTATCATTATTGGAAAATGTTTGAGACTCACAAAAAGCTCACACAATTTAACCCACAATGATGTGATATAAAATTTGAATTTGAATTTGAACTTTAAACTTTCGCTTGTCATTTGAATTTGATCTTTCAACTCCATATAATTGTGCTGGATTGTTACTATTGAGTATAATTTCTTTATTTATTATATTGCTTTTGTTCATTATGGCTGCTTATTATTGTCACATTATTGGGTTGTTGGTTGTGGTGGTTATCATATATATTTAGCCATGGATATGGATCAAAAAGGGCCAGGGAAGAACAAGTGAATGTGGACAGATGAAGAGGATAGAGAATTGGTTTATGGTCTTTTTGACGTGGTCAATACAGGAAATCACAAGGCTGACAATGATTTCAAGTCAGGCTTTCTTGGGGTACTTGAAGGAGTGTTGCATGAGAAGTTGCCGGGGTGTGGAATTAAGGCTAAGCCACACATAGAATCTAGGGTCAAGACATTGAAAAGTGACACTGGAACTGTGTTTGATATGGTCAACGGAGTGGGCTGCAGTGGATTTGGATGGGATTCCAACAAAAATATGGTGGTTGCTGAAAAACAAGTTTGGGATGGCTATGTGCAGGTATTATATTACCTTGAATTCTCTTCATTTCTTTCTTCCTATCTGTGGTGCCTTCCATTTATTTTCACTAGTCATTTGTTGCTGCATTGCAGAGTTATTGAGGTCATTGTTATCTATGAACCTGATTTAAATAGTGTCATTATCATTGATCATGTGTTTCTTTCTATCCATGTCAAGCCAACCTTTGCATTGATTGTTAAACTCATGTTAAAGTTGCTGTTAGCAATGCTAGTTCTTGAATTTCATAAAAAATGCATATTTTTTAAGAGAGCCAGCTACACATATCAACACAACAACCATATTAACATGCATGTTCTGTATATTCTTTTCAAACCCAATAAAATTTAATCTATAAACAATCAAAACATGGTGTATTTAATGATTTATAACCAGATAGGTCTGTAGGCATACCTGAGGTTATGAGTAAAGACTTCGAAGATCTGACCAGTTCTTAAATTCACTCTGATCAAGGACAGATTAAGAAACATTTAGATAATTGTCCTGCATCTTTCTTTTGTTCTCCTTTCTCACCTGATCACTACGTCAGCTTCTTTTACTGGGAGCCATACGGCTGTCCATGTTATTGAGGTACACAGTGGTTTCTAGATAGGTCTTTATTATCTATAATTAGCACGCTATTTGTGCTCATTGGAAGTGGTGGTCTGCTGGGTTCAGGAATGCACCAAATGAATTTAATATTATTATTATTGGGTGGTTGGTAGATTTCTTGGGAAGTCTAAAAGGCTTGATGGTTTATCCATACTCATGTATTTATATATATACAGATGTGATGAGGATAGTGTGTGCTTTTCTGGGACAAAAAGCAGTGTGTGCAACGGTATAGCAACACTGCATTGTGTGTAGAGCTATTTTCGTAAAGAATCATTGGTGTGTTTGTTGCTGGAGCTATTATTGTTTGTCTAATAATGATGTTTGTGTTTGTATTTTAAACTTTTTTGATAGCATGATTCGTTCAAGATGGTTGTTGTGAATTGAGTCAATTTCTCTAAGAATTGTTTCTATTTTACATCAGTGTTATGCTAGTGAATTGTGTAACTTCAGCTCTTGTAAATTGACTCATTTATTTTACATAGGTAGCTTGATCTCGTTGCTTGATTTTTACTAAAATTAAAAGAATTTAAATTAAAATTTTGTGATCCATGATAGGTCAATTATTATGTTTTATCATTCATGTTTTATTCACATGATCACACTAGAATAAATTTAGTATAAATCAATTATCTATGCTTTGTGTTGGTGATAATTACAAATAACACACCAGAAAATACAAATAATAAAATTACAATAACTTATTATTAGGGCTGAGGCGCGGGAAACTCGCTCTCTTTAAGGAGATTCAAGCCCTCTGCGGTTAGGCAAAGCCTCACACCGGTGCAGCAGAAAAACCTTGACTTGTCCCCCCCAGGATACAACAGCCTCGACTAAGTCGTGTGGTTCACCAATACTACACAATTGGTTGAACCCAAAGCTTTATCACACACACCCTTTTTTATTTGCCTGATAATCTCACATTAGACATAACCAAACATCCAAAACTTCTTCACCTCCTATGATATATTATGACACAAGTTTATATATATATATATATATAGGAGTCTATCTAGATAAGAAAAGGAGGACTTGGAGAATACGTGAAGGATAAGGTTGCGAAGACTTGGAAAGACTTGAAAGTCTTGGCAAAGACTTGATGACTTAATGCATAAGTCTTGGGAAGACTTGGTAGACTTACCTAGGAAGTTATGGAATGGATAGAAAAGGGAGACTTGGAGAAGACTTTGGCAAAGCCTTAGCAAGGAAGGCTCGGATGGATAAGATATGAGAAAGATCAAGACCAAGACTTAACTAGGAAGAAAAGAAAAGAAAAACCAACAATAACACAAGATAATATTAAAATACCTGCTAACACTTTGTGATGTCTTGTTATTAAAATTAAATATTGCTGCAGAGCCACAAGCTGCTCACTGGAAAAATAGGAGTTTCCCACATTGTGACATGTTGTGCATCATCTTTGAGAAAGATCGTGCTACGGGAAAAGATGCGGTTACTGCTGATGATGTCTTGGAGGAAGTGAGCAGAAATGAGAGCATTGACACACAAAATTTGAGTGTTGAAGAAATCGATACATTGTCAAATGCTTCCATCAACGATGAAGGAAACAGTAATAAAGGAAAGAAGAGGAAGAATAGTAGTGACAGTTCGGATGCCTTTCGTGAAGCAGCTATGATTATTGGCACCAAGATTGAAGAAGCAACAGATAAATTCAGTCGGGCACTAGGTGTGGATTTGGATATAGCTTTGAAGAGGGACAAAATCAACGAGGAGCTTCGCAAGCTTTCCAATCTATAGAGGGCTGAGCGCTGCGGAGCCATGCTTCCTATAGCACGTGATCATGAGGTTACTGCTTGCTTCTTCACCTTGGAAGATGATGAGAAAGAATAATTTGTGGAGGCTTTACTTAATGGAGATCTCTATGTCCATTATTATTACTTTGCTATATTCCTGTTTATTTCTTAGTTGATACTAGCTAATGTGTTGGATCTTGATACTTTCTTCTGTTTTTTTTTTATGGATTCGATCTTCTTACTTGGATGATGCTATTTTGTGCATGTTATTAATTTTGAATTGTTGGGTGATTACTACTTGAATTTTGATACCGTATGTGATGTTTGAGTTCGTTACTTTTTGGGTACTAAATGATAATTTATCAAAACAGGTGCAAATCATGTGTTGTGTAGCTTGAAAATACAGGTCTTTATGTCCAAAATTTCTTAAAATTTTTTATTTTTTTTAAAAATATGTATAAAAAATCATGATTGGGGTATTTTGGCCAATTTACTACAAATTTCATTTCATTCCAATCATCATTACATGGGAATTGGAATGGCAATTCCATTCTTACATTGATTCCTATGTTATTTCCAAACACCAGAATAGGAATGACTATTCGTCTCATTCCATTTCAAATCTATTCTAACCATCATTCCATTGCCATCTAGAACCATTCTAATCAATCAAACATAACCGAAGAGTGTAGCCTCCAAACCCAGCAATTTCACCACATCATAAGAATGGGGTACTTTGGCCAATTTATTGCAAATTTCATTCCATTCCAATCATCATTGCAATTTCACCACATCATAAGATTAGGGTATTTTGGCCAATTTATTACAAATTTCATTCCATTCCATTACAATCATCATTACATAGGAATTGGAATGGCAATTCCATTCTTACATTGATTCCTATGTTATTTCCAAACATTGGAATAGGAATGATTATTCCCATCTCATTGTATTCCAAATCCATTCCAACCGTCATTCCATTCCCATCTAGCACCATTCTAATCAACCAAATATAACCTCCGAGTGTAGGCCCCAAACGCAACAATTTCACTATGTGAAAACTTTGTTTCAGTTCATCACTCTCTTTCCCCTGTTAATGATCAATTGGAATTGTTAAAGCTGGAACAAACAGCCCACTATTATCTTTGTGTTTTGCAAGGTACAAAGTTGTGCACATCCAAGTCATCTGGTAACAGCCTAACAAGCAACAAACCTTGCTGGAACATCCTAGCCAACAACAATGGGTGTTCTCCTCTTCCGCTCTATACTCGCATCCTCCGCCCCCCTCCGCCCAGATTTTTTCAGCCCCGTTGAGGAAGTGGAGTGGGGACAGGTTTTTCTTTCCCCGGCCCGTTCTATTCGGCCTCACCCCGAGTATACTTATTAAATATATTTATATGTGTAGAATATATATAATTTAATTTTTGTTTCACTATAGTAAAATTAAAACACCAAAATATTATACTTAATATTAATTTCTATTAATTTATTTTCTATCTTATATGTTATAATTGTTTTTAAGTATAAATTATTATCCACAATATACAATAGTACATATAATTTTTATTAAGATTTTCATTATTGAACTTATCAAATTAACCCGTCACCTGTCTCACACCCGCTACGCCATCGACATTCTCCGATTAGTCCTAACCCCGATATAAAACGAGACGAGTGTGGATCAGAACAAATCTATCCCAAACCTAGGTTGTGACCATTCCTGTGAAAGTCAATTAATAGTTTATTAAAGATGGTGAGATAAGATGCTGAGTTCTTAGATCTGCTGGCAAAGGTCTTGTATGGCGTGCACTTTGATTGGCTTGGAGCACCATCAGTCAATGGTGACTTGGTGTTCCAAGAGCACCCAATAATTTCTCTTTTCCTACCCTTCCTTTCTCTGTATCTTGGATTTTACTAGACCCGACACTTATGTGGGGCGGGAATGGATTATATTTTGGCCACTCACAATGGGGTGGGGTGGAGGCGGGTATTGCATCCGCCGGTCCAAATCCGACCTGATATAATTAATAATACTAGCAGACAACACACGCGATGCGTGTGCAATTCAAGTAATTAATAATAAAAATAAATAATAAAGAATTTAATATTATAATACGTATGTTGCTTAAGTGATAAATATGTTCTTAATGAAACTCAAGGTCTTGAATTCAAAATTTTACACTGTGTATAACAATTTTTTTATTTTAGCATATATAAAGTTAGCACGTGGCATGAGGAGAAGAATGTTTCACTAAATCAATTTCGACTTTCACTTAATAATAGTATAGATATATAAATAAATAACATATTAGTATATATATATATAATTAGATATAAGAAATGAATATTAAAAGTCTGTAATTTTGTTTAAATATAAAAGATAATAATTCTAAAAGTCTCACTGTTTATATATAGAGAAAATATCATTTTGCCCCCCTAAACTATCACGCGTTTTTCACGTTGACCCCCATACTTCGATTTATTTCAATTTAGTACTGAAATTTTCACAAATTAATCAATTAGACCCCTGTTGTCACCTTCCGTCTACAATTGGATAGAATGTGCTGACGTGACATTTAAAATTTCATTTTACCTCAAAACTATACCTTAAAAATCAATTTACCCCCCAAATTAAAAATCAATTTGCCTCTCAAATTATACTTTAAAAATCAATTAGCCTCCCCACATTAGCACATTCCGGCCAATTGTGGACGGCATGGGTCTAATTGATTAATTTGTAAAAAGTTCAAGTACTAAATTGAAATAAATCAAAGTATGGGAGTCAACGTGAAAAACGTGTGATAGTTTAGGGGAGAAAATGATATTTACTCTTATATATATAAGAACAAGAGAATTTTTTAGTGTGTTAAAAATTTAAGTAGTTATTAATTTTTTTAACTATTTAAAATATGATCGGATATCTACGAATATCCGCAAGAGCAGAAATGAGATTGAAAAATTCCATCCATAGTGGGATTGGAGTGGGAGCAAGGGTAGGGACAGGTTTTTAAAACGGGGCAGGAGCGGGAGATGTCACTCACCTCAAACGTGGCCACCCCTACACCACATATACTCCATATACTCTATTGTGAATAAATTAATTTTGGAATTCCAAACTTTTCCTAAGAAAAAAGATTGTTCCACACAAATTTCTTAGCCCGACTTGTCCGAATTACGTCGCAGCATTCAAAATTCAAGAAAATTGACCCTCTTTCCCTCCTTTGTCTCTTTCTCTGAGACGCCTCTCCCTCTCCCTCTCCCTCTCTCTCTCTCTCTCTCTCTCTCTCTCTCAAACAGATTCGGTGAATCAAACTGAAGGCGGAGGTGTAGCCATTTTTTAACACATTTGAGTTGGTGCTCACTTGTAGGAAGATTCCCGCTCTGAAGTAAAGTCTTTTTGGATCTCAACGCCGGAGTCCACACCACCGCGCATCGAAAGCCAACTTCTCCCTCTCACTGCTCACGTCTCTCTCTCTCTCTCAAACCGACGCCGCCGGAGGGGGTTTTCTCTCATCACCGACCAAGGAAAAAGATCGAATCTCGCCCTCTCAGGTAATCCCTGACGTCGTGAAACTAGGGCTTTGGGTTTTGGGTCTTGGCTTCAATTTCTGTGCAGAAGCGAAACTACGGTTTGGGATTCATTTGGTGTTATTTGGCAATTTGTGATTTATTTCTGTTTTATGTTATAATCATTCTCTTGGAATTAGTGAATTCATAATGCTCATATTGTAGCTTGTTTAGTCTCTCGATCAATGTTAAGTACAACTGGATTTTAGGTTGAATATTGGAGTTTCATATTATAGGCTTATGGAAAAAACCCTTTTATTTTATAAAACAAAAATAAAACTCAACAACTTTTAATCAAAGCCATTTTCTTTCATTTTGCTCAACTTTGGCTGTTTGTTATGTTTTTGTTGATGGAACCCCCTTGAATTGATCTTGGGGTATGTATTTATTTGATTTTCTTGGGTTGATTGCATAGGTGGCTCAACCATTAGGCCAAATATTTTGAAGTGAGAATTTTATATGTTTTTTTTTTTTTTTTTGGTAGTTTGATATCTACTTGTTTAATTACTATATATATATTGCTCTTTTGAGGATTTGAGTTGTGTTGCCTTGCCTTGAAATTTAGGTTCTTAGGGTGTGTGCGCTATATGTTGTTCAATTATGAATGATTTTTTTTGGGGTCAATTTGGTAAAAAATTAGAGAATAATTAATTAAATTAAAATTTAGGTTGGATTCTTTTGTTGTCTGGTGGTCTGTATTGGGGTATAAGGATGTAAAGAATCAAATTTGGTACTCTTTGATGTTTGCTAATTTGAAACAAAGATAATTTTAAATAAGAACCTATTAACTAGGTGGATGCTATTGTCCTATTTAAGGTTTTTGTGGCTTGGTTGGTTAAAGCTATAAGGAATATCTCAATGTAATATTTAAGATGAAAAGACAACTGTCACGCCCCGGATTTACACGGTCCAGCTCACGTGAATAAACCACCCACCGATGAACAGTAAATAACAACTCTCATGCAAATGAATCTAATATAGTTACACAATACATGTGTTTATCCAGTTTTATACATTTCTAAATACAACATCTAAGTCGAATGAATGTTCTGTAACTAAAAACATATACAAATGTTATAAATTAAATTGAACGCCTTGAGGCTTACATCAGACACAAGGGTGTAACCTTTACAAGAATGGCACACGGCCAATAAATAACATAAATGGCCCATGGCCTACAAATAACTAAACCACCCTACACGGTTTCGAATACAACTTCACGTTACAGTCCACATCCACACATGTACACCTGAAAAACATTTTCAACCATGTAGGGTGAGCATAAAACTCAGTAGAGAATATTTGAAAAGTTAAACATTTTCCACCAGCATAAATAATCATGATGCAATACATATATAAAATATGCCCAAATGCATTTTTAAATTCATTTGATCTCTCAACAAAATCCTATCTTTCCAATTACCAAAACGTTACGTTTAATCAAATCGTTTTCCGAGTTCAAATCATCTTTTTGATATAAAATCATTTTCCAAAAAACCAATCCAGGTATCGCAATACCAACCAGCAAAAACATTGCTAAATCAAATGCGATTACATTGCAGAACAATAAGCAAATACATTGCTCAAAACATTTCCAAATGTCCTATTCCAAAACCAATATAATAGTAAATAAAATGGGTAAATCTCCAAAACAAATACAACCTTTCAAAGAAATTTCGTCCGTAGGAAACCGTAAACCGGCACCCATGTAAACGTAGGCTATACAAACACTATTATTGCCATTTCATAGAAATTTCGTCCGCGGGATCGGCACCCATGTATACGCGTAGGTTTTAGGACTTTCACCATGGACACTTAGGCCAACTTATTTCAACGAGACAATACTTATTTTCCAGATTCACTATTTTATTTGCCCTTTTCAATAGTACAATATATGTAACTCAAAATATTGTTTTTCTAAAATAATGCAAATGTTTCAAAACATAATGTGAGAATTTCCAAAATTTCTTTCCAAAACATACAGTTTCAATTTCCAAAATCCATTACATGCTCCATGATATGAATGATTTGAATTTGCCTAATCCACAAGCAATTTCTAATACACGGCAATGTTAACCTCCACCGATAGCCAAAACAGTTATCTATAATGCGATAGTTAAAAGATAACTATATAGATATATTTTTCCAAAAGAGTAATAACACCCATTGTTTCAAAATCCAACAATCGTTCCCTTTCTATCTCTTTCCAACCAAACCACTTACCAAAAATAATTCTAACTCCCAAAACAATATCATTTAGGGTTTTCTTACAAATTGGGGTTTTTCTCTTTTAGAAAATCAAATGTAAGTTTGTTTACCAAAAATAGATTTAATAGCAAAATCATAACCAAAACAACCCCCAATTTGTACAAACCCTCAAGCCCAAAATAACATTTCAAAATCAACCAAATGACTACTAAATATAAATAACAAGAACTCATATTGAGTTTAGAAAATAGACCCTTCCTCTTGAAACGAAGAGAACTCGGAAAAAAACTCAAAGTCGATGAAATAACGAAACTCTTGGATAAAAACAAAGCCTTTGACGAGATCTACAATCTTTCTCAAAAGGCCAAGGTGAAAAGATGCCTCTAACCAAGTAGATCTAGAGATCTATGTAAGAAAAGTTGAGTTTCTCACAGCGAGAGAGAGAGATTCTCGGTTTAAAGAGAGAAGAGAGAGAGAGCGAAGAAAAAGTGAATGAGAAAAGTGAATTTGGGGTCTATTTATAGTGGTAGAATAATAGCCCTAAAGTCAAAGAAAAGAATTAGTCAAATCCCAAAAAACTTGGGCCCAAAACCGAACCAAATTTTTTGAAAATAACTCATAGGGGTCGACCCTCAAGACAGTGGTGTCGACCCTCAAGAAGAAAAGCTGAGACACTAATGTGTGCAGCAGACAAGGGTCGACCCTAGGAACTAGTGGTGTCGACCTTATATTTTAGTAGCAACACCCAGAAGACAGCATTAGACAAGGGTCGACCCTAGTACCCGTGGTGTCGACCCTATATATAAACCAATAGGGACACTAAGAGCAAGGTAGCAAGGTGGCGTCGACCCTCAGGAAGATTAGTGTCGATACCAAAACAAAATTTCCAAGTTTCCAATGAAGTTTTCAACGAAAACAAGTGCGAACGAACAATCCCAACAAGTCTAAATCGAATTGTATTCCTCCAAAACCAAGATACAACAACTCTAAAGACTACCAAAATGAAAATAAAGGAATTAGATACACTCTTCAATAGTTTAAAGGACACAAGTGCTACAACAATATCTAGCACATAAGACTCTTCCCGTTCTCCCTATAATCTTAAATTTCCTTAAGCATTGTCGTATTTACTAACTTCCATGTTCATGTTATGTTTTCTTTTGTTGCAAGTCCTCAATTTCATCATACTTACGTGCAAGTAAAACATAAGACTCCCTACCCCTAGCTGTGGCCCTAGCAGGTGTGCTAATGTGTTTGCTTGCTTTTAATTGATAGCTGGGCACTAGCTAGCAGGTGTGTCAATTAAAATTTTTTTTTTTAATTGAAAGCAGGGCACTGACGGGTGTGCCAATTTATTTGTTTGTTTTTAATTGATAGCAAGGGCACTGGCGGGTGTGCCAATTTATTTGTTTGCTTTTAATTGATAGTACGGCACTGGCGGATGTGCCAATTTATTTGTCTGCTTCTAATTGATAGCAAGACACAGTTAGTAAAAATTTTGTTAAAAAGTTGATCTTGTTGCAATCTTTTGCCCGGTTCTCTTTACATTCCTTGTCATTTTGTTGGGGGATTAATTTTCTAGAGGGAAAGCATATGCTTGATGAAGGTGGTGCTCAAGCGATGAAATAGACTTTTCTTTTGATGAAATTGCAGAATTATGAATATTTGTTTTTCATTTTAACTGGAATGGTAAATTCACCTCAAATATAGAATTTTTTTTTTTTTTAAGAAATCAAATGTTATTTTAGTTTATTTGTGAAGGTTATACTTTTTTTTACACTCTTCTCAAATGTGCAGTGAAATGTTAATATTTAGTAACAAATAATTATTTGGTTTAATTGCTATTTATTTTGTATTGACTGTTGCTTTATTGTTGACAGTAAATGGAATTTCAACAACAAATGAATGGATATTTGCGACTCATAGAATTTAGACAAATTCATGGTTTTTGGTTAGATTCAAAAGCACATCTAAGACGTGCGGCAAGGTCAGTTCATAACTTGGGTAGGCTTCTCGTTCAAAAGCCAAAAATCCCGGTCGTCACAGAACTTCATGTACAATACATTGCTAGGTTGATAGAGGAGTTTGGTTGGACAGGAACGCCAATCTACCCAATGGATATAATGTTGTTCACAAATGCAGCTCCATGGTTAGATATTGAAAATGCAGCAAATGCTCACAAAATTGCGATATTTAGGTCACATATTGAGGAAGATCAACAATCAAGGAACGAGTTAATTGCTGCACATGATCTTCTTCTACAATTTTTGCATGCACTTGATGAAATGCAGCAACAAAGAGAGTCGCTAATTAGAAGCAATAGGGCATTTGTTTCAGCCGGTGCTCATTTAGCTAGTGAGCATTGTCTTCCGATAATGAGAGCAGATGATGTAGAATCCGTAGTCACACTCATTAATGAGTTTGGCTATAATGGCATCCCTCAACCAATTTACCCGGATGCACCAATGTTGTTGGAACAACCCAACAGGGAGGAAGTGCAAGTAATTTTAAATATGGTTAATGGACGATTTCATGTTAGTGGACAATTGTGAAAAGTTGTAGGAATTTTATTTGATTCGATAGTTTTATTATTAGTTTTTTTTTTTTTTTTTAAAGATAATTATTGTTAACGTATTGAATATGTTTAGATACAACTGATGAATGTAAAATGTTCAGGTTTTTGAATCTTCCTTTTAATGTATATATATATTTGTATTAAGACTATTTTAAGTTAGATTTATTGATTGACACAAAACTTATGAAGTTGCTTGTATGTTTATTTGGTTCTAAGGTTGTAAGGATGCAATTGAAACTTTTTTCTTTAAATTAGTACATTGTATTTCATTTATGTAGGTAGTGGGAATTGTGGGGGTTTTGAATTGGGATTCTCGCTTGGTTTTTATGTTAGCAACAAAATAAAATAAAATAAATTGTTGCCATATATATTTTTGAGTTGTTGCATACAGAAAGTCTCATGGAATCAAGACCTTATTTACTAAACCAAACTTTTAAAATACAAATTTCCACACTGGGTTATTTGAAATGGTGTCTTTAGACCACTTGTTGGTACCTATCAAAAACCTTTCAAAAAATGTCATTTTGTCATCAAAGCTCTCATTTAAAAATCAATTTAACCCTTATATTTTTTATTATATTAATTTTATATTTAAACTATTGAATTTTGGATAAATTTCACATTTGGCGTCAATTACTATCTCAAATCAGACAGAATTTGTTGACGTGACTTAAAATTTCATTTGGAATTTCATTTTATCTCTCAAAGTGTAACTCAAAAACCAGATGGAGAACTCTTCAGAATGAATAGAGAAGAAGAGATTGATAGAATAGAGAATAAGAGATTGATGGAGAATGGGTCTCAGTTATTTTTTATTTTTTTTTCCCTTCAGCAGAATCACCTCTATTAATTGAGGTGAGGTTCATCTTCAACAAATTAACAGTTGCCTGTTGCGTGTGTTGAAAAGTGTTATCCCCAAAGTTATTTACATTTTAATTGAGACAAATATCTTGAGCTTATTTAATTGTTCAAAATTTTCAAAATATTCACATATCTTTGCTCTTCAAAGATGTATGCTTCTAAATTATTATATTCTCACAAGTATTGGCAACTCAAAGCAAAAGAATATGTGTACTTGGGCAAATGTTAGTGTTGGTTAAAACAAGTCAAAGGGTCGACACTAAGCTATGATAGGGTCGACACCAAAAAACAGTGAGCAAAGCTTTGGCTATTCAGCAGCAAAGGGTTGACACCAAGAACATGACAGGGTCAACACCAAAAGACTGAGAACAAAGTTTAAGTCATTGAGTGGCAAAGGGTCGACACCAAGAACATGAGAAGGTCGACACCTAAAGACAGAGAACAAAGTTTAAGTGATATTGGACAAATCTGTAAATAGATAGGTATCACGTGTACAAATAGGTGATATTTGAATAAATAATTAGATAAATAGATGACATTTGAATAATAATATATGTATGTGAAAATTACAAATTTAATTAAGAGTCATTGCCATAAAATCACAAATTGCAATTCTTTTATTCAATTATTTTTCATTTGCGAGGTGTGTGGCCAAAATTATTATAATAAAGCTCTCTGTTCTCAATACGAAATTGAGAGGGGTTCAAAATCTGATTTGAGACAATAATACTCACTAATTAGTTGGAGAAACTATACATTGTAGGTAATTTTAGTATGAAAGGGGGATGGAAATCAAGCTAATAATAAAAATGCAAATACTTAATTTGGAAACCCTCCCAATTCATTCATGTGTTTTGCTTTCAAAACTCCACATCCCTTAAAGTTAAGCATGTCTTGAACCATCCATCGTCAAATATATAGGAAATTTTTGAACCTTACACCCTGCCCTGGGGAGGTGAACAATAAAGAAGGAAAAGCAAAACAAACCAAAAAAAAATCTTGAGAAATGTTACCTTCATGTAAAAAGTGGGGGGGGGGGGGGGGGGGGGGAAGGCCACCTAAAATACTGACTGGTATAGGATGGATTCACAATGTGGCTAAAATAAGGCTACGAAAGACGTCGAAGATGATTATGCAATAATAGTATAGCAAAGCACCACATAAACAAACAATACTATCAACTTCAATTCTGAACGTAATTCCATTATAAAGCACTTGCAGAAAAATTAATATGCCCAAAAATCCACACAACTGATGTTCTGAGGATGTTCTCCCCAAATAGTTCTTTAGAAACATAAATATTGACACAAAAATACCAAATTGTTCAGTAAACGTCCAAAAAAATGAAGTACTTGAATAGATAGGAAAGTACGGAGAATGTAGATTCTAGTCATTAGGTAAACAATAATTAAAGCATCATCCACACGAGCATCAGGAACTTCATACAAAATCACCAGTCCAAAACTTTCAGCTCATTGAATCACTAGAGTCCAAAACGTTTGATGAATCTGCACAATGAAAGCCTAAAAAAATAAATAAATAAATCTCATCATAAGAAGAAAATATTTCAAGTACAAACAAACTGGGGCTGAAACTGCATACCCTGTATTACATCTGTTGTCTATCCAACCAGGATGGGGGCCCAATAATTTTTGTAACAAAAAAGGGACTAATGACAATAAAAATAAAAAAGCGGACACAAAAGAAGAGTTTTAATATTTAACATGGTGGAGATGACTAAATTGAATTTGACATAGGAACATACTTCAAAACAACAATCTAAACCTTTTTTTGGGATAAGTAAATCAACAGTCCAAACATATATATAGAATAAACAATTTCTCAGCCTACAGAAATATGACACAAAATTTGTCCAATATTGACTAGCTTCAATTTATTTACTACACATAAGAGCAATATTTCCATCACATATAGCGAAATTGGAACAAGAAAAAATTGCAATGCTAGTGGACTTTATAATATTAACTGTTTAAATAACACTAAGGCAAGTCACTCATCAGTAAGATTGAAGGATCTCAGATCATCATTGCCTTGTGCATTAACCTAAAACAGTAGGTGCATAACAAAAATACGGATATACCTACCATCCAATTTGAAAACAAACAAACACATACACACTCTTCTAAGCACTCACTCTTCTAAGATCATAAACCATGATCATCAAACAATACATTAACCTCCATTGGTATCTCCAACCCATTGTCCATAAGAACAAAACTTAACACCACAAACTCCGCAGGATGAACTCATCTTACACACACCTTTATAGCACAAGGAATCATCTATGTTACATAGACTCAAGCATGAACATTGGTGTGGGTGATCTCCACGCATGGTATGAGCCCTTAAACTTGCAATACATTGATATGATCCAAAACTAGCAGCAGATTGGTGAATACATAATGACTAGCATTCCAATACCTCACTCCATTACCCGTATCCGTGCTTCCTAGATAATGAGGAATGTGATAGGTGGGTGAGTCTAAAGTTGTGTTTGAAGCTAGAACCATACAGAATATGGAGCTTCTGTCTTGAGTACATTGAAGTGGAGTATGCAAGCAGTCACCCCATTCTCTTTCATAGACAATTTCCTTAGAAAGATCAATGCTGATAAAGTTTTGCCAAGATCTTCAATTTTTAGATCAACCCAACTCATATTGAGCATAATAAGGTAAATTCTCAATCACTGTTGAATAATGAAATTTTAAATAGTTGTACATTTTATAAAGAATGTACAATCATTTCAAGCTTGACTAATGATAGTGTGTGTGGGAATTCAATGCAGAGAGTTCAGGCCTTCTGAGGTTGCAGCAGTAGTGACAATATCTGTTGCAAGAGAAACTCAAACGGTGGACACTGAGAAAGAAATTTCTCCTCATTCAACATGTAAAAAGGTAAAGTTGGTGATATTAATCATGATTTTGCCTTTTTAATCAAATCATTTGTGTTTTGATTACCCACAAATTTTTTTTTTCCCCCAATTAACATATAGTTTTTTAATTTATTTTATTTGCGTTATGCAAGAGAGAGTGATCAAGTGTGTTGAACTAATCAATGAGTCATCATGGGCAAGTGGGTTCATGAAGGGTCCAAGTAGTTCAGTCCCATCTGTGCCCTAAAGCCCAATTGGTGTGCTTCATCCTGCACGTTTGAGCTACAAAGCTGATGGCACAACAGTTGGGTCTTGTCCAAGTTCTTCTCGTAGTACCCCAGATTCTAATAGGAGGAAGCTAAATAGACCCTTTTCTCTCTGTCTCCTCTCTTTCTTCCTTGATCTCGTGCTTTCTTCTTCTCATTGGTTACGTGGATAGTTCGGTGACAAGAACACATATATATACACAAATCTCTCTCTTATATATCATTAAATCTCTATTGAAGATCATAGATCATATCTGTTCTTGTTGTTTTTCAGAGAAAGATCGGTGATTAGATTTAAATCGATGAACAGAGGTATCCATGAAGAGTGTGATCATCTTGTTCAACTGGTTATATTACCTCTGTTCATTGATTTAATTAGAAAGTTTATCCTCTGTTTGGTTGCTGGGAAAATGTAGGAAAATAGAATAAATTAAAATTCTTGACCTTAAAAAAAACAATTTTCTATCATTTTTCTTGTTATTTTCTTCCCCTCTTTATCTTAGCTACTAAAGAGGGTTGGGGAAAAAGTGTATTTAATTACCTAAAGTTAGTACATTATCTGATGGATTTTGTGAGTAGGCCAAAGATAAGCTAAGGAAGCCCATGGTGGCTGACATTGAATCAGGCAAGAGTGTAGAGAGCAAAGTTCGGACTAGCTCTGGCATGTTTCTTAACAAGGCCCAGGTTAGTGAAACTTCTTTATTCATATTGAATTATCAATTATTTAAAATGATTTTTGCAATTTGTTATAGTTTTGGAGTTTCATAATTTTGATCTATTGCTAATTAGGTGAGGTTAAGATTAGTACTACTGTATGAAAAAAACAAACTCTGCTTGTTTTTTCTGATTTTATGCTTATACATTTGCATGTTTATCTGTATAATGTTTGATGAATGCTATGATAAAGAAGCCTTGAATAATGTTTTTGATACCAGTGATATAAGATCTTCAGCCTTTACTATTGTTGTAACTATTATTGTTTTCAACAAATTGAAGCATTTGTAGGATGTAGTTGTGTTTTGAACCTTTTACAGTTTGGGAAATAGGGTTTCTGCTTGACTAAGCTTTAAATCCTTTTTATATTGTTCATGTTTATTGATCAATCAAGTTAGTACATTTGAACCTTGTTGTAGTTGGAGAAAAAGAGTCACTTTCAATATGATTTGGTCCACCATTTCATAAACTAGAATTTGTGGAATCAGTGTTTTAAAAGGCGCACGCCAAGCTCAAGGCGCGAATAGCCGCAAGGCTGCACTTCGAATGTAGTGAGGTGAGGTGACGTACGCGAGGCACAGGTGAGGCGATTGCTTTTCTGTAAGGCGCGAGGCGATGGGCTTCTGTGCTTTACTTGTTTTGCTACTCCGACGGATTAAATGGTTTTCTATGTGCATACCCACATCGAATCAAATCTCTTCCTTATAAAATGACCAAAACGTGTTTAGAAAGAGTATAAATTGATTAAAAAAACCTTAGGTGGGTGGAGAAGATCAGAGGCAGTGGTTATTTCTAGCCTTCAATTCAGAGGCAATGGCTCAAGAAACTAAAAATTCAAATCAATTGGTTGTGCCTGTGTGTAACAAATGGCGATGTGAAGCCAAACGTAGGTGGTCGTTGAGATGGAAATCAAGGAGAAGTCAATGAAATGGAGACTGCGGATCACGGAGTGCAGAAAAAAGCAGACTTGGAGAAGACAAATGGTAGTGCTAAAGAGAGTGAAAAGAAGACAACAATGGAGTTGGAGTTGAACACTGATTTTAAATTGTGGTGCATGATGTGTAAATTTGGGACCGCTAGCAAAGCGTTAATGATTGCTCATCAGATGGGAAAGGAGCGCATGACGTTGTTGCAGGAAAATGGTGGCAGTGTCATAGCTATAAAAACAATGCCAGAGAAAAATTAGTATATCAATAGGACCGATGATGCTGAAGATGAAGGAAAGGCGGAATCATCGCTTGGTAGCATCACTGGTTCTATTTATATATTGATTTTTCTCTGGCATGGTTTTTATAGCTATGACACTGCCACTATTTTCTTGCAACAAAGTCATTTACTCCTTTCCCATTTGATAAGCAGTCATCAATGCTTCGCTGGTGGTCCCAACTTTACACATTGTGCGCCATAATTTGAAATTAGTATTCTTTTTTTTTTTTTTTTTGATTCAAGAAATTAGTATTCAACTCCAACTCTATTGTTGTCTTCTTTTCACTTTCTTTAGCACCGCCATTTGTCTTCTCCAAGTCTGCTTTTTTCTGCACTCTGTGATCCACAGTGTCCATTTCATTGACGTCTTCATGATTTCCATCCCGACGACCGCCTAGGTTTGCCTTCATATTGCCATTTGGCACACGCACATGCACAACCAATTGATTTGAATTTTGCAGTTTCTTGAGCCACTGCCTCAAAATTGTTGGCATTGATCACTTTTTTGGTCCAGATCTGTTTAACACACAAATCAATGGCTGAGATCTACTTTTAAAAATCTCTCACAAACTGTCTTCAACGGTCCAGATTTGTCTAATTGTCTACTCTGACCTACCCCACTGCACCGTTACATCATCACTGTGTTTGTGAGCTGAAACTCTTTGAAGGATGCTCTCTTTGAAAGAGGAACAAAGCTCTCTCAATAAGAAAGGACAAAGCTCTTAGTATCCCTTTTCATTTTTCTCCACCATCACTAAGATGAAATGCTTAGGTACCTAAGAATGGGTTGTGGAGCTGCTTTGAGCTCAAATTAAAGATATGATTAGTTTAAAAATGAAATCCTATATTTCAACTAATATTAACGTCACTTGATGTGTCCATTATAATACATATTTTATACTCTTAATTTATACTTTGTTAGACTTATTTTGTATATTATTTTATCTCTTTATGTTTATTTTTATGTTTTATGGAAGTTTACTGGAAAAAAATGCTCTTAAATGATGGAAATTGGAATTTGCATTGAAATAGATTAAAAAGTTAAATGGGATCATTAATGACACATTGAGGTGTCTAGCCTAGTTGATAGATTGGTGTCTTCAAACCTTGCTCGCAACATTAATTTTACATTTTTAGCAAATTTTGTAAATTTGGCGTTATCCAATTGTACCAAAGCCCGCAAAGCACTAGATTGCTTCTCACTCAAAACCAAATTCATGTGCCGTACACCGGCGGCAAAGATTAGTTTTATTCTTATAGATTGGGTAAATTATACTCAACTCTCCTAAGGTTTTTGACAATTATAGGAACCTCTCCTGTAGTTTCAATAATTACAGAAATCATTCTTACTGTTATTAAGATTCTCCCACCATTGATCTTCTATTAATTTATTTAACAGAATATGATGATATCATGTTGATGTCATGTACTATAAGTTAAAAATTCCAAAATTGCCCTTATATATTGAAATAGTAAATTTCACTTACCTCATTTTAAAAAATTCTAAATTGTTAAGACAAGCATATATATATTAAAATAACCAAGCATTACCTTATCTTAAAAAAAAAAAAAAGAGCTAATAAATTGATCACCATTAAGCCTTATACTAGATTAAATACAGTCATTTATTTGAAAATTATGAAACAAAGTATAAAAGATGTTTTATTTTTTTAAAAAGACCACCAATTTTATAAATAATTATTTTGAGAAATTAGCGTTTGAATAAAAATTAAAAAATACATATAGGTATTTGATTTTTTTTTTCCCCGTATGAAAAATACATATTTGGAGAAATTATGGTAGCGTTTGGTAGAATTTTCTAAATATGATTTGAGAATAAAGTTGCATTTTGAGTTTGTAAGTTTTGGAATTATGATTTGAGTGTGGGAAATTTGTTTGGTGAAGGAGTTTTGAATTGAGGGGGGAATTTTTGATATGACATATGATATTTGATACAAAAACTTACAACTCATAACCAAACACACAAACTCAAAATTCTATTCAAAGCTCATAAAAAAATTTAAAAAATTCCAATTTTTTTTATTTAAAATATAAAAAATAACAGGTGCAAATTGTATAAATTTTTTTTTAAAAAAAGCATTGCTCCGGTCAACTGGGTAGACATCAGGGAGGACGACCGGTTAGCCCAAATTTTTCCGGCTTGGAAAGAGTTTTCAAAAGTAGGTGTGGAATTAATTTTTGAAAACTCTAAACAAACAACACACTCAAAACAATGGGTGAAAATATGTTTGGAGAGTTTCTCCAAACACATCCCTCTCTTTCCATTTTTTTTATTTTATTTTTTTCATTTTTCTTTCTATTTATTTTCTCATTCATTTTTTCATAGTGTCAAAGCTGCAAATAACAACACCATATAATTTATTATTATTACTATTATTTGTTCTCTTCTCTATGTTTTTTCCTCAATTTTTTCTCTTTCATCAATGTTATCTAGCATCACCCAATAACATAGCAACTTACGAAACATGAATTTTTCTTTTGTTTTGTAAACATATTTGTGTATTCAAATTTTTTTTTAAAAGAAAAATAAACATAATAACATTTCATATTTATAATTTAAAAATTGACTTGTAAAAATTATCAAATGTTACCTCATAAATATATATATCTATATAAAAAAAATTATCATTTTATCTTTTCACATTCCTATATTATTCTCAAATTTTAATTATCATTAAAAAAAAATGTCAATATTTCTCACCTTAATAATAAATTTTTTTAAAAAAAATATAAAACTGAAAAAATATTTAATCACGTTAAAATAAATTAAAATTAGACGATAGGGAATGAAAGATAAAGAAATTATTTTAGAATAATAAACTATTTAAATTTGCATTTCTTACATTACATCTGATCAAAATAGAATTTTACTTGAAGAAATAAATTATTTGAAAATAATAAATTACTCAAATAATTTGTAATGTATTACATCTAAAATCTATATCTCCATCTTTGTTTCTTTCATTTAAATTCTTTTTATTAAATTAAATCTCAAAATTAATTCAAATAAGAAACATGGATATTCTTAATTTCATTAATGGTTTTTGTTTTTTTTGAATTTTTTTTAAACTTGTAAAAGGTCAAAACTTATAGTGGAAAAAAAAATACAAAGTCAAAAAAAAAAAAAAAAAAAATTGTGAGAAATAAAATGATAATTTAATATATAGGTAATTAAAATTAAAGGGTATTATGGTCATTTGTACAACCAAGTTAATACTGTTTGGCTTAAATTAACGGGAGGGGGAAATCTTGACAATGCCAAAAAAAGTAAGGAAGGTTTTTGTAATTATTACAGGGGAGGTCCTTGTAATTGTCAGAAATCTTAGGGGAGGTGAGTGTAATTTACCCTTATAAATTCTATTTGGGAGATTAATTAGGAAATCTGTTTTCAAGTACTTTGTATTCCTATAAGTCCTATCATTTGGACATTTGATCCATCAAATATGGGTAATTTTACTCTTACAAATATTTTTTGAACGCTTAACAACTTGGTTATGTGAACATTCATACTTTACAGTGTAAACATTCACATTGACAATGTGAATATTCACATCACGACGGATATATGAATAAATGTCCCATTGCATTTTTTATTTGATAATAGTTTTTTATTATTAGGTTTAGGTTTTCTCTTCTATATAAATAGAGATGAAGCCAAGAATTGACATGCATGCCTGATAGATGAGGATATGGAAATTGTATGAAGTTGAGTACATGGGTTTTGAGAATTATGAAAAGAATTCAAGATAATTTATGAGGTGGACCATGATTTTGGTCAATTGGTTCCAAATTACTCATGTCCTAGTGTTATATGATGTCCTTCCATGCTTTTGTGTCAAAAATGTGAGTTTTGCACCTTTGAATGTCAAGTTTGAGCTTCAAGAACAATTCTGGAAATTCCAGAATTTGGCATGTCCGCTCGAGCGGGGAAAGGGCTGCTCGAGCGTGGAATGTTGGTTCCCAGAACTTTTGCAGACATTGGTGTCTGGTCGAGCGGGAAGATTCACGCTCGAGCGTCAAGTCATGTAGTTTGACATTCAGCTCGAGCGTCCGAAGTAACGCTTGAGCGTATTAATGAGGTAACCAGCACTTTTGTAGGCAAAAAAGGTCCGCTCGAGCGGGGAAACCTGTGCTCGAGTGGGGAGCCCTGTTTCTGAAATTTTGAAAAGATGTTTTGTGTTTCATTTTCTGTTCTCTTTCATTTCTAAGCACTCGTAGGCATGCATTGAGCTTTGTATATGACCTAAAAGGGACAAGAAAGAAGCCTAAGAGAAATAATAAGTTAAGAACGGATTGAATCGCTTATGACCCATTGTAATATGAAATGTGTAGGGTCAAGCGCAAGGGCAAATCCATCGGCGAAACACTATGAGTAATATCTTAGTAAAGATATTTTCGAGTATGTTACTTTCCAAATGCTACTTTTGTATAAGCTTCATAGATTTGTTGATTTGAAATACGAATGAGTATTCTATATGCCTAATTTTGTATAAGGCCGTTTGCCGTTTGATACTTTGATATATCTGAATTGGGCCTAAGGCCGTTGGCCGTTTAATATGTTCGAAATATCTGAATTGGGCCTAAGGCCGTTTGCCGTTTAATATGTTCGAAATATCCGAATTGGGCCTAAGGCCGTTTGCCGTTTAATATGTTCGAAATATCCGAATTGGGCCTAAGGCCGTTTGCCGTGTTTGATACGTTTGATACGTTCGAATTGGGCCTAAGGCCGTTTGCCATTTGATATGTTTGAATATAAAGATGGGCCAAAGGCCGTTTGAATATAAAGATGGGCCAAAGGCCGTTTGAATGAAAAGGGATCATGATCATGAATATGAAATACGTATAGATATGAATATAAAGAGAATGGGCCCGAGGCCGTTTGATACGCCTGATATGTCTGAATTGGGCCCGAGGCCGTTCAATATGTTTGAATTCGACTAAAGGTCGTTTTGAATAAAGAGTTGGTTAGACCAAAGGTCGTTTTGTATAGATGGACCCAAGGTCGTTTTATTTTATATAAGAATTGGACCTGAGGTCGTTTTGCATATGGACATGACGTGTTGGACCCGAGGTCGTTTGGCTTTGTTGAGATTTGTAAATCTGATGTGAATGAGAATAGTGGTTCAAATGTGTACATTATAAGTATGACTCGTTTATGAACGAATCTCATTCATTAACCTCTTTATTTTGATATTATTCACTGGGCGTTAGCTCACTCTTATTTATATGTATGTAGGTGAGCAAAGGGACGTTCAACCCCAGCCTTAGTGGAATTTAAGAAAGGAACCCGAGTTTGTGAAGTCAGCCCAGGTGCCTTACGCAAGAGGCTTTGTTTATGATCTTTTGTATATTTCTTTTGCTATTCCTATTGGTCATGATAGACCGTTTATGTGTATAAGCTTTTGGTTTAGCTGACTATGTGTTTGAATGATCCTGGGTATGCAAGATGTTAACTACCGATATGTGGTGTGGGTTATTATAATTGCTATATGTGAAATGTTTTGGTATGCCATGTAAGCATAGCTCATTGGACGAAAATTTTTAAGTTTGCTTCCGCATCTGGCCCCATATTATTAATTATTAATTGATATCAGGTTTGAGGCCATAGGTAATCTCATGATTACTGACCAGTTATGACCTTAATCTATAGGGGCGGGTTCGGGTTATGACACTTTAGTGATCAATGATGTAAAGGTTGAAGGATCACACCCTCTCTTATAATGAATGTTGGTTGATGTAATTATATGATGTTAAAATTTTCGGGCCGGTACAGTTTCTGTAATTATTGAAATTACAGGGGAGGTCCCTGTAATTGTCAGAAGCCTCAGGGAAGGTGAGTGTAATTTACCCTTATAAATTCTATTTGGGAGATTAATTAGGAAATCCTTTTTCAAATACTTTGTATTCCTACAAGTCTTATTATTTGAACATTTGATTCATCAAATATGGGTAATTTTACTCTTATAAATATTTTTTGAACGCTTAACAACTTGGTTATGTGAACATTCATACTTTACAGTGTAAACATTCACATTGACAATGTGAATATTCACATCACGAGGGATATATGAATAAATGTCCCATTGTATTTTTTATTTGATAATTGTTTTTTATTAGTAGGTTTAGGTTTTCCCTGCTATATAAATACATGTAACTTTTATTATTGGGGAGAACTTTTGGAGAGAAAGAAGATGACGGCTAGGGTTTTAGCATTCAAGTTTCTTGTAAGTTTTATTTTAATGGTTAATATTTTTATCTAATTATGAGTAACTAAATTATTTACTAAGGTTTAAGATGAAACCTCATGTTTCATAATAATTAAATACATAATCTGATTGCATGTTCCAACTATATGGTTTAATTGATTAATCATTCTTGTCTCATTATAATTAATTCATTAGATTTTGGATATGAATCTAATGGTGTTTCTTTCATGATTTGAAATTTATTGATTAATTATTTTACCTTGATTATTATTTTATTAAATTCAAATATTGGGTATTTATGGTGGTTTGTGTAAATAGATACATTGGATGATTTGATTTTGAACATTTATGCGAGGAAGAATGTACATAAGATAATTATTTTAAAAGAGCTTAACGATAATATTTTTCATAATAATTGTGATTGATTTCTAAAATTATTGTGAAGAGAATTAAGGAATTCAGTTCTGGTGCTAATTATTATATTCGTCTATTCAATTATTTCATTGTTTATTTAATTATTTATTTATATTTATTGCATTTTTAGATTTAATTTCAATCAAATTGGAATTTGTTCACTAGATTATGGTCTATTTAACTTTGAAATTGATTAGTTTTCTAAAAATCATAAGTCTCTGTGGGTTCGACCTCACACTCATTAAACTATACTATTGCACAGTTCGTGCGCTTGCAAGTGTAATTAAAATTGACACATCAATGTTTTTGGCACTGTTGCTGGGGATTTATATAAGAAAATTGATTCAACTTGAATTGAAAGCCCCTTCTACTAGTTATAATTAGGATCCAATTATTAAAATAAGAATAAAAAAATTTTAAAAAAAAGTGGAACAGTATTTCTTAATAAGCAATATCTAAGTAATAATAAATATAAAAAAAAAAAAAAAGAGTTTCGAACATAAAAGAGTTTCAAACGTGTTCATAGGGCTTAAGCAGCATTGTTTATTCATCATCCCCTTTATTCCTTTGATTCTATATATTAATTTTATTTAGTCTCGGCCTCCCTTAGAATAGCGAAAGCTGTGTTTTGGAATTCTCGAAAAGTCACAAACAGATCCAATTTATTTATTTATTTTAGTAGACTTGATCATTTATTTAGTTATTTATTATTCTTATTATTACTACTATTGTTATAATTTAAGAAAATAAACTAAAAGACCATGAATTTTGTCAATCATGTGTGTTCTTTGTGGTAGTCTAATGCATACAACGCAAATGTGTCCCTCTATGGGATATTATTTTGACTTCCAGAGATATGTAGTCATAGTTGGCAAAATCTATCTGATTTCTTGTGGGGGCAAAACCAGCCTTTTATGAATGTATGTGGGGAACCGTACCAATCACAAAATCATTTTTTTACCAAGTTTTCAGAGTCCTACATACCCTTATCCTACTTACCTTTTGCAACCCACTCATCAATTACATCCCAATTTATTCTCTAGTCCTCAATCCAATTTTTAGCCTCCTGCACCCCAGCAACAAAATCAATCTTTAGAGGACACTCTCAAGGCATTCATCCAACTCACCAATCAAACCATTACGGAACTTAGAAACGCCAATCACTTAAACATGCAATGTAATGCAGAACTAAGAGAAAATCAAATGAGAGATTTAGTTGATTTAGTGTTTGAGAGAGAGGAAGAAGAATGTCACAGGTTTGAGAGAGAGATTGAGAATGAAGTGGAAATTTTAGAGGTGAAGGAGACGGACATGAGGCAGCTAGAGGAGACCCAAAATTCCCTGTTTGATCATGAAGTTCAGGACTCAAATACTTCCCATCTTAACATTAAATCCCCTTATAGGAATTTCGTTCCCAAAGCTCCTTTTCCCCAAAAGTTAGTAGGCCCTCAGTATAAGGTCAAAACTTGGCGAAATTTTTGAAGTGAACCATCTTCCACTGTCTTCAACACCACCAATTCCATCCATAGTGTAGCCGCCTAAATTGAAATTGAAACTCTTATCAGATAATATTAAGGCAGACATTTTTCCATCTTCATTATGTAACCACGTACTAGATCTTGAGTTAAAACCTCTTCCACCTGATTTTAAATTTGAAAATTTAGAGAAGGTAGAGACAACTGACTCAAAGGTCATCAAATTGAAGGAGAAGGAATAAGTGGTGAGATTGAAAACTATAGAGGTGAACATACGTGGGATTTCATTGTTGGTGATCTTTTAATTTCGACACACAAAATTTGTTTGGAGATGGTGATCTTTAAGAACATATTCCCTTGGTATACAAATTCTTTACATGGTGTGATTAAGATAACAATTTTGACTTAATTGTTTGATCAATGAAGAAAAAACTATTAGTTGAGTTAAATTATTTTAATTGGGAGGATCCATTGATTATAAATTACAAGAAGCAAATAAAAGCATGCATGTGAATTGTCGTACTTTGTTTTATTTTATTTCTATGTTTTCTTTTGTTTTTTGGTACCTAATAATTTTGCAGGCATTGTCCTTGATTTGAAGACTTTGCGCTTTGTAATGCCCCGAAATAATTGCTATAAACCATCCACAATATTTAATTACATAACAACACAAGATGAAGTAATTATCGTTCATTTATCCCAATTACTTGTACAAGAGGATGACATATGCATATATAAATTCACAAGTTTAACCCTGAATCTATAGCATATGTTACAACAAGAAGTACGGTGCGAAGGTAAAACAGATAAATGAATGCCCTAAAGGCTTACAACTTTTTAAGACAGTGCTTGGTTACAACAAAAGTGGACTTAAGTCCAATACAGTTAAAGCCCTTGGCTTGTACAAAAATAAATACAGTAAATACACAACAAAAACTGTTGCTCCAAGTCCTCCCAAGCTATTGCCTTGGCGGAGGCATATCATCAGCACCTGAAATATTTTTCCCACATAGGGTGAGCCAAAGCACAGCAGAAGTAATCCAACACAGTGTATGAATCTTAACAAAGCTATAAAGTGCCAAAACATGTTACATCTCTTTCCAAAACCATGCAATGCCAAATTGATATCAGAGTTCATAAATCATTTGCTTCACAATAGAAATTAGGGCAGTGAATCACACTCTGGGAATCTCAAAACCAATACAACCTTTCACAGAAATTTCGTCCGCGAGAAACTGTAAACCAGCACCCATGTAAACGTAGGTTGTACAAGCACTACTATTGTCATTTTATGGATATTCCGTTTGTGAGATCGGCACCCATGTATACGCGCGGTTTTTGGGACTTTCATCCTAGACACAGGCCAACTTATTTGATATAACAACAATTCCTCCCCAGATTCACCCTTTTTCTCAAAAAAAAAAAAAAAAGAAACATTTTTCACGAAATAAATATACCACAATGCTCAATGCAAATGGATGAGAAAATGGTTTCAATTATCCTAATTCACACCCAATTTCTACAACAATCATAACTGTCCTCCACCGATAGCCCAAAACAGATATTTCTAAACAAATAAACAATTATCAGTAAAGATAAATTCTCCAAATTTTCAAGAGGTGAGTGATAATATATATCTAACTCCACCATCCTCATCAACATGATTCCAATTTCATAATTTCAATATCAATCTCATTATTCATATAAAATCAACATTTAAGGCATTTAGGGCAAAACCCCTTTCTTTCCAAAATCAATCGCAAATATCAAAATCAACCCTTCATTCCCAACTCAACATTATTTTCCAAGTCAAAATCATTTTCAAGGATTCATTTGAAAAACCCCTCTTTTGATTTTTACCTAAACTCTAGATTTGTTCCAAATCTTCCAAAATCTCAATATTGTTTAGAAATAACAAATAACTAAGTTAAAACTCATAAAAAGTGTAGAGATATCCCTATCTCAAGCTTAGAAGATGAGCGAGAGAGTGTGAGAAACTCAAAGACGCCAAAAATCAACTTTGCTCCGATTAGAATGAAGCCCTCGCTAAGCTCTACCTTTTTAACAAAGGGACACGGGGTGAAAAGATCGACGGATCTAGGTGTATTCAAGGGAAATAGTTGAGTTTTAGAGAGAGAATGAAAGAAATTAGGGTTTTGAAATGTTTAGAGAGAGAGAAATGAAAAAGTGAATAAAAAATGGTTGTTTACGAACTGATATATGCACAGGTTGCTCGAGAAAGTAGTGTCGCCCGAGTGTCCAGACAAAATAAGTTTTACCGCTCGAGTGCAAGAAGTTTCACTCGAGCGTAGAATACAAACTCCTAGTAGTTTTACAGACAAAGGACCGTCGCTCGAGTGCAAAAAGCTTTGCTTGAGCGAAGAATACAGACTTCCAGTATTTTTGCAGACCTGCAAAAGTACTGGAGATTCACAAAGACCGCTTGAGCGCAAGAAGTATCGCTCAAGCGAAGGAACAAAATTCTGGGCAACAACAGTTTGAAAAACAAGCTACCAACCTGTTCCAAACGTAACCAACACGTCCCAAAAGCCAAACTCAAAGAGAGATAAGGGGAAACTAGACATGGATAACTATATAAGATAGTGAAACCCAGATCCAAAGCATCAAATGAGTCGGGTCCAAACCGGAATCGCTATACAGTTTCAGGCAAGGTTTTAAAAAGCGGCCACAACCGTTACATAACGCCGTTACGTAACGGTTTTGGTGGTTACCGCCACCTGTTACGACCGCTTTTATAGTGTGATTGAGATTCACAGGTGTGTCGGCCGTAGCGGTTGTAACGGTGCCGTAACGGCCTGTTACGCACCGTTACGTAACGGTTTTGAACTGTTTCTTTCAAAAAAAAACAAAAAACTGAAAATGGGGAAAGAGGGATAGAGAGAGAAGAGGGAAGATGGAGTAAGAAATAGAGAGAGAAAAGAGAGAAGATGATGAACATGTTATTGATTTGTTAAAGCTGTAAGACCTATGCTATTCTATTCAGCTGCTATCACTCAACCATTTTGTTTGTGTGCGTCTATCTATATATTGTTTGATAATAATAATAATAATAAGTGTGGTCATTATCTATTTATATATATATATATATTTAGGCTATTATTTATTCTTTTACTTTTGTCATTGTTTAGTGATTGATTTTTTTGTAAAATATCAAGAAAAATAACACCTATAATTATATATTAATAAATTTTTTATACATGTCAATTTTTTTTGATTAGTTTATTTTATTTTTATTTACTAGTTATCCAAAAAGAGAATGAATATTCAAGTGATCCAAACCAAAAAAAAAAAAAAAATTATAATTTATTTTTTAATTTTTATATGATTACATTAGCATGTATAATTTATTTTTTAAAACTATTCAAATTAAAAGTTACATATGCTTCCACAAGTATAATAATTAAAAAAATAATTTTATACATCTAAATCCAATAATTATTTTTTTGTTGGCACAAGCATAATATGGATTTATGACTTATAAAGTCATTAATTATTAAAATAAAATATAAAAAACTCAGTTTATGGTGATTTAAAAATATGAAAAATATTGGATCATATTTAAAAATTTACAAAAACTTATCAATATTTATTTTAAAACCCAATAAATATGATTATGGAAAAAAAATATGCGTATCAGTAAGTTTTTTTTAAATTGTAAAAAAAATAAAAAAATTCATGGTTCTAGTTACCGCAACCATTACGCTATGGCCTTTACACCCCGCAACTGCAACCGCACCACCGCCATCGTTACGGTGACCGCAACCGCTTTTCAGAACCTTACTTTCAGGTGATATCTTACATCTCATTTTCCTTTATCTTCATAGATTTTACTTGTCAACATTGCGGACAATGTTTAATTTAGGTTTGGGGGTAAGGGGAGGTTAATAAATCTTGAATTTATGTGACTGCAAGTTTTTTTTTTTTTTTATTAAAAATAAAATTTGTCTATACTCATGGTATTCTTTCCTTTGTTGCATTTGGTGATTGAACTTAGTTGTGATATTTTTGTTGCTTTAGCATGAGAATTGGATGAAGTTTATTTTACTAGCCTCTTTGTTAAAGTATTTCAAATATTCATCTCTGGAAATTATTTGCACTGCACTTTAGCCACATAAATTCAGTTTTAGTTAATGGGTAAATATGACTTGGAAATCTTGAAGAATAAAAGTGGACACTTTTAACCCTTGTGAGTTCTCATGCCATTATTTCTTTGGAGGGTTATTATACATTTACTCTTAATTCTTTTTGTTGGAAGCACATTATATTGTTGATTAGTCTCATTATTCTTTGTTTTCGTTAAATACTGAGAATGCATTGATTTATTATCATACTTTTACTCCTTGAGATCATGAACATTGGAAGAACCATACCAATTCTTGAGAGATGATTCTAGGCCATCTTTGATTTTTTTGAGCCTTTTATATTTCTTCTTTATTTCATTAACCACTAGACACCCTTTTGAGCTTTTATTTGGCCTTTCTTTGTTGAACCTAATACCCAATGTGTTTCGAGATTTGTTGAGATTATTATGTTAAGGAAAAGGGCAAATAAGTTTGAATTGGAAATTTAAAAAAAAAAAAAGAAAAAGAGAAAAAAAAAAAAAAAAAAAAAAAGGAACTCAAAGGAAAGGAAAAAAAAAAACAAAAACAAAAAAAAGATGAATATAAAATAAAAAAGAATGTTGAAATTGTGGCAGGAATGAGTGAATTATTTGCACTAATGCCCTAGTTTATTTATTTTTATCCCAATAAATTCTCTATCATTCATTTTTATTTGTTCACCTTTACCCTTTATTTTATATTACCTTGACCCGTACATTATTTACAACCCAAATAAAAGTCCTACTTGATCTTTGGAGTGGTATGATTTGTATGTGGACATGATTTAAAAGTGTGATGGTGTGGTAATTTTAAATTCTCAATATTTGACATTCCTTTCAAGAGACTATATTTATTCTTTTTTATTAGCATTCTTTTTCAAAGATCTATTATGCGAGATATTTTGATTTTGACTTACATTATTCCGCTAGCATATATATATTGAGGGTAATTTTGCACCTATTTCAGAGTGATTTATTTGTTGAGTGCATTATTCGGTGAGATTTGAGTCAGAGCATATTTCTAAAAGAAATTTGAGTTATGTTCTACTTTGAGATTGAAATTGTATTTGTGCTGGCTAAACTTATTCACACACTCCAGATTTTGAATATTGTGGGATATCTTTACTTGTTGCTAGTATTGGTTTTTCTGTTAAGGTGATGGGATTCATGGCTTTACACTTGAACTGGTTGTATGAGAATGAAAGAAAAGTATTGAGGATAGTTTTTGAATTTTGTAGGTATATTTACTGCAAACCCTCACAAGACTATAACTCATCCACTAGGGGTAACCTAGGAGTTTAAAGGCTTGTTGCATATGTTAAATGCAATCAATAGACCTACAAAAGTGGAGTTCATTTTGTTTGTTTTTAATTTTTGCTTTGCATGAAGGGTTGAGTTTGTATTTCCATTTAAATTACATATATCAAGTAAATTATTGTAGACTTTTGAAAAGAAATTCCGCATGGGAGCTCTGCTATTAGAATTGTACGATTCGCGATTTGAATTGTATGATTCAATTTGATTCAGTGGGCAATCGATACGAATAGGCTGTGTGAATTGCAAATAGTTATGAATCGTAGGTGAATCGGTGAACCGAATCGTGAACCTTGAATCGATTCGATTCGCTAAAATCAATGTTTGGCTTTCTTTTTTGATTTTGTATTGTTGGAAAAGGGTTCACACAACCTTTTTAAGGTCTTTAGAATTATGTATGCCATGTTTTGACTTTCTCCCTCCCTATTTACTCTCAAATACTCAAACCTTAAGTACAAAAAAAATGAACATTCTCTCTCTACAATATTCTAGGTGTACATATTCAATTTTATCTAAGTACTTGCATTTACAAAATGAATCTTTTGAAGGCATCAAATGAGATTTTTGAAAAAGTTTGAAGATTTTGGTTTTTTAACCTTGTAAAAAGTTAAAACATTATTGTTGAGTTATTGTTACTTGGAAATTGAAAGTTTGTTTGTTTGTTTTCTTTACTAAGAATGGTTGATAAGAAATAGTATCTAAAAAGGAAAATGTGAAGTGGTAAACATGAGAACTCGTGTTAATTCTTACCCAAATCATATGATCATCATTTAAAACAATATTTTCATTGATTTAAATCTAAATATTTCATATTTATTAGATATATTAAATATCTAAGTGTGTAGGTATATTTTCGATTCACAATTTGAATTCTGATTTGACAACTATGCATGGGAGTGACAAAACATTAAATCGATTTTTTTCCATTAATTTTCATAAGTCAAATACAAAGATTCCTTGGTTGATTATTAGATTTCTTTGCGGGATTTCTTTTTTTTTGTTCTTCTCTCTCTCTCTCTCTCTCTCTCTCTCTCTCTCTCTCTCTCTCTCATTGCTTATAATCAATCTGGTAAATCTCGGGTTTGATTTTTGATCAGTTTTGATACGATGAATTTAGATTTAGGATTTGATTTGAATTCAAGAGCTATTGTTCAGATCTAGGGTTTTTATTTTGCCTTCTTTATTAATTTCTTCTAATTTGTAACTGATTCTTGGTTCCTGGTTGAAATTGAAGAAAATTGAGGTATCATACTCTTTCTCTACATGTGTATATATGAACATAAATATAGTTTCATTTATATAGAATTGTTTTCTTTTCTGATTTGTTGATTTGAGATTTTGTTTTTCAATTTTACAATGTTTCGGGCTTACTTTGCTTCTAATTTACATTGGGACATTTTATTAATGCAATTTTTGATGGTTGTCTTTTTCATATGTTAAGCACTTTTTTATTATTTTTTTTGTCAATTGGTGTTATATGATTTGTAGCTAATGTCTGTTGGTTTTGGATCCTTAACATTTGGAAACATTTTTTTGGGGGGTTTCAATCAGGGCTGTTTCTATATGGTAGTTTTGATGCTTTGAATCCAATTTAATTAGGTGTTCATGAAATTTATGGAGGCAATTCTCTTATTTGGAAACATGTTTTGAGTTTTAGATGGTTTTGAAAACAAATGCAAATGACAAGCGAAAGTAACAGTTCGATTTGCTAATAATATTTGTATTTGAAGCTGT
Source organism: Camellia granthamiana (assembly GCA_036172215.1). Classification (NCBI taxonomy): domain Eukaryota; kingdom Viridiplantae; phylum Streptophyta; class Magnoliopsida; order Ericales; family Theaceae; genus Camellia; species Camellia granthamiana. The sequence continues at coordinate 56,524,279 of CM069916.1, read as the reverse complement.
TTAGTTGCTATATATACTCTGTTTTCATGGATCTCTTGTATTTGTTGTCAAATTTTTGTGCTTATTTATTCAACTTCTTGTTTGTGGTCTGGATTTCACTTTGAGCAGCAGTCAAAGTAAAATATAATCTGGAAATGTGTGTATATTTGATGGTGTGTTTGTTTCTGAATAGTCTGATTTGGGCTTATCTATATTTATGGACCACCCATTTGGTGTTAGTACTTGAAATCTTTATGCAACATAAAAGGGTTTTAAGAAATGGAAAGGCATGATGTGCTTCTTATTTGGTCAATGAGTTACAGGTTTTGAGAATGAAGTGTTTTTGGTTGGAACTTTTATTGTAGTGTGTAGAGAATTAGGGGAGGGTAACTTTTGTCCTATGTTGAACTCTCTTTTTTATTTTTATTTTTATCATTATTGGAAAATGTTTGAGACTCACAAAAAACTCACACAATTTAACCCACAATGATGTGATATAAAATTTGAATTTGAACTTTAAACTTTCGCTTGTCATTTGAATTTGATCTTTCAACTCCATATAATTGTGCTGAATTATTATTATTGAGTATAATTTCTTTGTTTATTATATTGCTTTAGTTTATTATGGCTGCTTATTATTGTCACATTATTGGGTTGTTGGTTGTGGTGGTTATCATATATATTTAGCCATGGATATGGATCAAAAAGGGCCAGGGAAGAACGAGAGAATGTGGACAGATGAAGAGGATAGAGAATTGGTTTATGCTCTTTTTGACATGATCAATACAGGAAATCACAAGGCTGACAATGATTTCAAGTTAGGCCTTCTTGGGGTGCTTGAAGGAGTGTTGCATGAGAAGTTGCCGGGGTGTGGAATTAAGGCTAAGCCACACATAGAATCTAGGGTCAAGACATTGAAAAGGGACACTGGAACTGTGTTTGATATGGTTAACGGAGTGGGCTGCAGTGGATTTGGATGGGATTCCAACACAAATATGGTGGTTGCTGAAAAACAAGTTTGGGATGGCGATGTGCAGGTATTATATTACCTTGAATTCTCTTAATTTCTTTCTTCCTATCAGTGGTGCCTTCCATTTATTTTCACTAGTCATTTGTTGCTGCATTGCAGAGTTATTGAGGTCTATAAGAGGGGCTGATTTGAGCCTACTAAATTATTTAGGCCCAATAGCCCAAGATTAGTGGGCCCGAATTTATCACAAGTCCAAGATTGGTGGGCCCGGATTTATCACCGTCAAACGGGCTGAATGGCTCTAAGCCTTGAAAGGGTTCGGATCCACGAACCTAGAGACTTACTCGGGCTCGGACTCGAAAGGGTATTAAGCAAGCCTAGAGATCCGAGGCACTAAGCCTCGAAAGGATTCGGATCCACGAACCTAGAGACTTACTCGAGCCCGGACTCGAAAGGGTATTAAGCAAGCCTAGAGATCTGAGGCACTCGGACTCGAAAGGGTTCGGATCCACGAACCTAGACGTCCGAAGCACTTGGCTTCGAACGGATTCAAACACAATCTAGAAGCCACTCCGTTAATGAGTCCCAGAACACTTGCGGGCTCGGAGCTTTCCGGGATCTACGCACCAGAACCATGGGCGTAATGGAGTCCGAACAAAGGACCCGATCCCGAGGACGGTGAGTGGAGATAAATTCACTCTTCGGTTAAACTAGCCTATACCCGGGTCGAGGTGGCACGATCTAGGGGGTCCCTGAGATTTGGCAATATTTGCGGCAGGGCGTTCTCTTGAACTACCCCTGACCCTGATGCGGCAGGACGTCTTCTGGGACTACCCCTGACCCTTTGGGATGATTGGGGATCATTGGTTAGGTGTGGCTAAGAAGAAGGGTTCGCCGAGGGGTTGATCTCCTCTTCGGGGTTTTCCTCATCCTCGGAGAGGTCACATCCTCGGAGAGGTCACCTCCTCGGACAAGGTGGTTAGAGAGAATATTTCCCATGTGCCTTGCACATGGGCTCCGTCTTACATCATGAGGTGCCTATAAATAGCACCCACCCATAGCTTTACAAGAGATGGATTTTGGAGGTTTAACTTTTGGGAAAGAACTAATTTCCCTTCTCCATTATCAACCTTGAGAGTGAAAGTGGGAGATCCATGGGAGAGCCTTGCCATTATTCTCTCTCTAGCCATTTTGCCTTCTTCTTCACCCAATCTCTTATCTCCATCATCTCATTTACTCTTGTGTTCTTGAGTTGAGACTATTGAAGAATCTAAGCCTCTCACATTTCTTCTAGAGAATTCGAAATTGTTCTTCAAGGATCTTCGAATTTTCTAACTACTTTCTTGAACCCTCTCATACATTTGGCGACTCTGCTGGGGAGGCGGATTGGTTAATGGTTTCAACGAGATCTGGAACTCATACAACACCGACAAAAATGGCAGATAATGAGACTCATCAACAAGGCTCTTCCAATGGTGGTGATGAAAGGACTCAAGTTCAAAACTCACCTCTCATCCTTGAAGCCATTCAAGAACTCCAACACACTCAACAAGAGATTCTCACAACCCTTCAAAATCTCACCCATACCATGTTGATGATGGGTTCGAATTTCGCATCACCAGTAACAAATAGAGGTCAAGTCGGCACTGACAAGCATCAACAACTTCATGGCAATGTTGGAAATGGTCAAAACCATCAAGATCCACCCCAAATTCTTCCTGAAGTTGTACAAAATGGTGTGCAAAATCACGCACCTGGAGGATCAAACCATAGTCTAGCAGCGGTTGGAGGAGTTTCCGGCGTGATGAATGGTGTTCCAACAGCTGTGGAAGTTCAAAGAAGGCCTATAGAAATTTCTCTACAAAATGGTATTCCATCCATGCCTAATTTTGTTCCACCGATTGTAAATTCTACTCATGTACCGAGTAGGTCTCCTTTGGCGCCGACAACAAATTTGCAAGCACAACCCGGTATAGCGGCCCCGTGCGGTGGACTTTACGGGCCTCAATTCAATGTCCCATCACCAAATGGCATGTCCATAGGTGCCGATGGCCAATTTCATCATGTGTCTTCACCGATGGTGAATTCTCAACACCCGAATGGCCAAGTCGCTCCAAGCTCAGTCTTCGGCTCTACAAGCCAAGTTCCGGGAATACCACCATCAAGTTCTCTCCCTCAACAATTTCTCACCCTTGCAGATGTGCAAGCCATGTTCGAGCTAGAACGGAGCAAGAAAACTTTACCCTCTTTGCCTGATCCGGATGTCAAGCCATCATACCCTATCGAGATGTTGAGTTATCCATACCTGGAGAGGTACACGGTGCCGAAGTTCATCAAATTCGATGGCAAGCAAGGAAATGCTCGAGAACATGTTGTGCGGTTCATCGAGACTTTAGGGATTCATGGTTCAAATCATGTCTTCCGACTGAGAGAATTCTCCAAGTCCCTCACCAACCGAGCATATAGTTGGTACGTTAACTTGGCCCCAAACTCTGTTCGAAGTTGGGAGGAGATGGTCAATAAATTCCATGCCAAATTCTTTCAAGTGGCCGAGAAAGTGACCACACTTACCCTGTGTAAGGAAAAGCAGCAGGAGGGTGAAGACATTCTCGAATATGTGAAGAGGTTCCAAGACAAAGCCGTGGACTGTCATGAGGCTGTGGAGGAAAGCTACTTGGTCCAAATCTGTGTTGAAGGGGCATTGAACGGGTACAAGATGCTTCTTGTTAATCACAAGCTACCCACCTTCTCGGTACTAATTGAAGCATCTCGGAACATCAACGTACCTCAGTTTCAGGAGATCGGGTTTGAGACTAGTTATAAAACCAGCTTCAAGTCATCCCGAGGACCTTTTGTCACTGCGGCTTCCGCGTCTTCTACCCGAAAGTCGCAGGAGGAGGAATTCAAAGGTCAGAAGAGGAAATACTGCGAAGATGACACTCCTTTTCCGTGTAGTGTTGAGGAGGTGAAGGCCTTAGTTAAAGAATGGGTGGCAGACGAAGAACTGAAGTTGCCTCATGTCGAAGAGCTTTTGCCGAAGAAGGACCGCGAGGGTCCTAATTATTGTATTTTCCACCGATCACTAGGACATCCTACAGAAAAGTGCCGGATGCTTAAGAAGATCTTTACAAAGAAAGTTGAAGCACATGAGATAGAGTTCAGAGAACAAGAGCCCCAGGATATCTTAGAAGACATGGCTATGATGGTGCATGATGGCCACAACCCGAGCAACTGGTGAAAGCTTTCCAAATGATCTTGCAACTCTAGGGGCAAATGTCAACATTCTGTAGAAGAAGTCTATCTATGACATTTACAATTTATATTTACTGCATTATCCAAGAAGTTCTATCTTTCTTATGTCATGAAGAATTTTATTTCCTCCATATTATGTATTTCCATTAGAAGTTATTTTCTCTACATTGTATATCTTCATTGTGTTATGTTGCTTGAAACAGTTTTCAATTTTTTGTTGCCCCTCAAAGAAGAAAGAGGAATAGTAGACTCAGTTACTAACCTGAAGGGAGTTTTCTTGATACAGTAGAAGTGTACTTCCACTCGGACCTCCGAAGAGCAGCCATGGCTTCCATCAATGCAAGCTTTGAGGGTCTTTCTTGCTGAAGTAGAGTGTGCGCATCCACTCGGACTTCCGAGGGACAGCCTTGCTTCTGCTCGGACTTCTGAGGGAAAGCCTTCCGAGGGACAACTCTTGCTCTCATTAGTGCAGGTCTGAAGAACAGCCATTGATTTCATCAATACAAGCTCCGAGGATCTTTCTTTTCAAAGTAGAGTGGACTCTTACTCGAACTCCCGAGGGATAGCCTTTGCTTCCATTAGCTGCCAAAGTAGAAGTGCGCATTCACTCGGACTTTTGAGGGACAGCCTTATTTTCGCTCAAACTCTCGAGGGACAGCCTCGGACTTCTGAGGGACAGCCTTGCTTCTGCTCGGACTTCTGAGAGACAATCTTTACTTCTGTTGGTGCAAACTTAGTAGACTCGGTTATCTTCCAGAGGAATCTTTCTTGCCAAAGTAGGGTGTGTGCTATTTTCGGACTCCCGAGGGACAGTCTTGCTTCTGTTCGGACTTCCGAGGAATGGCCCTTGCTCTCATTAGTGCGGGTTCTAAGGGCCCCGAGGTCGTGGATTTCAATCAAGAATTCATTTGCCTGAAATAGCAAAGCCAACAAACAAGAGTTCAAACAGTAATTATTCCAACATTCACAAGGATGGCGATGGATAAATTCACCAGAAACAACCAGCGAGTGCTCAATATTTTTCAATAGCTCTATTTGTATCAAAATCATCAAAGCACGGGCTCAAGTTTTAAATATCAGGAGGAGTGCAATGTCATGGTGTGTTTTTTTTTTATCTTGCAAAATCAGCAATGAAATTCAATAACCCACTGTTAAAGATTTATCTATATCCAGTCCATCAATAAAAGTCCCGAATCTCAAGCAAGGATTTGAAGATGTATATAATCAGAGCACTAGTTCAAGATTGTTTGCAAGCCTCAAGACTGAAATAAATTATCACCAGAATTCCCAAATTCGAAAATGTATCAGTGCATATTTATTTTGAGTACAAAAGTCCATCAAAACAATAAGAATGAAGGTGGGAGCTTCCACCAAATTCAAAGAGTTACTCACAGATTCACGCCAATGGAAGAAGAGCACGGCTGGAAGTAGTGGCAAGACCACAAATGTGAGCCAGATACACCTGAGGCCGATGCCGAGCTAAGCAGTGCTAGACAGGCCCACACACACGTCGCGTTGAAAGGGCAACGTGTGTAGTCGGCGTTGGAGATGTAGCTGAGTCGGCGTCGATCAAGATCAACAAGACTGAGCTAGGCCGGGCAGGACCACACACGTTGCATTGAGTGGGCGAACGTGCGTGGTCGGCGTCGGACAAGTTGAAGCCAGAAGCAACGCTGGTATCACAGAAGAGTCGGCAACCACACACGTTGCGTTGAGAGGGCGAACGTGTGTGGTCTGCGTTGAAACCGTCGAAGCCAGCAGTGATCGGAGCTGGAGCAGCGAGAGGCCGATGGGAGCTTGGGGCCACGGCGATGTAGTCGTGAGCAAGTAGAACAAAAATCTGGGTAATCCAAGCTCTAAACAAAAAATATATATGATAATCAATATATATATATTCCTGCCCAAAGAATTTCAAGACAAGCCTAAGAAAATTTTCAGTAGCGGCACCATCAAAATCCATGCAAACTGCACTTTCTCCATCTATGAAGGCATTGGTTGCAGATGAACTTTTAAGGCATCCAGATGTAGATGTGAAAGTTGCAGTTGCCTCCTGCATCAGTGAGATTACAAAAATTACTGCACCAGATGCTCCGTATGATGATGATCAGATTAAGGATGTCTTTCGGTTGATTGTATCATCCTTTGAAAATTTATCTGACAAGTCCAGTAGATCATATAGTAAGAGGACCTTGATTCTTGAAACTGTAGCCAAGGTCAGGTCATGTGTGGTGATGTTGGATCTGGAATGTGATGGTCTGATTGTCGAGATGTTTCACCACTTTCTGAAAGCTATAAGGGATTATCACCCAGAAAATGTATTTTCCTCCATGGTCACAATTATGTCTCTTATACTGAAAAAAAAAATGAAGATATTTCATTCGAGCTAATCTCTCCCATCCTAGCTAGTGTGAAAAAGGACAATCAGGAGGTTTTGCCAATTGCTCGGAAATTGGGGGAGAGAGTATTTAAAAACTGTGCTATAAAGATCAAACCTTACCTGATGCAAGCTATGAAATCTTTGGGACTTTCTTCAGATGATTATATCAAAGTAATTTCATCTATATGTGATGGAACAAATGGTGCTGTTGGAGATAATGATGGAGAACAGTTGACTGAGGTGAGCAAGTTGGCTAGGGCATCCTCAGAGGGGGCAGCTCAGGCTGATGAGAACAAGTTGGCTGTGGCATCTTCCGATGGGGCAACCCAGGATCAGATGACAAGAGAAAGTGGGACAGAGACTCGTCCTGAAGAAGATCATCCTGCTGTGGACGGATCTCCAAAATCAGTGATGAGTAATGGTGTTGCAGAAACTGGGAATGAAGACAGATTGGCAGATCCGAAGTCTTCAAAGAAGCAAGAGCATGCTCACCAGGTTGATCAGTCAGTTGATACTAATGTAACAAGCAATGCTGAACCTGCTGATCCAGACTTAGAGAAGTAATGAAGAGCCAAGAAAGCAGAAGCTCTGTTTCGTTGAAGAAGAAAGGAGCTGGATTGGTGCCTGTAGAAAGAGAGACCTGTGGCGGCTGTGCAAAAAAAAAATTGGTTAAGTTTAGGGTTTAGTGCCCTTTCTTTACATAGAAAATATGTGGTGTGATGGTAGAATATTCCCTCACAATATACCATTTATATTTGTCCATATATATGGACGGGTTTGTTGCCTTGACAAACAGGAAAAGGAAAAGTTTGATTTATGGCATTATTCTATTAGTCTATATATATATATAAAATATGCACCTGCAGAATTAAAAAAGTGGTTAGGCTTTTGATCTTTTTGGTTTCAAGAAAGAAAAAAGAATTGTTATTATTATTAATTTCTTGGCTGCTTAGTTGGTGCTTATGAATTAAATGTCAAGGTTTGGCTGGGGGAGAATGATTCAAGTTTTGATTTTCTTTCAAAAAAAAAAAAAAAAGATTATTAAAAAAAAAAAGAGAAAAAAAAAAAAAAAGTTATTCATTTATTTATTTATTTATTTATTTTTTATTATTATTGTTACTTGTCGATTTTATCTGTAAATTACGGTGAGCCCTCAGCTTTATTCATGGACTCTGTAAAGACCAAATATTCCCGAAGACGTAATGCGGAGCATGGCAGACAAGGTGAAATTATGCATGCCTGAGAAAATTACAATTTCTCATACACGCAAGGGGCAAATGTAAGAGGGGCTGATTTGAGCCTACTAAATTATTTAGGCCCAATAGCCCAAGATTAGTGGGCTCGAATTTATCACAAGTCCAAGATTGGTGGGCCCGGATTTATCACCGTCAAATGGGCTGAATGGCTCTAAGCCTTGAAAGGGTTCGGATCCACGAACCTAGAGACTTACTCGGGCTCGGACTCGAAAGGGTATTAAGCAAGCCTAGAGATCCGAGGCACTAAGCCTCGAAAGGATTCGGATCCACGAACCTAGAGACTTACTCGAGCCCGGACTCGAAAGGGTATTAAGCAAGCCTAGAGATCCGAGGCACTCGGACTCGAAAGGGTTCGGATCCACGAACCTAGACGTCCGAAGGACTTGGCTTCGAACGGATTCAAACACAATCTAGAAGCCGCTCCGTTAATGAGTCCCAGAACACTTGCGGGCTCGGAGCTTTCCGGGATCTACGCACCAGAACCATGGGCGTAATGGAGTCCGAACAAAGGACCCGATCCCGAGGACGGTGAGTGGAGATAAATTCACTCTTCGGTTAAACTAGCCTATACCCGGGTCGAGGTGGCACGATCTAGGGGGTCCCTGAGACTCGGCAATATTTGCGGCAGGGCGTTCTCTTGAACTACCCCTGACCCTGATGCGGCAGGACGTCCTCTGGGACTACCCCTGACCCTTTGGGATGATTGGGGATCATTGGTTGGGTGTGGCTAAGAAGAAGGGTTCGCCGAGGGGTTGATCTCCTCTTCGGGGTTTTCCTCATCCTCGGAGAGGTCTCCTCCTCGGAGAGGTCACCTCCTCGGACAAGGTGGTTAGAGAGAATATTTCCCATGTGCCTTGCACATGGGCTCCGTCCTACATCATGAGGTGCCTATAAATAGCACCCACCCATAGCTTTACAAGGGATGGATTTTGGAGGTTTAACTTTTGGGAAAGAACTAATTTCCCTTCTCCATTATCAACCTTGAGAGTGAAAGTGGGAGATCCATGGGAGAGCCTTGCCATTATTCTCTCTCTAGCCATTTTGCCTTCTTCTTCACCCAATCTCTTATCTCCATCATCTCATTTACTCTTGTGTTCTTGAGTTGAAACTATTGAAGAATCTAAGCCTCTCACATTTCTTCTAGAGAATTCAAAATTGTTCTTCAAGGATCTTCGAAGATCTTCGAATTTTCTAACTACTTTCTTGAACCCTCTCATACAAGGTCATTGTTATCTATGAACCTGATTTAAATAGTGTCATTATCATTGATCATAATGTGTTTCTTTCTATCCATGTCAAGTCAACCTTTGCATTGATTGTTAAACTCATGTTGAAGTTGCTGTTAGCAATGCTAGTTCTTGAATTTCATACAAAATGCATATTTTTTAAGAGAGCCAGCTATACATATCAACACAACAACCATATTAACATGCATGTTCTGTATATTCTTTTCAAACCCAATAAAATTTAATCTATAAATAATCAAAGCATGGTGTATTTAATGATTTATAACCAGATAGGACTGTAGGCATACCTGAGGTTATGAGTAAAGACTTTGAAGATCTGACCTGTTCTTAAATTCACTCTGATCAAGGACAGATTAAGAAACATTTAGATAATTGTCCTGCATCTTTCTTTTGTTCTTTCTCACCTGATCACTACTTCAGCTTCTTTTACTGGGAGCCAAACGGCTGTCCATGTTATTGAGGTACACAGTGGTTTCTAGATTGGTCTTTATTATCAACAATTAGCACACTATTTATGCTCATTGGAAGTGGTGGTCTGCTGGGTTCAGGAATGGGGGCTTTTTCCAAATTAAGCCAAATTAATAACTTAATTCTCAAACTAGGTCTAGTTTGGACGGAATTCTCAAACTAGACTAAAACGCTATTACAAACCACGCTTTCACTGTTCCTAGCACCCTTCCGCGGAAAATTTGTGAAATAGTAAAAGCGTGGTTACAAATCACGCTTTTAAAGAATTTTTTTTTTCTTCATAAAATGTGGTTCCAAACCACGCTTTATAAATTTTTTTGAGAAAACGTGATTTGGAATCACGCTTTCAATGCAAACTCACTCTTCTCTTCTCTTTTCTCTCTCTCTCTCTGACACGTGTTATCACACACACACACCAAACCACACACACCAAACCAATATAATTTTTAATATATATAAATTTTATTTTATAAAATTAAGACCAATATTAATATATATATATATAATTTATAATAGTAAATAATAATTAACTATATGAAATTAAGACCAATATTTTCAAATAATTTTTTTTCAAATAAATTTTTTTTTTCAATTAATTTTTTTTCTATTAATTTTTTTTTCAATTAATCTTTTATTTCAATTAAATTTTTTTCAAATATTTTTTTTCCCAATTAAATTTTTTTTCAATTAATTTTTTTTTAAAATTATTTTTTTTTCAATTATAATATGTGTGATCCCATTGTTATAAATAATAAAAATAAATATAAATATTTTAGGCCTGAACAAACATATTTTTTATTTTATGTTTTTAAACATTTTGTTCAAAGCAAACGCGTTTGTAATTTATGTTTTTTTAAAAATAAATAAAAACCAGTTTATAAAATTTTTGTAAACTTAAACAAAAAACGTAAACGTTACCAAACGCTACCTTAGTGTTTAATTAAAATTTATTATTTTTATTTTAGGGTTTAGGGTTTAATTCTTAAAATTTATTTATTTTTATTTTAGGGTTTAGGATTTATAGTTTAATTCTTAAAATTTATTTTAACTTCAATTTTATAAAAAAAATAAATTTTAAGAATTAAACTATAAATCCTAAACACTAAAATAAATAAATTTTATCTCTAAACACTAAGGTAGCGTTTGGTAACGTTTACGTTTTTGGTTTATCTTTACAAAAATTTTATAAACTGGTTTTTGTTTATTTTTAGAAAAACATAAATTACAAACGCATTTGCTTTGAACAAAATGTTTAAAAAATTTTAAGAACATAAAATAAAAAATATGTTTATTCAGGCCTAAAATATTTATATTTATTTTTATTATTTATGACAATGGGATCACACATATTATAATTGAAAAAAAATAATTTAAAAAAAAATTGAAAAAAATTTAATTTAAAAAAAAATTAATTGAAAAAAAAAATTATTTGAAAAAAAATTTGATTGGGAAAAAAAAAATTTGAAAAAAATTTAATTGAAATAAAAGATTAATTGAAAAAAAATTTAATAGAAAAAAATTAATTGAAAAAAAAAATTATTTGAAAATATTGGTCTTAATTTCATATAGTTGATTATTATTTGCTATTATAAATCATTATATATATATATTAATATTGGTCTTAATTTTATAAAATAAAATTTATATATATTAAAAATTATATTGGTTTGGTGTGTGTGTGTGATAACATGTGTCAGAGAGAGAGAGAGAGAGAGAGAGAGAGAAGAGAGAAGAGAAGAGTGAGTTTGCATTGAAAGTGTGATTCCAATTCACGTTTTCTCAAAAAAATTTATAAAGCGTGGTTTGGAATCACGTTTTATGAAGAAATTTTTTTTTTTTTTAAAAGCGTGGTTTGTAACCACGCTTTTACTATTTCACAAATTTTCTGCGGGAGGGTGCTAGGAATAGTGAAAGCGTGGTTTGTAATAGCGTTTTAGCCTAGTTTGGGAATTCCGTCCAAACTAGGCCTAGTTTGGGAATTTTGTTAATTTGGCTTAATTTGGGAAAAACCCCTCAGGAATGCACCAAATGAATTTAATATTATTATTATTGGGTGGTTGGTAGATTTCTTGGGAAGTCTAAAAGGCTTGATGGTTTATCCATACTCATGTATTTATATATATACAGATGTGATGAGGGTTGTGTGTGCTTTTGTGGGACAAAAAGCAGTGTGTGCAACGGTATAGCAACACTGCATTGTGTGTAGAGTGATACAAAAACATTTAGAAATTTTCGTAAAGAATCATTGGTGTGTTTGTTGCTGGAGCTATTATTGTTTGTCTAATAATGATGCTTGTGTTTGTATTTTAAACTTTTTTGATAGCATGATTCATTCAAGATCGTTGTTGTGAATTGAGTCAATTTCTCTAAGAATTGTTTCTATTTTACATCAGTGTTAAGCTAGTGAATTGTGTAACTTCAGCTCTTGTAAATTGACTAGTTTATTTTACATAGGTAGATTGATCTCGTTGCTTGAATTTTACTAAAATTAAAAGAATTTAAATTAAAATTTTGTGATCCATGATAGGTCAATTATTATGTTTTATCATTCATGTTTTATTCACATGACCACACTAGAATAAATTTAGTATAAATCAATTATCTATGCTTTGTGATGTCTTGTTATTAAAATTAAATATTGCTGCAGAGCCACAAGCGTGCTGCTCACTGGAAAAATAGGAGTTTCCCACATTGTGAAATGTTGTGCATCATCTTCGAGAGAGATCGTGCTACGGGAAAAGATGCGGTTACTGCTGAGCTGATAATGTCTTGGAGGAAGTGAGCAGAAATGAGAGCATTGACACACAAAATTTGAGTGTTGAAGAAATCGATACATTGTCAAATGCTTCCATCAACGATGAAGGAATCAGTAATAAAGGAAAGAAGAGGAAGAATAGTAGTGACAGTTCGGATGCCTTTCGTGAAGCAGCTATGATTATTGGCACCAAGATTGAAGAAGCAACAGATAAATTCAGTCGAGCACTAGGTGTGGATTTGGATATAGCTTTGAAGAGGGACAAAATCAACAAGGAGCTTTGCAAGCTTTCCAATCTATAGAGGGTTGAGGGCTACGGAGCCATGCTTGCTATAGCACGTGATCATGAGGTTACTGCTTGCTTCTTCACCTTGGAAGATGATGAGAAAGAATAATTTGTGAAGGCTTTACTATGTCCATTATTATTACTTTGCTATATTCATGTTTATTTCTTAGTTGATACTAGCTAATGTGTTGGATCTTGTTACTTTCTTCTTTTTTTTTTTTCGATGGATTCGATCTTCTTACTTGGATGATGCTATTTTGTGCATGTTATTAATTTTGAATTGTTGGGTGATTACTACTTGAATTTTGATACCGTATGTGATGTTTGAGTTCGTTACTTTTTGGGTACTAAATGATAATTTATCAAAACAGGTGCAAATCATGTGTTGTGTAGCTTGAAAATACAGGTCTTTATGTCCAAAATTTCTTAAATTTTTTTATTTTTAAAAAAAATTATGTATAAAAAATCATGATTGGGGTATTTTGTCCAATTTACTACAAATTTCATTTCATTCCAATCATCATTACATAGGAATTGGAATGGCAATTCCATTCTTACATTGATTCCTATGCTATTTCCAAACACCAGAACAGGAATGACTATTCATATCTCATTCCATTTCAAATCTATTCTTACCATCATTCCATTCCCATCTAGAACCATTCTAATCAACCAAACATAACCTAAGAGTGTAGCCTCCAAACCCAGCAATTTCACCACATCATAAGAATGGGGTATTTTGGCCAATTTATTGCAAATTTCATTCCATTCCATTCCAATCATCATTACATAGGAATTGCAATGACAATTCCATTCTTACATTGATTCCTATGTTATTTCCAAACATCGGAATAGGAATGATTATTCCTATCTCATTGTATTCCAAATCCATTCCAACCGTCATTCCATTCCCATCTAGCACTATTCTAATCAACCAAATATAACCTCAGAGTGTAGCCCCCAAATGCAACAATTTCACTACATCATAAGAATGTGAAACTTTGTTTCAGTTCATCACTTGCTTTCCCCTGTTAATGATCAATTGGAATTGTTAAAGCTGGAACAAACAGCCCACTATTATCTTTGTGTTTTGCAAGGTACAAAGTTGTGCACATCCAAGTCATCTGGTAACAGCCTAACAGGCAACGAACCTTGCTGGAAAATCCTAGCCAACAACAATGGGTGTTCTCCTCTTCCGCTTTGTACGTGCATCCTCCGCCCCCCTCTGCTCAGATTTTTTCCACCCCGTTGAGGAAGTGGAGTGGGGACGGGTTTTTCTTTCCTCGGCCCATTCTATTCGGCCTCACCCCAAGTATGCTTATTAAATATATTTATATGTGTAGAATATATATAATTTAATTTTTGTTTCACTATAGGAAAATTAAAACACTAAAATATTATACTTAATATTAATTTCTATTAATCTATTTTCTATCTTATATGTTATAATTGTTTTTAAGTATAAATTATTATCCACAATATACAATAGTACATATAATTTTTATTAATATTTTCATTATTGAACTTATCAAATTAACCCATCACTTGTCTCACACCCGCTACGCCATCGACATTCTCCGATTAGTCCTAACCTCGATATAAAACGAGACGAGCGTGGATCACAACAAATCTATCCCAAACCTAGGCTGTGACCATTCCTGTGAACGTCAGTTAATAGTTTATTAAAGATGGTGAGATAAGATGCTGAGTTCTTAGATCTACTGGCAAAGGTCTTGTATGGCGTGCACTTTGATTGGCTTGGAGCACCATCGGTCAATGGTGACTTGGTGTTCCAAGAGCACCCAATAATTTCTCCTTTCCTACCCTCCCTTTCTCGGAAAATAGAAATACTACAAACTCAAAATTATCTACTCAGTATCCAAAAACAAAAATTCATTTCATTCGTAGTTCATCAATTTAATCTGCACCACAATAGGGATGATTATTTTAGTCCGATCTGCGGAGACCCGCCCATACCCGTGCGAATGGGGCAGATTTTACCAGACCCGACACTTAAAAGTCTCACTATTTATATATAGAGGAAATATCATTTTGCCCTCCAAACTATCACGCATTTTTTACATTGACCCCATACTTTGATTTATTTCAATTTAGTACCGAACTTTTCACAAATTGATCAATTAGACCCCTGCCGTCACCTTCTGTCTACAATTGGACGGAATGTGCTGACGTGACATTTAAAATTTTAATTTACTCCCCAAACTATACCTTAAAAATCAATTTACCTCCCAAATTAAAATTCAATTTGCCCCCCAAACTATACTTTAAAAATCAATTTGTCCCCCACATCAGCACATTCCATCCAATTGCAGACAGAAGGTGACGGCAAGGGTCTAATTGATCAATTTGTGAAAGTTCAGGTACTAAATTGAAATAAATCAAAGTATGGGCGTCAATGTGAAAAACGCGTGATAGTTTAAGGAAGAAAATGATATTTAACTCTTATATTTATGGGAACAAGAGAATTTTTTAGTGTGTTAAAAATTTAAATAGTTATCAATTTTTTTAACTATTTAAAATGTGATCGGATATTCGCAAATATCCACGAGAGCGGAAATGAGTTTGAAAAATTCCATCCATAATGGGATTGGAGTGGGAGCAAGGGTAGGGATGGGTTTTTAAAACGGGGCAAGAGCGGGAGATGTCACTCACCTCAAAACGTGGCCACCACCCCTACACCACATATACTCCATATACTCTATTGTGAATAAATTAATTTTGGAAGTACAAAAAAAAAGTGAATAAACTAATTTTGGAATTCCAAACTTTCCTGAGGAAAAAGATTGTTCCACACAAATTTCTTAGCCCGACTTGTCCGAATTACGTCGCAGCATTCAAAATTCAAGAAAATTGACCATCTTTGCCTCCTTTATCTCTTTCTCTGAGACGCCTTTCCCTCTCTCTCTCTCTTTCTCTTCTCTCTCATCTCTCTCTCTCTCTCTCTCTCTCTCTCTCTCTCTCAAACAGATTCGGTGAATCAAACCGAAGCGGAGGTATAGTCATTTTTTAACACATTTGAGTTGGTGCTCACTTGTAGGAAGATTCCCGCTCTGAAGTAAAGTCTTTTTGGAGGTCAATGCCGGAGTCCACACCACCGCGCATCGAAAGCCAACTTCTCCCTCTCACTGCTCAAGTCTCTCTCTCCGCACGTCTCGGCGTCGGTATTCTCTCATCGCCGACCAAGGAAAAAGATCGAATCTCGCTCTCTCAGGTAATCCCTGACATCGCGAAACTAGGGCTTTGGGTTTTGGGTCTGGGCTTCAATTTCTGTGCAGAAGCGAAACTACGGTTTGGGATTCATTTGGTGTTATTTGGCAATTTGTGACTTATTTCTGTTTGATGTTATAATCATTCTCTTGGATTTAGTGGGTTCATAATGCTCATATTGTAGCTTGTTTAGTCTCTCGATCAATTTTAAGTACAACTGGATTTTATGTTGAATATTGGAGTTTCATATTATAGGCTTATGGAAAAAACCCTTTTATTTTATAAAACAAAAATAAAACTCAACAACTTTTAATCAAAGCCATTTTCTTTCATTTTGCTCAATTTTGGCTGTTTGTTATGTTTTTGTTGATGGAACCCCTTGAGTTGATCTTGGGGCATGTATTTATTGATTTTCTTTGGTTGATTGCATAGGTGGCTCAACCATTAGGCCAAATATTTTGAAGTGAGAATTTTATATGTTTTTTTTTTTTTTTGATAGTTTGATATCTACTTGTTTAATTACTATATATATATATATTTTGCTCTTTTGAGGATTTGAGTTGTGTTGTCTTGCCTTGAAATTTAGGTTCTTAGGGTGTGTGCACTATATGTTGTTCAATTATGAATGATTTTTTTGGGGGTCAATTTGGTAAAAAATTAGAGAATAATTAATTAAATTAAAATTTAGGTTGAATTCTTTTGTTGTCTGGTGGTCTGTATTGGGGTATAAGGATGTAAAGAATCAAATTTGGTACTCTTTGATGTTTGCTAATTTGAAACAAAGATAATTTTAAATAAGAACCTATTAACTAGGTGGATGCTATTGTCCTATTTAAGGTTTTTGTGGCTTGGTTGGTTAAAGCTATAAGGAATATCTCAATGTGATATTTAAGATGAGAAGACAACTGTCACACCCCGGATTTACACGGTCCGGCTCACGTGAATAAACTACCCACCGATGAACAGTAAATAACAACTCTTATGTAAATGGATATAATATAGTCTTACAATACATGTGTTTATCCAGTTTTATACATTCCTAAATACAACATCTAAGTCGAATGAATGTTCTGTAACTAAAACCATACACAAATGTTATAAATTAAATTGAATGCCCTGAGGCTTATATCAGACACAAGGGTGTAACCCTTACAAGAATGGCACACGGCCAATAAATAACATAAATGGCCCCTGGCCTACAAATAATTGAACCACCCTACACGGTTCCGAACACAACTTCACGTTACAATCCACATCCACACGTGTACACCTGAAAAACATTTTCAGTGACGTAGGGTGAGCATAAAGCCCAGTAGAGAATATTTCAAAAACTAAACATGCTCCACTAGCATAAATGATCGTGATGCAATACATATATACAATATGCCCAAATGTATTTTTAAATCCATTTGATTTCTCAACAAAATCCTGTCTTTCCAATTACCAAAACCTTAAGTTTAATCAAATCGTTTTCCAAGTTCAAATCATCTGTTTGATATAAAATCATTTTCCAAAAAACCAATCCAGGTATCTCAATACCAACCGGCAAAAACATTGCTAAATCAAATGCGACTACATCGCAGAACAAAAAGCAAATACATTGCTCAAAACATTTCCAAATGTCCTGTTCCAAAACCAACATAATAGTATGGGTAAATCTCCAAAACAAATACAACCTTTCAAAGAAATTTCGTCCGTAGGAAACCGTAAACCGGCACCTATGTAAATGTAGGCTATACAAGCGCTATTATTGCCATTTCACAGAAATTTCGTCCGCGGGATCGGCACCCATGTATACGCGTGGGTTTTAGGACTTTCACCATGGACACTCAGGCCAACTTATTTCAACGAGACAATACTTACTTTTCAGATTTACCATTTTATTTATCCATTTCAATAGTACAATACATGTAATTCAAAATATTATTTTTCTAAAACAATGTAAATGTTTCAAAACATAATGTGAGAATTTCCAAAACCTCTTTCCAAAACATATAGTTTCAATTTCCAAAATCCATTACATGCTTCGTGATATGAATGATTTGAATTTGCCTAATCCACAAGCAATTTCTAACACACGGCAATGTTAACCTCCACCGATAGCCAAAATAGTTATCTCTAATGTGATAGTTAAAAGATAACTATATAGATATATTTTTCCAAAAGAGTAATAACACCCATTGTTTCAAAATCCAACAATCATTCCCTTTCTATCTCTTTCCAACCAAACCACTTACCAAAAATAATTCTAACTCCCAAAACAATATCATTTAGGGTTTTCTTACAAATTGGGGCTTTTCTCTTTTAGAAAATCAAATGCAAGTTTATTTACCAAAAATAGATTTAATAGCAAAATCATAACTAAAACAACCCCCAATTTGTACAAACCCTCAAGCCCAAAATAACATTTCAAAATCAACCAAATGACTACCAAATATAAATAACAAAATATGTCACAAATATGCTACCGAACTCATATTGAGTTTAGGAAATAGACCCTTCCTCTTGAAGCGAAGAGGAGAACTCGGAAAAAAACTCAAAGTTGATGAAACAACGAAACTCTTGGATAAAAAGAAAGCTTTGACGAGATCTACAATCTTTCTCAAAGGACAAAGGTGAAAAGATGCCTCTAACCAAGTAGATCTAGAGATCTGTGTAAGAAAAGTTGAGTTTCTAAGAGAGAGAGAAAAGAACAAGTGAATGAGAAAAGTGTGTTTGGAGTCTATTTGTATTGGTAGAATAATAGCCCTAAAGTTAAAGAAAAGAATAAGTCAAACCCCCAAAAAGTTGGGCCCAAAACTGAACCAATATTTTTGAAAATAACTCACAGGGGTTGACCCTCAAGACAGTGGTGTCGACCCTCAAGAAGAAAAGCTGAGACACTAATGTGTGTAGCAGATAAGGGTAGACCCTAGTGAAAATTCTAAGTGATTTGTGATTAGATCAAGATTAAGATATTTCAAATCCTAATTATCCAAAACACTCAATCTAAATCAACAAGCACTTACGAGAGTGATTTAGATTGTTTGTTCTTTTGGAATAAAAATTAAATCGACACAAACGATTTTTACATGGAAAAACCATAATTGAAGAACATTCAATTGTAATAAAAAACCACGGGCGAACCGCCACTAATCAATCCACTACTGAAGAAAGAAAGATTACAAAGATAGTACACAAATTACCCAACCCAGTCAATTTGTCCTCGAATCTTCTGTAACTCTTTCACCACGCCTTCGTCACGGAACTGATCAATCTTGAAGTTTATTCCAAAACTTCACTTGTCGAATTAACGACTACGTATAGAATCAAATGCCTTTTGAAACTCTACGTTTTAATCTTCGGAAGCCACCGAAGAGAACTCTCTTGAATTTAAAGTAACAAACTCCTTAATGTATGTAATTTAGATCATGAGTGAAGAACTCTCTCAAAACATCAAGGAAAACTCACAAAGAACTCAGAAGAAAACTTCAAACAAAACTCTAGAACTCTTGAATCAGATCTAGAAAACAAGTCCATCTAGTCTTAGGAGAAAGCCATCTACTTATAGAAAATCAAAAGGAATCCTAGTTTTGGACGAAACCAATCACTTATAGAAATCCGGATTATGAAGCTCGCTCGAGCGAAGCTTATCTCGCTCGAGCGAGGAGCTTATCTCGCGTGATTTCTACTAGTGCCTTTGCTCGAGCTACGAACTCTTCGCTCGAGCGAGGAATAAACTCTTTCAGGTTTTGTATGGACGCAATCCTTCGCTCGAGCCACCAAATCTTTGCTCGAACGTACATTGATCTTCGCTCGAGCCACCAATGCTTTGCTCGAGCGTACATTCACCTCTTTCAGGTTTTAAGCCAGACGCAGTCCTTCGCTCGAGCGAGGACTTTTTCGCTCGAGCGAGGAAGACAAAAATGCACAGAAAATTACAACTCAATCAATAAGTTTGTTCGCGGGTTTTGACAAGATAGGACCTAACAATCTCCCCCTTTGTCAATACCCGGACAAAACTTTCTAAACAATTTCCTAAACACAAGAACTGACTAAAACAATTACAACTCAAAGAATTTGGCAAAACAATTACAACTCAAGGAATGATCTAATAAATTACAACTCAATGATAGACAACAATGAAACCAATCTTGATAACCACCCAATCTGCACACCACAAACTTGAAAAAGATTTGTTATGCACAATAAAAATATCAAGACAGTTGCATTTATAAACGAAAAATTAATCAATTGAGCTGTAAAGAAAACACCATGATTATGCATTGAGCTGTAAAGAAAACATCATGAGTATGCACCATGAGTAGGCATATATCCTTGCATCAATCCTGTCTGCAAACTATATCCCTATGTACATCAATCCAGAACAAATCTCCCCCTTTTTGTCCTGGAGGAAAACAGAAGCAGGCAGATATAGTATAAGCAAGAAATACCACAAACTGTCCAAAAAGTACAACTGTCCAATAGAAGAAACCAAAAGAGTCCAGAAAAGAACCAGAAACCAACACTAGGAAGAAGAAGGGGGTGGATGCTGCAGCTGAAGGAGAGAGAGGATCTGTGCTAGCATAGTACTCTGCTCATCGAGGCGAGCATCCATGAGATCAAGGCGACAAGTCACAGCCTGCTCCAAGTGCTGGAGCTGTCCACGGAAAGAGCGAGGACGATCATGAGCACTGGCTGGATGCTGATCCTCGGCAAGAGGATTAGCATCACCTGCAGGACCTGGACCACCTGCACCAGAAGCCCCGACCCCAGACACACTCCCCCTCACGTGAGCCTGACTCTGGGATACGTTGAGTTTTGTGATGGGTTTTATGGGATGTGCAAACTCATCGTCCTCAAAAACAGGAATATCAAGTGAAGTGAGAAAGCATGTAATCAAACAACCATAAGGAAGCCCCAAAGATTTCCTACCCTCAGAAACCCCAATCATTTTGGAAACAATCATTTCGGGAAGATCTATAGGAAGTCGGTGATGAATACAATACAAAACATAACCTTGGTCCTGGGTAATATGGGAGGAATGGGTGGTGACATAAATGTTAGCACAAACAATGAGATTGAGAAGACGAAACCGAGGGAGCAACTCATTCTGCTGGATGAGGGCCTCGGCAGGCCAAATCCGGTCAACACCACATAACTCGGAGGCAACCTTATCAAAATCAACACCGGACCGGGTAAGAAACGGAAAATGACAGTTACTGACTTCAGGAAGATTAAGGAATATCCGAAACAAATCCCCAGTAATAGCAAGGGACTTCTTCCTAACCCAAGTCTAAAAGGTACAGGCTTCTTTGTGAATAGGGTGGATGTTGCAATAGAACTCCTAGATGAGACTTAGATTTTGTGGACTTGAAAAGTGCAACACTTGATCCCACCCAAAGAATTGAACAAGGAACGAATAGGAAGGACCTCAAAAGCATTTGGTAAAACATTGCGCTCTAAATGGACTTTGCGAGTGGCAAAGGTCTCTCTAAACAATTTGGCCTTTGCTTTCGACTCAAATTTTGCAGTGTTGAAAGGGGGACGAGAGACAGTCATTTTGCGACGCTTGGAAGACTCTGCCATTACTAAACAATCCACAGAGGCATGACAAAGACAGAGGAAAAACAGAGCAAGGCAGAACCCAGAAACACAAACCACCCAATAACCATCCATAACAGACAAACCCCACATCCCCAATTCCAAACCAAGGAGCACAGAAAACAAACATTAGTCCATTAGTCCAACAAAACAGAAATTAGCATGATAAAATCTAGTAACAGAATACATGATAACAAGGCAGTATAGATATAAACAAAGTCCTCAATGTAAAGCAGACCACATTCCCACTAGACAAGATATGGATACGAAATTCCAACAAAAAATCCCAATCTCAGAATGGCAAGATATGTAGAGGTAGATAAAATCCCCAATGTAAAACAAAAAAACATCCCGAATGTTAAAAATTTATTAAAATGCAGAGATAAAATGCAAAACCATGAACCCTAGAGGCAAGAGAGACTCGAAAATATGAGAAGGAATAACCAAAAGTAACAATGGTGAACCCTAGAGCAAAAACAGAGCATCGGCATCTTTATATGACAAGTGAAGAGAAGAAAACAAACTTACCAATGTCGGGGAATGCACAAGAGAGAACAGAAGAACCCTATAACCAAGAGAGAACCTGCAGACGAGATCAGCAATGGTGAGAACCAAAACCCTAGGGGAGAGAGAAAAAACCAAAAACGAAAAGGGGGGAAAAATGAACTGAATAGACTCAGATTTAGAATTTGAACCGCGCCAGGTCACTCGAGCGAAGACTTTTTCGCTTGAGCCAGACACACACGCTCTCAGGTCTTGTGCAGTAGCAGAAGCACGCTCGAGCGAGGAACTCGTCGCTCGAGCCAAGAAGAAAAAAAACAAACCCAAAAAAACTTTTTTTTTTTTTTTTTGAAAAAACAACGCTATACGCAAAATCAAGAGGTGAGACCTGAAACAAAGGTAGATGATCACATTTAGCCATAAAGAATACTAAGATGAAATAATTCGCAATTCATGAATCCGGTAAACTTGCAATGTTTAAAACACAATGACACTGGAAATCATGAGCAAAGCAGATAAAATTTAATCAGTGATCATAAACTACATGAGAATGGATAACTCAAAATCCAACATGAGAGCTCACAAAATAAAGTGTGTGTGTGTGCAATCCATGAGAGTCCACTTAGCTAGAGTTAATCCTAGTAGTGATCGGATGGCTGGACCTCCGGCAAGAGTAACTGAACATCACAGAAAAAAGTCAAACCACTAGGAATCACGGGGTATTTGTTGAGTAAATGCGGAGGCTCCCCCTCAATCAATGAGTCCTTTTTTT
Organism: Camellia granthamiana; assembly: GCA_036172215.1. Lineage (NCBI taxonomy): Eukaryota > Viridiplantae > Streptophyta > Magnoliopsida > Ericales > Theaceae > Camellia > Camellia granthamiana. The sequence continues at coordinate 56,501,605 of CM069916.1, read as the reverse complement.
TTTTATATATTATTTTTAACTTTTTCTTTCTTGTGGGCACTCACTGGTGGCATTCATGCTCAAGAGTATGGAAACCAAACCAGAGAAGAATGAAATCATAAAGGATGGCCTGGTTGGTGCCTCTGAGGTAGCCTTTTCCTAATGCCCGGACTTCAAGGAACTGAGGGAGAAACCGTGGAAGTGAAAACAGATGGTAGATGGTTAAGAGACTCAACATCACCCATGATATACTAGTATCGGTCAATTCCACTGTAAAAGTACAAGAAACACTGTTAGTGGTCCGTAGAGAACTTTGATCACTTGTGCGGAAACCCCTGCAGCAATTTATCTCAAGGATGTGTACAGAATGAGATCATGAGGTTAATGAGCATGGGTATTCAAAATGAGCTATGAACAATGAACAATGAGATCTTGTAAGCAATATGAGTAGTGTACATAAAAAAGTTGGATGCAAGAAAAATAGATATCAATGATAATGAGATTATGGCATCCAAGCACAAATAAGGCAAAACACTTACACCTACTCAAGGAACAAGTAACACTCTAGTGATCGAGCATGACACCTAAGGTCTTTCTAAGGAACTCAAACCGGAGAAGATCAAGGGGTTTTGTAAAAATATCAGCTTTTTGATGCTCAGTGGTAACATGCTCAAGAACAATAAGGCCTTCTTCCACTAACTCTCGAATAAAATGATGACGAATGTCAATGTGTTTGGTGCGAGAGTGTTGGACAGGATTTTTTGAAATGTTTATGGTTACTTGTGTTATCATAAAAAAGAGTGAGAGTGTTTTGTTCTATCCCATAATCATGAAGCATTTGCTTCATCCACAACATTTGTGCACAACAACTCCGTGCAGCAATGTACTCAGCCTCAGCAGTCGAAAGAGAGATGGCATTTTGCTTTTTACTATGCCAGGAAACCAGATTATTCCCAAGGTAAAAATACCCCCCGGATGTACTTTTCCTATCATCAGCACACCCTGCCCAGTCGGCATCAGAAAAACCAGTAATTTCAGCTGTAGTATCAGTGGAAAACCAAACCCCATATCCCAAGGTCCCATTAACATATTTGATGATGCGTTTGACCGCAAGAAGGTGAGACTCTTTAGGATTGGCTTGGTAACGGGCACAAACACCGACACTAAAAGAAATATCAGGACGACTGGCTGTCAAATACAAAAGACTCCCTATCATGCTCCTATAAAGGGTAGGATCAACATTAATACCAGAGGAATCTTTGGAGAGGTGAAGACTGGTGCTCATGGGAGTACGTGCATGTTTGGCAGACTCAAGACCAAACTTGGACACAAGATTTTTGGCATACTTAGACTGAGAAACAAACATACCTGTAGGAGACTGTTTAATTTGAAGACCCAAAAAATAAGACAACTCTCCCGTCATGCTCATCTCAAACTCATGTGTCATGCAATCCGAAAAATATTTCACAAGATGATCAGCAGTGGAATCAAACACTATATCATCAACATAAATCTGAGCAACAAGAATATGAGACTTAGTATGTTTCACAAATAAGGTCTTATCCACACTACACCTTTGAAAATCATTATCAAGAAGAAAGGTAGTAAGTCTATCATACCAAGCCCGAGGGGCTTGTTTCAACCCATACAAAGCCTTGTCTAACTTGTAGACATGATTAGGACATTTAGGGTCCTCAAACCCTTTTGGTTGCTCAACATATGCCTCTTCTTTTAAGTACCCATTCAGAAAGGCACTTTTCACATCCATTTGAAACAATTTAAAGCCAAGAAAACATGCAACACCAAGCAAAATACGAATAGATTCGAGACGTGCAACTGGGGCAAACGTCTCATCATAGTCAATACCTTCTACTTGTGTGTAGCCTTGAGCAACCAACCTAGCTTTATTCCTTACAACAGTACCATTCTCATCAGATTTATTTTTAAAGATCCACTTAGTACCTATCACATTCATGTCTCTAGGTCTGGGAACAAGAGTCCAAACTTTGTTACGTTCAAATTGACCTAATTCTTCATGCATAGCATTGACCCAACTATCATCTAGCAAGGCCTCTTTAAAATTCTTAGGTTCAATTAATGAAACATAACACATGTGATACCTCATCCCGAATCTGTCTTCGGGTTTTCATACGATCCGAAACACTTCCAATCACCTATTGAGCTGGATGATTCAGTTTCACCCTTGCTGATGGTTTAAGTTCAGGACTTGCGGTAACAGAAGCAACAGGAGTGATGTCCCTTTGAGCACTCTTTGGACTTGAACTTACCTGTGAGGATGGTGCTGTAACAATTTCTTGTGATTGGACCACAGCTTCTCCTTGATTTTGTGGTTCAGTATCCAAGATTGGAGACTCACCATTGTCATCCTCATTTGTTGCCGGAGTAGGTGCACCTGTGTCATCTATAACCACATTGATAGATTCCATTAAAGATAAAGTTCGCAAGTTATAGACACGAAAAACCCTACTGTTGGTTGAATACCCTAGAAAAATACCTTCATCACTTCGGGAGTCAAATTTGCCCAAGGGCTCCCTATCTTTGAAGATGTAACATTTACTCCCAAAAGTTTTGAAGTATTTTACATTAGGTTTCAATCCCTTCCACAATTCATAAGGAGTTTGTAAAGTGCCGGGCCTTAAATACACGCGATTTATGACATAAACCGCAGTATTTAGGGCTTCAGCCCAAAACTTTAGAGGAAGTTGCTTACTAAGGAGCATGACCCTAGCCATTTCTTGAACAACTCTGTTCTTGCTCTCAACCACTCCATTTTGTTGTGGAGTAATAGGTGCAGAAAATTCATGCTTAATTCCATGCATATCACAAAAATCCAAAAACGAGCTATTTTCAAATTCACGACCATGATCAGTTCGGATTCTTATGATACGCCCAATGGAAACACCCTGTTCATTTTGGATTTTAAGGACTAAAGCCTGGAAAGCATCAAACGTATCAGATTTTTCCCTTAAAAAATTTACCCAAGAAAACCGAGTAAAATCATCAACAGTCAGAAAAATGTATCTTTTACCTCCAATGCTTTCAGTGCGAGTAGGACCCATTAAATCCATGTGAACCAATTCAAGAGGACATTTGGTTGTAAAGCTGTTCACCTTTTTATGAGGGGCACGGGTTTGCTTTCCAAGTTGACATGGTCCACACATATGGCTCAAATTCTTACCCAGTTTAGGTACTCCTCTCACAAGCTCTTTATTGGCTATCTTAGTTAGGTCTTTGAAATTCATGTGACCTAATCTTTGATGCCACAGATCAATGTTACTTATGATGGCAGAGTGACAAGTGAGATCATTAGTAGTAACAATCCCATAACAGTTATCAGATGTGCGAACCCCGTGTAAGACAGTATTTCCCTTTTTATCCAAAATTTCACATTTATTTTTTGAAAACAGTACTTCATGATGGGAATCACACATTTGACTAATGCTCAAAAGATTTGCTTTAAGACCATCAACAAGTAAGGCATTATCCAGCTTGGGAAAACCAGCAACATTTATAGAGCCCTTACCAATGACTCTAGAAGTGCCGCCATCTCCAAAGGTAACAATTCCTCCTTCATATTTTTCAAGAGAGGTGAAGTAGGATTTGTTACCGGACATATGATGAGAGCACCCACTATCAAGATACCACATGTGAGTCACGTGCTTTTAGAGCAGTGTGAACAACTAAACAAGTCAAATCATCTTTTCTTACCCAAATCTTTTTAGTCTTGGTGTTCCGCCTAGTCATGTAAGGTTGTCTCCTAACCCAAAAAGTATTCGAATTTCTACCCTTTTGAGACACCTTACCAAACAATTCAAAACAGTAAGGACGAATGTGGCCATACCTACCACAGTGATGACAAATAAAAACAGGTTTTACCTCCCTTTTGTTGATCTTACCTGCTTTCGGTAGATGAAGAGAGGAATTATCCTGGTCTACCTTCAATTTTCCCTTTGCTTGAGTCTTCAGGTTATGTGAGGTAGAGGCCTGTCCCTTGTGAGCTGTCGCACCATATCCTAGCCCACTTTTGTCAGAGCCCATTTGTTGAGACCCGAGTATGTCTTCTAGAGATCTGGAACCTTTGTTCCACATGGCAATTGTTGCTCTAGCGATACGGAGTTCTTCATCTTTCTGACTGACTATCTCTTCCAATGTAGCTTGTGACAACTCAAGACTTTCAAACTTTTCTTCATATGTGGAATACACCTTCAGAAGTTCATTCCTTTCAGTTTCACAGAATAAAAGTTTTCCACATAAGTATTGCCTGTCACTTGAGATCTTGATGACATTCTGTTTTGCTGTTACAAGTTCTCCTTTTAGCCGGACATTCTCGCTCTCACATGTTTTGAGCTTGAGAGAGAGTTTGTCGTTGGTTTTGGACAAATTCAGAGATTCCTCGTACAGCTTTTCATAGGCTTGTTGTAGTTCATCGCCATTGATCTCATCATTGTCTTCAGATGTTTCATCATCCTCTTTTTGCTCTTCATTCTCCTTGACCTCATCCAATCTAGCAACTAAGGCAGACAAGTTGCTGGATGGAGGTGGAGGTGAATATCCTCTTTCATGGAATTGGCTCAGAATTTTCCATGCATCTTTAGCCTTTGTGCAATGAACAACCCGTTGCTATTCTTCATTAGAAATTGCTCCACGAATAGTGATCAGGGCTCTCTGATTGCCCGGATTATCTTCACTTTCTGTATCTTCTTCAATGGCTTGCCAACCTTCTGGTTCAAAAGCTCTCAGAAAAGCCCTCATTCTGATTTTCCAATACAGGTAGTTAGTCCCATCAAAGGTGGGAGCATGATGCAAGTTCTGACCACGAGCTCCTTCCGAAGGCTTTGGAAGAGGTTGAGTAAAAGTGGTCCAAAATGCCATGAAAGCACTATCCCCGTCTTCACCGGATTCAGGTTCTTCGGGTTCTTGCTCCGATCCGCTTTCATCATCCCAAGTCACAGTGTAGACTTTCTTTTGATTCTTTTTTGAAGGGCATTCAAGGGACATATGACCAAACCCTTGACTTTCATAGCACTTGACCCCTTGCCCCCTTACAATCTTCTTTTCAGTTTTTTGAACAAATTTTGGTGGAAACGTTTTGGGTTTATCATTACTCTTATCTTTTGAAATAGGATCTCTGAAATTAGGCTTCTTTTTCAAAAAATTTTTAAAATGTTTTGTGAGCATAGCCGTCATCTCAGACTCTAAATCAAATTCAGTCTCCGGAGGTTTTGCAGTCTCATGAGCACTAGTGAAAGCCACACTTTCTTTTTGTTTTTTCTTTGAAATTTGGTGGGCTTCATAAGTCTGCAAATTTCCAACCAATTGATCAAGCTTGAGGGTATTAACATTTTGAGTCTTCTCAATGGCTGTCACCTTTGATTGGAACCTCTCAGGAAGGGACCTCAAAATTTTTCCAACAACTTTAGCTTTCGGGATTTTTTCACCGAGTGTGAAACAGGAATTCACGATATCACTGAGTTTTGCATAGAAATCATCAAACGTCTCATCGTCGCGCATAAAAAGGGTTTCAAAGGCGGAGGTGAGACGTTGAAGTTTTGACCTTTTGACAGAGGTAGTACCTTCGTGAATTGTTTCAAGAATATCCCAAGCCTCTTTTGCTACCTCACACGTGCAAATTCGACGAAATTCTTATGGTGTGACGGAGCAAAAGAGGGAGTTGAGAGCCTTGCTGTTCCAACTCGAGTTTTGGTAATCAGTTGTGTCCCATTTATCAAGGGGTTTAGGAATATCAACGCTATCAATGGTGACAATAGGTTCACTCCACCCATAGACTACGCAGTGCCAAACTTTCTCATCGATAGATTTAAAAAATGCTCTCATACGAGCTTTCCAATAAGAATAGTTTGTACCGTCAAGTAAAGGGGGTCTATGAGTCGAGTTACCTTCACGAATAGAATCCATAATACTAGTTACACAAAATCACTCCTATAGTTTTTTAAAAAAAAACACAGAGTGACCTGCTCTGATACCAATTGAAAATTCTAAGTGATTCGTGATTAGATCAAGATTAAGATATTCCAAATCCCAATTATCCAAAACACTCAATCTAAATCAATAAGCACTTACGAGAGTGATTTAGATTGTTTGTTCTTTTGGAATAAAAATTAAATCGACACAAACGATTTTTACGTAGAAAAACCACAATTGAAGAACCTTCAATTGTAATAAAAAAACCACGGGCAAACCGCCACTAATCAATCCACTACTGAAGAAAGAAAGATTACAAAGATAGTACACAAATTACCCAACCCAGTCAATTTGTCCTCGAATCTTCTGTAACTCTTTCACCACGCCTTCGCCACGGAACTGATCAATCTTGAAGTTTATTCCAAAACTTCACTTGTCAAATTAACGACTACGTATAGAATCAAACGCCTTTTGAAACTCTACGTTTTAATCTTCGGAAGCCACCGAAGAGAACTCTCTTGAATTTAAAGTAACAAACTCCTTAATGTATGTAATTTAGATCATGAGTGAAGAACTCTCTCAAAACATCAAGGAAAACTCACAAAGAACTCAGAAGAAAACTTCAAACAAAACTCTAGAACTCTTGAATCAGATCTAGAAAACCAGTCCATCTAGTTTTAGGAGAAAGCCATCTACTTATAGAAAATCAAAAGGAATCCTAGTTTTGGACGAAACCAATCACTTATAGAAATCCGGATTATGAAGCTCGCTCGAGCAAAGCTTATCTCGCTCGAGCGAGGAGCTTATCTCGCGTGATTTCTACTAGTGCCTTTGCTCAAGCTACGAACTCTTCGCTCGAGCGAGGAATAAACTCTTTCAGGTTTTGTATGGATGCAATCCTTCGCTCGAGCCACCAAATCTTTGCTCGAGCGTACATTGATCTTCGCTCGAGCCACCAATGCTTTGCTCGAGTGTACATTCACCTCTTTCAGGTTTTAAGCCAGACGCAGTCCTTCGCTCGAGCGAGGACTTCTTCGCTTGAGCGAGGAAGACAAAAATGCACAGAAAATTACAACTCAATCAATAAGTTTGTTCGCGGGTTTTGACAAGATAGGACCTAACACCTAGGAACCAGTGGTGTCGACCTTATATTTCAGTAGCAACACCCAGAAGACAACATTAGACAAGGGTCGACCCTGGTACCCGTGGTGTCGACCCTGTATTTAAACCAACAGGGACACTAAGAACAAGGCAACAAGGTGGTGTCAACCCTCGGGAAGACTAGTGTCGATACCAGAACAAAGTTTCCAAGTTCCCAAAGAAGTTTTCAACAAAAACTACGAACAATCCCAACAAGTCTAAATTGAATTGTATTCCTCCAAAACCAAGAAACAACAACTCCAAAGGCTACCAAAATGAAAATAAAGGAATTAGATACTCTCCAACAGTTTAAAGGACACAAGTGCTACAACAACATCTAGCACATAAGACTCTTCCCATTCCCTTTATAATCTTAAATTTCCTTAAGCATTGTCTTATTTACTAACATTCATGTTCATGTTATGTTTTCTTTTGTTGCAAGTCCTCAATTTCATCATACTTATGTACAAGTAAAAGATAAAAACTCCCTACCCCTAGCCGTGGCACTGGCGGGTTTGCTAATGTATTTGCTTGCTTTTAATTGATAGCTAGGCACTAGCTAGCAGGTGTGTCAATTAATTTGTTTGTTTTTAATTGATAGCAGGGCACTGACGGTTGTGCCAATTTATTTGTTTGTTTTTAATTGATAGCAAGGGCACTGGCAGGTGTGCCAATTTATTTGTTTGCTTTTAATTGATAGTACGGCACTGGCGGGTGTGCCAATTTATTTGTTTGCTTCTAATTGATAGCAAGACACTGTTAGTAAAAATTTTGTTAAAAAGTTGATCTCGTTGCAATCTTTTTCCCGGTTCTCTTTACATTCCTCGTCATTTTGTTGGGGGATTCATTTTCTAGAGGGAAAGCATATGCTTGATGAAGTGGTGCTCAAGTGATGAAATAGACTTTTCTTTTGATGAAATTGCAAAATTATGAATATTTGTTCTTCATTTTAACTAGAATGGTAAATTCACCTCAAATATAGATTTTTTATTATTATTATTTAAGAAATCAAATGTAATTTTGTTTATTTGTGAAGGTTATTCTTTTTTTGACACTCTCTTCTCAAATGTGCAGTGAAATGTTAATATTTAGTAACAAATAATTATTTGGTTTAATTGTTATTTAATTTTGTATTGACTGTTACTTTATTGTTGACAGTAAATGGAATTTCAACAACAAATGAATGGATATTTGTGACTTGTAAAATTTGGACAAATTCATGGTTTTTGGTTAGATTCAAAAGCACATCTAAAACGTGCGACAAGGTCGGTCCATAACTTGGGTAGGCAGCTTGTTCAAAAGCCAAAAATCCCGGTCGTCACAGAACTTCATGTACAATACATTGCTAGGTTGATAGAGGAGTTTGGTTGGACAGGAACACCAATCTACCCGATGGATATAATGTTGTTCCCAAATGCAGCTCCATGGTTAGATATCGAAAATGCAGCAAATGCTCATAGAGTCGCAATATTTAGGCCACATATTGAGGAAGATCAGCAATCAAGGAACGAGTTAATTGCTGCACATGATCTTCTTCTACAATTTTTGCATGCACTTGATGAACTGTAGCAACGAAGAGAGTTGCTAATTAGAAGCAATAGGGCATTTGTTTCAGCCGGTGCTCATTTAGCTAGTGAGCATTGTCTTCGTAGTCACACTCATTAATGAGTTTGGCTATAATGGCATCCCTCAACCAATAATGTTGTTGGAACAACCCAACAGGGAGGAAGTGCAAGTAATTTTAAATATGGTTAATGGACGATTTCATGTTAGTGGACAATTGTGAAAAGTTGTAGGAATTTTATTTGATTCGATAGTTTTGTTATTAGTTTTTTTTTTTTTTTAAAGATAATTATTGTTAACGTATTGAATATGTTTAGATACAACTGATGAATGTAAAATGTTCAGGTTTTTGAATCTTCCTTTTAATGTATATATATATTTGTATTAAGACTATTTTAAGTTAGATTTATTGATTGACACAAAACTTATGAAGTTGTTTGTATGTTTATTTGGTTCTAAGGTTGTAAGGATGCGATTGAAACTTTTTTCTTTAAATTAGTACATTGTATTTCATTTATGTAGGTAGTGGAATTGTGGGGGTTTTGAATTGGGATTCTCGCTTGGTTTTTATGTTAGCAAAAAAATAAAATAAAATAAATTGTTGCAATATATATTTTTGAGTTGTTGCATACAGAAAGTCTCATGGAATCAAGACCTTATTTACTAAACCAAACTTTTAAAATACAAATTTCCACACCGGGTTATTTGAAATGGTGTCTTTAGACCACTTGTTGGTACCTATCAAAACCTTTCAAAAAATGTCATTTTGTCATCAATGCTCTCATTTAAAAATCAATTTAACCCTTATATTTTTTATTATATTAATTTTATATTTAAACTATTGAATTTTGGATCAATTTCACATTTGGCATCAATTACTATCTTAAATCAGATAGAATTTGTTGACGTGACTTTAAATTTCATTTGGAATTTCATTTTATCTCTCAAATTGTAACTCAAAAACCAGATGGAGAACTCTTTAGAATGAATGGAGAATAAGAGATTGATGGAGAATGGGTCTCTGTTTTTTTTTTTTTTTTTTTCCCTTTAGCAGAATCACCTCTATTAATTAAGGGTGAGGTTCATCTTCAACAAATTAACAGTTGCCTGTTGTGTGTGTTGAAAAGTGTTAGCCCCAAAGTTATTTACATTTTAATTGAGACAAATATCTTGAGCTTATTTAATTGTTCAAAATTTTCAAAATATTCCCATATCTTTGCTCTTCAAAGATGTATGCTTCTAAATTATTATGTTCTCACAAGTATTGCTACCTCAAAGCAAAAGAATATGTATACTTGTGCAAATGTTAGTCTTGGTTAAAACAAGTCAAAGGGTCGACACTAAGCTATGACAGGCTCGACACCAAAAAACAGGGAGCAAAGCTTTGGCTATTCAGTAGCAAAGGGTCAACACCAAGAACATGACAGGGTCAACACCAAAAGATTGAGAACGAAGTTTAAGTCATTCCGTGGCAAAGGGTCGACACCAAGAGCATGACAGGGTTGACACCAAAAGACAGAGAACAAAGTTTAAGTCTTCCAGCAGCAAAGGGTTGAAACCAAAACTGCAAGGGTCGACTCCCTTAAATTTGGGTTTCAAAACCTAGCCACCATTTCTTATCTATGAGCAGAATTTGCTGCCATCATTATGAGTAGACTTTGCTATCATCATTATGGAGACATATCTTATCTCCACCTACCAAGATCTGTATTAATAGGCATCACATCTTTTGAGGAGGCTCCATCTCCAAAGGCTTGATAACAGCCTGTACAGACCCATGCTCTACTCCAACAGCTAGAGGACATCACCCATGCTCTGCTCCAATGGCTAGAAGACATACCCATCCTTCTCTTCAATGGCCAGAAGACATTGAAGTCGATAAACGCAGCACTTCTCCAGATCTGAGATAAGTGAAGAACTCTGAGCATTCAAGTATTATTCCTAATCAATATCTGCTACATATTACACTTGTACTTTCACTTTCATATCTGAGTTTATTCTGAGTGTATCTCAAAATTCCCTCTGCTCTTACACTTTCATATACATCTTTTGAGAGAGAAATCTTGTAAGAGAGGACAGACAAATCAAGTAAATAATTAAATAATAATAATTTTACAATCTCAAATATTTTGATGGTGAATCCTAAAGTGCAAATTAAATATTTGAAGGGTCTTTTAATTAATTTTAAACCTAAAATAAATTTATGGTAGAAATCTCTAATTTAGAGGCAAGATTTGCTATTAAAATAAATAATAGTAACAATGTTAAATAATAATAATAAGTGGATTGTTGGTTATGTATATATTGATAACAAAAAAAAAAAAAGAAAAAGAAAAACCCTAACTCTCTTATTATTTTCACAACACAACAGCAGCCACTTTAGGTTTCTTAGCAGCCATGAGTCATTGAGAGATGAGAGAGAGAGAGAGAAATTTCCAGCATCTTGTGGTTCTACAACTTTAAGGTATTGTTCTTCTATAATATATTATATCTATGATTATTGTGTATAGATGTTTCGGTGTATTGATTGGAAGAAAAAAAAAAAGGGTAATGGGTTCACTGATTAGGTGTCTGGAGGATTGATCAGGTTAATAGTTGGTGTGGAATAGTGTAACGGGTATTGTGGATGTATGAAAAACAAGTATATGGTGGGTTATATTCAATGATTGTTTTTGCTTGTAATGGTGGACCTTGTGAGTGAAACGTGGGTTAGGTAGGAGTACTTGGCCACCACTGTTTGTGAATATCATGGTTTTTTTATGTAGTTTGAGGAATTAATCGGTTACATAAAGTTGAGGGTGCAATTTATGAGCATGAAATTCTGCACATAGCTACATACTTTAAAAATCAAGAAACCATATCAAACGAATGAATTTTGAACTGAAATTTTTATAGTAGATTAATTACATATTGAATTGCATATCTGAATTTTCTCATAATTTTTGGGAGTTGAAATCTATATTAACTGATGTGTTCAAATCTGTCCAGAAAACTGGTTTAAAACAGTAACTTCGGAAGTGTCGTTCTCTTTGGGTATAAATCCGAAAATTATCAAATAAGTGTCATTAGAACCGGTTACGAGTCTAGTTTCTTACATTTTTGGCCTTGCATTGATTGCTCGTGTGTACTAAGAGAACCATTAATTTCTTTAAAGTGCTGCAGAAAACAACCTGTTTGGATATAATTAGTTGTAAATAATTATTTTGATAAGCAAATCAAGTAAAACCAATTGGGTTTGAAACTTAGGATATATTAGTTAATATCTGGAGAGTTTTGGAATTTTTCAAACAGCGTGAAGTGGGTTTTGTATTTTTCAAAGTTAGCGAATAGATTGAGAAAACTTGTTTAAAACTCTGTTTTATCTTAAAGTTACTTTTAGTTAAGTTTCAATCGGAACCCATGTCTTGGGTAAATTTAGACCTTGAAGAACATGAACTTAGGTATTATTTAAGAGTAACGGTGAGTGGGGTTGAGTTGTGTTAGTGCGCTTTAGTGTGGGGTACTTAGTTTATTATTCTCTTTAGTATTTTTAAATTAGTTGTGACATGTAGTCTTCATACTTGGTTCAGGGTACTAGTTGGACTTTCATACTCTATTCGAGGATTATATTATTTCGTTTTCAGGTGAGTAGTTTCATGCTACATATTTTTATAAGTATTCCCATACTCTGAACTGTTGGATAATTAAATTGTTGTTTCAGGACTAAACTGTTTTGATAAATTATTATATTATCAATGGAATCAAATTATTTCTAAAACATGTGTGAACTTGGCATATTGTAAACTATTTGTTTTGGTCTCATGTTTATAATGGTGAACTACCATGTTTTGCGAAACTGATGTGTATTGATTATTGGGACCATCTGTATATTTTAGTCCAGGAAAATTATTCTACTGTGTGTGGTGACTCTAGCCACTAGGGAACAGATCCGGATTGGGCCGTGATGACTCTAGTGCTCAACGATTGTAAGGAAAAGACCTAGGTTAGGCTAGGTGACCTTCAATCGGATCGTCTTAGAGAAAAGGCCCGGGTTGCCACCCTGAAGATAACTCTTAGTTCGGTATTGGATCCAACGGGGCTTATAGCCTTGAGAACTGTGTAGCATGTTATTTGTTATTCTTGGTACCCAGAAAATTATTGGTGTTCATGTTATAATCTGTTTTAAGTGAAAAATGTCATTTATCATGTTCTTGAGAGACATGAGTATTTTAACTGTTGAACTGTGGAACCTTCTTTTTTAAACAGATTATCCTTATCAAACTATATGCCAATCTAGTTTCTGTGATATATATATTTTATTTTGGAATTGAACCCTATTTTCAAAACTGTATTTACTATCCATGTTGCTACTCACTGAGCTATCAGCTGATTTAGTTATTTATCATTTCCAGGTGTTATAAAGATTTAGAGTGGACTCATGGCGTAGTGGGGACTCAATTGCATGGACCTCTAGGACATTCATTTATTTTGTTTTAGATTGTTATGTCAAGTTTGTGCATATTTCTTTTTATTTTTATTAAGGTTCATTTAAGATTATTTTGATATATGGGCTATTTATATCCCATAAGTTTGGATGGTATTGATTATGGTTGGTTTAGCCGTTTATAATTGTGGCATGTCACTGGATTGAGTTTTGGTTATTTATTACTAGACTATTGTATGGTAATTCAATGTGTTTACGGATTCGTGTTTAGGCTTACGTGTGCCTTGGGCTAAGGCCCTGTGGGCCATGGCTGGTCATACCTGGGTTTGGGGTGTGACAAGTTGTACCTCTTGGTCTTATTCCTTTTATTCTGGGTGAAAACTTGTAAAGTGAGGCATTTAGTTGAGATGTCCTCAACTGATAAAGTAAGCCCTATGTAAAAATCCACAAGCTTGGTGAAGCTTTAGTGGTGTATTGATTTGATTCATAGTGAAAAAATTCTCAAGGAGGATCCTTGAGGAGTGGGCGTAGGCTCGGTGTGCCAGACCACTATAAATCCTTGTGTTTGATCTCTCATTCCTTTCACTTTTATTTTCATTATTATTGATTGCTTGTTGAAATTTATTTACTTGATTTATTATATTTAAATTTCTGTATTTATTTTTATTAACCCAATTCACCCCCACCTCTTGAGTTGCCTAGCTGGGTAACAAAAAGATTGAGTGAGATTTTGGTTAAATCTCAAACTTGACATTTCCCAAATTGATTTGATTGCTTGTTATTTCCAAACACTGGAATAGGAATGACTATTCATATCTCATTCCATTTCAAATATATTCTAACCGTCATTCCATTCCCATCTAGAACCATTCTAATCAACCAAACATAACCTAAGAGTGTAGCCTCCAAGCCCAGCAATTTCACGACGTCATAAGAATGAGGTATTTTGGGCCAATTTATTGCAAATTTCATTCCATTCCAATCATCATTGCAATTTCACATCATGAGAATGGGTATTTTGGCCAATTTATTGCGAATTTCATTCCATTCCAACCATCATTGCAATTTCACATCATAAGAATGGGGTATTTTGGCCAATTTATTGCAAATTTCATTCCATTCCATTCCAATCATCATTGCAATTCCACCACATCATAAGATTGGGGTATTTTGGCCAATTTTTTACAAATTTCATTCCATTCCAATCATCATTATGTAGGAATTGGAATGGCAATTCCATTCTTACATTGATTCCTATGTTATTTCCAAACATTGGAATAGGAATGATTATTCCTATCTCATTCTATTCCAAATCCATTCCAACCGTCATTCCATTCCCATCTAGCACCATTCTAATCAACCAAATATAACCTCAGAGTGTAGCCCCCAAATGCAACAATGTCACTACGTCATAAGAATGTGAAACTTTGTTTCAGCTTATCACTTGCTTTCCCCTGTTAATGATCAATTGGAATTGTTAAAGCTGGAACAAACAGCCCACTATTATCTTTGTGTTTTGCAAGGTACAAAGTTGTGCACATCTAAGTCATCTGGTAACAGCCTAGTAGGCAACAATCCTTGCTGAAAATCCTAGCCAAAAACAATGGGTGTTCTTAATACCCATTCTTCACCTACAGTCAGTCAATCATAAGATTGGAAGGCAACATGTACAACTTGTTTGACCTTGGTGTGTCCCGGCACGTGTCTGTGTATGAGTGCATAACTTAAAACTCTCCACCAATACCTAATAGCATGTTAGCTCATTTTTTATCAAAAAAACCCATAGCAATTGATGCAAGTCAACACTCAAGCCCCTTCAGCAAATGGTTTTTCAAATTGGCATTCCTTTGCTTCTGTCATAGTCTTTTTGAGTATTCTCATAAGCAATATTCATGGGAATTCAACATCATTTAGTCCCAATTCTGATCATGATAATGATGATGCTTGCTATCAGCGAGCTTTCAAATGGTCGCAACGTCCACAGAATCGCTACTGAAGGAACTGACGAAAGATTTAGAAATGAATTCTATTCCCAGTTTTCACAGCATCTCTCTGCAACAGCTCCTGGGGAATCTAGAAATTAACAAATCGACTAAGTTTATGGAGTGTCACACTGAACCATTCCAGCAGGACCAAACCCACTTCACAATTAGTTAGCTTCCTCAAGATTATGATCACACCTAGTTATACAGAGTTTTGCAATTTTATAGTGTTCATGTTGTCATTGTTCTTTCTTTCTTCTTCTTCTCCTTCTTGTTCTTTTTTATTTCTCTCTTTTCCAGTTAAGAATGTATAATACATGCACTTGGAATAGAAAGTCATATCGATTGAAAACATAATTGTAACTTGATTGAATAATGAAGAATACACACAAATTTGTAGTTAAGAAAACATGAAGTTAATCTATCACTCCGTTTGTTCGACAAGAAACATTTTCCAATGTTTTTGTTGCATCCTTGAAATATGTATTAAAGATTGTATTAGTGGTGGTGGGGTGGTGGTGGTGATGGCGGTATGGTGGTATTAATACTATGGTGGCATTGTTAAGATTTTAGTTTGGAAAATGTTTTCCACCTGTTAAAGGTGGAAAACACTTTCTGCTCAAATAAATTTGTTTTCGATTGACTTTTGTTTTTCGTTGTGCAAAAAGCCAAAAAAAAAATACGAAAAACTATATATTTTCCATTCAAACAAACAGAGCTTACGTTGCCGGAATTTTTCCCTTTCCGGCATACATCATACTAACAACATGAT
The DNA here is from genome assembly GCA_036172215.1 of Camellia granthamiana. Taxonomy (NCBI): domain Eukaryota; kingdom Viridiplantae; phylum Streptophyta; class Magnoliopsida; order Ericales; family Theaceae; genus Camellia; species Camellia granthamiana. Next base: position 56,485,803 of record CM069916.1, on the reverse strand, counting down.
AATAGAATTTTGTAGTACTAAACAATTATAGGATAGAAAGAGTTAACATTGAAGAGCCATCAACCAATCAATACAATCGGGTTTCTTCACCGACTAAAAGTAAGCAAACACGTAAAGAACAGTAGTGGATTACAAAAAGTCAAATAGAGAATTAATAAATAGTCAGGGATTTTGGTTTACATTGTTGTGGAGTCTAGCAGTCTATATGTTTTTTAATACAACTAGGCTGAATGATGATAGGGTATAATTTTGCTCCTGTGATACTAAAAAAGATTAATAATATAAAACAGTACTAATAATTGTCTGTACACCTATTGTTTCTATCGTCCAACCAGTCAACAAAGCATTTGGAAGGATTCCGAGATGTAACTTCCTGAAAGACATAAGGGGACGTGATGGAATTGAAACGTAAATACGCAAGCAATACCCAATATACAATCAATTTATTTCTTTATGTTATCTTTCAATATCCTAGCAGCAAAATAAAAGACTAAATGAACATATACACAAACACAGACAGATCAGAATTTTTCTACATCATCTTTTTTTCTCTTTTTCTTAACTACTTTATACCATTTTCTATATTAGCTTTTTAGAGAATGAGATTTTGATTAGAGTGTTTGGATCATTCAAACCATGGTGCTTTCCCACAAGAAACCCAATCCAGCACCTGGTCCCCACGCAACTACATGCCATTGACTTGAGAAAACAAGCAAAACAACCTTTCATCCTAAAGCTCATGCTTCTATTCGAACCTAAATATCGATTATTTATTGTATAATTGTATGATTGTGCATACAAACTAAAACAAGGAACAACTTTCCATATGCATTTCTAACCACTATTGAAAAGATGCGAGAGAAAATAAACATCACTATTCGACTTGTTGGAAAAGAGCTCAATGCAAAAGCAATTCAGTTGATAGGAGAAATCTGTATATACCTATATATGTACACACATATATAAATAAAAACACGTTCCAAATAAATTATGAAAAAAAAGGATCGTTAAATTTTTATTGCTTTATCTGCATGCTTGTCTCCTAAAAATAGAAAACCCCATTACAGGAAAGCCTTTTCCAAAACCTCTGCCATCAAATTATGCAAAATATAAGAAGCTTGTATTTCTATCAAAAGTGCATATATAATATATAGAATGTTTATTTCCATTTTCTTAATAAAGTAGCTTAAAGGAGCTAGAAGACATACCATGAAATTCATAGGGACCTCTTACATAATTTCAGTACCTAGAGATTTCCAGTGTTTTGTATCTACTGCCCTATTTTTTGTTATAAAAGGATGATTTTCATGAATTGATATATAACCTGGCATTGCATAGTTTTGAGAAGGAAAATGTGAAACATTTGACAAATGGCGTGCATGTGCATTCACTTATGATTTTGTTAAGATTCACATATTGTGTTAAAGTATCCCTGCTGAGCTTTGGCTCACCCTATGTGGAAAACAACTTCCAGGTGCTGATGATATGCCTTCACCAAGGACATAGCTTTGGAGGGTTTAGAGCCAAGAGCTTCTTTTGCTTATTTGATGTAATAATATTTTTTTTTTGGTTTAAGCCTTAGGCTTTAATTGTATTGAGCTGAACTCATTTTGATGTACCCAAGCATCGACTTGGAAAAGTGTAGCCATTAGGGCATATGATTACTTGATTTTATTTTTATTTTAATTCATGTATTCATGTCGTATGCTATAGATTCAGAATTTAAGATTTATGAATGTATTTGCATATGTCATCTTTTGTATCATCAAGTTTATAAAAGCAATATAAGTTATGATGTTATTGATCAACTGTTAGAAATATTATGGGATGGGCTATTGTCATTATTTCGGGGTGTTACATTAAGGTTGATTGACCTAAATGTACGTTCTGATAGTTTTGAAGCTAATGAGCAATGTTTTGAAAATCAGATTGATGAGCGGATCGGAAAAGTAACCGGGCAGACGGGTCACTGGTTTAATTGCGAGTGAACCGGAATTGAATCATGATATTATGTCATAAATATATTAAAATTTATAAGTATAAAAAATATAGATATTAAAATTACAAAAAAATAATAATAAATAATAAACAATTACAAAAAAAATACTTCTTAAAATTTATTTTGCGTTTTTTATACATTGATTTTTCATAAAAATAATTAAGATAATATTGAATATATAGTATATATACTTATTACATTGTCAACAATTGTGTTGATGGCTTAGTTGTTTGAGTGCTTTCTTTTTATGCACTTAGTTCCATATTCGAACCCACTCCACAACATATTTTTGAAAAAAACTTCAATTCTTCAAACCTGGCTGTTTCTTATGTCGATCCATGACCAATTCACCGGTTATTCCGGTTGAATCGGCAGTTCTTCTGGTTGAATGGACGATTCTACCGGTTTTCAAATTCTAAGCCGGTTTTGAGCATAGTCTGAGGTTAGAGGTCATTCGGACCAGAACTAGGTCCGGTCACCGGTTCGATTGGTTCGACCGACTGATCTGGTTTGGCTTTTCAAACATTGCTAACAAGCCTAACTTTTAAATGTCTTTCTTACCAAATCATGATATTTATCATTGTTGCAAATAATGTGTAGAGGGATAGAAATCAAGGGAGAAATTAAGTATGGACCTAAGTGCTGAGGTCACCCCTATTAGGCGAGCAAGAATGGTTAAAGAAGCATGAGCTGAAACTCAAGAGAAATGGGTCAACAGTGGGCTAGAACAAGTCCGACCTTCCAAAGGTCCGGACAAGCACCATGAAAAAAAAAGAGGCTAAGTTAAGTTGCGGAGACAACATTTGCAGCGGTCAAGTTGCTGAGATACTTTGTCTTAACGTTACCATTCCTAGTATTATCGGCGCTGCCATCCGAAGTATTGTTGGTGCCACTATTTGAACTTACTGAGGGAAAGAGGAAACCGGAGCAACTAACTTGCTGAGGCAGCACTTGCAGCGGTCAAGTTACTGAGGTACTTTGTCGGCGCCGCCATTTGAACTTGCTGAGGGAAACAGCTACCGCAACAACTACAACCACCGTAACTAACTTGTGGAGGAAAGACTTCACTAGGGTGATAGCAGCCTTTGAAAGAGACTTCCCCTCCACAAGTAAAGGCTAATGCTTGGCGCTGATTATGTTTACCTCAACGACTCCTCCACCTTGAGCCACCTAACCACAAACTCCCCAACTTGCCAAGGCGAAGGCCACAACTAGGGTTATGCCTTGTACCAAGATCAAGGGGGCTTCCTTGGTCCTGCATGTGCAATCAAGGCAGGTCCATGACCTGAGTAAATGGGAAGGGAGTTCCTTATTTTCGAGCTACCTTGCTCCCATCTTTACGAGGTCGCCGCGGTATACTGGTATCTCTGGGCCTGCTATCAGCTCCAACCAGTAAGCTTTGAGGCCTGTTATCAGCGCCAAGCTAGTGAGCTTCAGGGCTTGCTATCAGCACTGAGCTCATAATGACTTTGAGGCCTGCTATCAGCCCTAGGTTGGTAATGCTTTGGAGTCGGTGGTCTAAGACAGAATATTATCTGTGATCCTTAGGGACACATATCCTCATCTTATTAGGCCACTTGGTATCCTTTGGTACGAAGGAAAAACCTATAAATAGAACCGATTTCCCAAGGCCAAAGAGAGGAACTGCTTGGGATTTTGGGGATATGTTGCCTATTTGTGCGCTGTCATTTCCTTCTTTTTGAACCACTTGTTCCACCCTCACCTAACTACTCATTCTCCAACCTTCCCAGATTTGTTAACTCATTAACATAGTTTTGCCTCTCCGATTACTCTCATAATCACTGTACATTTCAAACCCCCTACATAATGTAAAAATAAAAAATAAAAATTATACACATAATAGATATCATGACATGAAAAGGGAGACAACTAAACAATAGAATGATTAGATGTAAAATAACTTCAAAATTCTATTTTTAATAGCCTCATTTAAAGATCATATTAATAAAAAGGACGAGATACATACTTGACATGATATTTAAAGTGTAAAAAATTGATTGTAACAATTGAAAGTATAAAAACTCAAGTAACATTTCACAAGGAGGAGGATGTTGTTCACTCTTTAAACTAAAACCTATGCTGGGTATGTATATTTCTAAATTTTTAGTTATTTTTAACGTACATATATATATATTATATAATGTCTCTTCTGTTTTCATGTTATCAAATAATAATATTTGATATTCACCCAAAAAATATATATTTGATATGTTGTGATATGACAACAATGTAATTTCCACCAAGTAAAACAATTAGGATAATAAACTTAAATAAAATGTTGCGTGTGTAATGTCCTCTGAAGTTTTGGGCTAGTTTGAGAATTGATTGTTATAATATATTTTTTAATTTTTTATAAAAATAAATATAAAAATATAGAAAGAATAATTTAACAATTTATAATAAATTTTTGACTAAAATGTTTGGTTTCCTAACGTCCCCAAGATTATAAACACATAAATTCAATATATTCAAAATTTTTACGCTGTGTTTGGTTAGGGGATTTGGGAAAGGATTTAGAAAGGAAAAGGTAGGTGAAATATGAATAGAATATACTTACATTTCACATAGTTTCACACATCATTTTATTTTTCTTTTTCAAATCCCTCAACCAAACACAAGATAAAGGAAAAATAAAAGTTTAAATATTTTTAGGATTAATGGGTGAAATGTCCATACTAAATGGAACATGTTACTTGGCCCAAGATTTAATCTTTCTTGGTGATAAGGACAAGTATTAAAAATTTGTCGGCACCAGAAAATTGGTAGAAAAAGTCATCGGAAAAGTCGTTGGGACTCGATGGATGGCAGTGGCGACTGGTAACGATGAGTTAGACAGATAAGTGATATTGGACAAATCTGTAAATAAATAGGTGATATTTGAATAAATAATTAGATAAATAGATGACATTTGAATAATAATATATGTATGTGAAAATTACAAATTTAATTAAGAGTCATTGCCATAAAATCACAAATTGCAATTATTTTTCATTTGTAAGGTGTGTGGCCAAAATTATTATAATAAAACTCTACGTTCTCAATACGAAATTGAGAGGGGATCAAAATCTGATTTGAGACAATAATACTCACTAATTAGTTGGAGAAACTATACATTGTAGGTAATTTTAGTATGGAAGGGGGATGGAAATCAAGGTAATAATAAAAATGCAAATACTTAATTTGGAAACACTCCCATTAATTTGGAAACACTCCCAATTCATTCATGTGTTTTGCTTTCAAAACTTCGCATCCCTTAACTAAACTACCAATAGGTCCTACTTTTAAAACTTATTACCCATTAAGTCCTATTGATAAATTTATTAAGTGATAAAGATAAATTTATCAGTCTTTTATTTTTATGAATAAATTTATAGTGATAGATTTATCAGTCTCTTTGTTTTTATGAATAAATTTATAGTGATAAATTTATCAATCTCTTATTTTTATAATGTTAAATTTATTAGTTAGGACCTGTAGGTAAATAAGTCTAGTTAATAGGACTGATTGGTAAGTACCCCTTAAAGTTAAGCATGTCTTGAACCATCCATCATCAAATATATAGGAAATTTTTGAACCTCACACCCCGCCCTGGGGAGGTGAACAATAAAGAAGGAAAAGCAAAACAAACCAAAAAAAAATCTTGAGAAATGTTACCTTCATGTAAAAAGTGGGAGGCAAAAAAGGCCACTTGCAATACTGACTAGTGTAGGATGGATTCACACCGTGGCTAAAATAAGGCTACGAAAGACGTTGAAGATGATTATGCAATAACAGTACAGCAAAGCACCACATAAACAAACAATACTATCAACTTCAATTCTGAACATAATTCCATTATAAAGTACTTGCAGAAAAATTAATATGCCTAAAAATCCACACAACTGATGTTCTGAGGATGTTCTCCCCAAATAGTTCTTTAGAAACATAAATATTGACACAAAAATACCACATTGTTCAGGAAACATCCAAAAAAATGAAGTACTTGAATAGATAGGAAAGTACGGAGAATGTAGATTCTAGTCATTAGGTAAACAATAATTAAAGCATCATCTACACGAGCATTAGGAACTTCATACAAAATCACCAATCCAAAACTTTCAGTTCGATGAATCACTAGAGGAGTCCAAAACATTTGACGAATCTGCACAATGAAAGCGTAAAAAAAAATAAAAAAATAAAAAAATAAAAATCTCATCATAAGAAGAAAATATTTCAAGTACAAAACCAACAATTACAAACTGAGGCTGAAACTGCATACCCTATATTACATCCGTTGTCTATCCAACCAGGATGGGAGCACAATAATTTCTGTAACAAGAAAGGGACTAATGACAATAAAAATAAGAAAGGGGACACAAAAGAAGAGTTTTAATATTTAACATGGTGGAGATGACTAAATTGAATTTGACATAGGAACATACTTCAAAACAACAATCTAAACCTTTTTTTGGGATAAGTAAATCAACAGTCCAAACATATATATAGAATAAACAATTTCTCAGCCTACAGAAATATGACACAAAATTTGTCCAATAGTGACTAGCTTCAATTTATTTACTACACATAAGAGCAATATTTCCATCACATATAGCAAAATTGGAACAAGAATAAATTGCAATGCTAGTGGACTTTATAATATTAATAGTTTAAATAACACTAAGGCAAGTCACTCATCAGTGAGATTGAAGGATCTCAGATCATCATTGCCTTGTGCATTAACCTAAAACAGTAGATGCATAACAAAAATACGGACATACCTACCATCCAATTTGAAAACAAACAAACACATACACACTCTTCTAAACACTCACTCTTCTAAGATCATAAACCATGATCATCAAACAATACATCAACCTCCATTGGTATCTCCAACCCATTGCCTATAAGAACAAAACTTAACACCATAAACTCCACAGGATGAACTCATCTTACACACCTTTATAGCACAAGGAATCATCCATGTTACATAGACTCAAGCATGAGCATTGGTGTGGGTGATCTCCACGCATGGTATGAGCCCTTAAACTTACAATACATTGATATGATCCAAAACTAGCAGCAGATTGGTGAATACATAATGACTAGCATTCCAATACCACACTCCATTACCCTTGTCTTATCTAGTGCATGCACGTTGAATCATAGATTCACAATGTCATCAGTAAGTACAGCTTCATCACATGTCATCCACACCTTTACTCAACACTCACTTGCCCAAAACTATGAGAATTAAAAACATCACAACATGACTGACAAAAACCAAAAGCAGCAAATACTAAAGATCCCAAACGAAAGAATAAAGTGATCCACAGATTCTTCTGCATTCCTGAACACGTGTAACAATTCAAAACCAAGACTCTTTACAAAAGTATTAAGGTTGCGTTTGTAGAGCTTTCTAAATATGATTTGAGAGTAGGAGTTGTATTTTGAGTTTGTGAGTTTTAGAATTATGATTTGAGTGTGGAAAGTTTGTTTGGTGGAAGAGTTTTGAATTAAGTGGGAAATTTTTGATGTGACATAATATTTGATACAAAAGCTTATAACTTATAACCAAACACACAACTTAAAATTATATTAAAGCTCATAAAAAAATTTAAAAAATTCAGAAAATATTTTTTTCAAATATATAAAAATTAACATGTGTGAATTGAAAAATATATATATATATATATTTTGCACTGTTCCGGTCGACCGGTGGGACGACCGGTTAGCCCAAATTTTCCCGCCTTCGACTGAGTTTTCAAAATTGAACGTGGAATTAACTTTTGAAAATTATAAACAAACGTCATGTGCGAAATAAGCTCTGGAACGTTAGTTCCAGAGCTGTACCAAACACAACCTAATATTCTGTGTGTTTAGTTTATCATCATTCATCATTCTAGTACCTGGTTCTTAGAGCCCTAGTTCTCGGCTAAAGTGGATTGACATTTTCCACTTTTGAGGCAACAAAATGAATCTTTGCATAATCTCTCAAAAAAAGAAGCAAGTTCCATAGCTAATTAGACCAAATGATTATCAATTCATGATTGAAATCAAGTTTTTTTTTTTTTTTTTGGATTGGCACCGGCGTGCAAGGGTTTCTCTAATCTGATGGCCCAAAGGAATTGTTAGCACCTAAGAGGTTTCGATCCTGAATCTTGGAGTGGGCACACCCCTAAGACTAAGGCCTTGCCACTAGGCCAACCCCATGAGATTAATTGAAATCAAGCTTTTTGATTGACTTAAACCTAAAATACTCATTTTTTCAATATATCTTTATTATCTAAATGCATAAATACATTTTTGATGTATTTTAATAAACTTGACCAAATGATTTCACCACATATTTAGAAACATATTATATTATTATGTAAATTGAATCAATTTAAGATTCCAGTGCGATTTAAATTTCAGGAAGAAAAAAAAAAAGTATTTTGATTCATGATTCATACCCCAATTTGACAACCTTGATTAATAGTGATAATGGAATCCAAAATTGTAGCACAAATAACAAAAGGAACACCCTTCCCCCGCAGTCTTCCAAATAGTTTCTGCTAGGAGGGGATCATAATTAGATAGAATAAAATTCTTCAAGAAATTAGCCACTTCTGCCCCCTTCGTTTCACCATATTCACTCCTCTCTCAGAACATAGAAGCTCAAAAAATTCACCACTGCCGCCAATTGCAATCTCAAACCTCAAGCAAGGGGAATCCATGCATCATACAGCATGACAAAATCACACTTTTAAAGCCACTATCAGCCAAATAACTTTAGAAATTTATCCAACCTACCCTTATTTTCCACCAATTATATTTGGATTTTCTACAACAATCAACACAAAGAAGGGAAAAAAAGGATAATTATTATAAAAAAAAAAAAAAAAAAAAAAGTAGTCTTGACATTTATACCAATGAAATTGTGAAAAAATGGTTTACCTTATTTAAGCATTATATTATCCCATACGACTAGCCTATCCCACCCATATACATCTTCAAGTGAACTGTAAAGTAGTAGTAAACCAAAACAATCTTTTACCTCCATATGTATAAAAGAAACTACAAAATCCAAATATCTATCATAAATTAACAATCTATGGCACAAGTTTAACAATAAACTCCATTCCTCCATCCCTTCAGGATAACTAAGTGCCTCTCAAACTGTCAAACCAACTAAACTCCACACATATAAATATATAGCTAAAACCACCACCCTAAACTATCTAACAGCAACATAGGTCTAAAGTAAGCCCTACATCATATGCCAACATTTGTGAGATGATGCCAAAATAATTTGAGACACCAATAATTTAGAGCATCACAATGACAAGCTTCCAACTAACACATTGAGTGTTTGTGGCTGGTATTCATATAATAAATATAAGTTAACTAGCCATTTAGATAGTGTGCTATAAATTCATGCGTCTTAATGTGAAGTCATTAATCATTATATCATGCAGCATCAATACGTGAAAATCAGTTATTTGCATAACACTTTCTATTCTATCTTTGCTTTTTTTCTTTTCTTTTATATATCAAAATGAAGAATCAAATATTTTTCTCTTTTTTTTTTGTTTTTTTTATTTGTTTTTTACACCAAAACAAAGAATCAAATATTTGATTATTAATAACTTTGTAAAACAGGTTAAAATTTTGTGTATAAGCACCAAGTAAAACATCACAAAAAAGACAAATATCGAGCAGTTAAATATATCTTATTTTGTTCTTACCTAAAGACACCCACCTAAAGCTGTGGGTGGCTGGTGCTCATTGTTCAACAGTCCATCCACAAAAGCATGGCACGGCTCCCTGATGGTCGCATGCACCTTGTGAGGTAATCACCGATTTTTAGATATGGTTGTTTCAGCACTTTCCATGCACTGTTTCGGTGCTTGAATAATACTTGAACACCATCTTCATCAAACATGCAGCGTTCTATCTCACCATATGTTTCAAATACTGAATTCACAATCGTCCTATTAGTCATGAAATAGGGGCCAATGCGGTAAGCTGCGATATGTCGAAGAGTCGGATCAATCTCAGCGTGCTTGTAAAGGCTCTCTAGTATAGTTGGGGTTTTCATCAGTCCTTCCTTCACTAATGAAACCAGGTTGTAAGTCCCTAACCCTTCCAGAAGCTTCTCGAGAGGCTCCTCTTCTTCCTCAGTGGTGGAGGAGGTGGTGGCGTACTGATTTTCTGGTAACTTATATTGATATCTCAATGCGCATCCCATTCGAGGAGTGTAATTGGGCGATTGCAACCAGCGGGAAGCGTTGGGAAAGCGCCAAAGAGAGGGCAGTATGCACCTGACACAGTTATCGCCGATCCTATGGGATGGCTGCTTCGCTGCCTCCCACGCGGCCTTTCGCTGCTTAAAGGTAATGTAGGCTCGGCTCTCTGTTTTCCCAGATATCTGTTCGACATTGATGGTGCAATTTTCAATTTCTCCATATCTTCCAAAGAAAGAATTCAACGTCTCGGAAGTGAGAGGGGTCATGTCCTGCCTTCCAAATTGGGACACGAAGATCTCTCTTTGGGCAGGATCAACCTCAGCCAGATGACGAACCCTCTCAATCAAATGAGGGTCATTGGAGATTGCTTCCATAACCAGAGCCACCAGAGATTCTTTCTGTAAGCTTTCTATAAGGCTCTCTACGGACTCCTCCTCCTCCTCCACTATTGATTCCTGCTCCTCCGGTACTAATTGATTTCGCACGAGCTCCTCCTCCTCCACCTCCTGTCGATGTTGACTTGGGGTTGGGTTCGAGGGTAGGGAGGGTGATCGGTGACGAAGAAGGCCACGGCCACGGCCACGGCCACGACCACGGCCACGACCACGGCCACGGCTGGCCGGGTAGGGCTGGTTGTCGACGGGGAAGGGACGCCCTCTGCCGGAACGCGTGATGGCCATGGCTCTGTATGAGGATTAGGGTTTGATTGGGGCAGACGAACAGAATGAGGGGTTTTTGGAGCGAGGGGTTTTTGTTTTCGCCTGTACTTGTAGCTCATATATATGTATTTTGAACTACTAGAAATATGTTTATTTTTAAATAAATAATTTAGATAATTTTTTGGTATATAAAAATTGTATTTTTTGAAAAATTACTACCCTAAAATATATTATTATACATAAATAAAAACTTTAAAACTTTCATTATTAGTATTGGTAAATTTACTACTGGTTTGTAATTTATTTTTATAAATTTTGCTAATATGTTTTTTTTCCCTTAATTTATTAAATAAAAAATGTTGACAAGGAGTGTTTATAATTTCTGGAATTATAGGATATAAATTGTATTTAAGCAAAAATCAGAGTATCTATTTATAATTTACCTTAATGGGGTATTTGTTTAGAAGGACGCGATAAGAGCGAACTGCAATACAATATGTATTGTTAAATTTATTGACTTGTAATTCGGCCTTCACTAAACTAACTAAACAATGAATTAATAAATTTATTAGACATGAAATCTAATCCCACACTTCAATCTCATAAAACAAACGGAAAGTAATCTAAATTAACATATTTTTATATCCTTCATACGTTGAGGTTCTCTTTATACCTTTTGAAATTTATTTTATACTCCGATATACTTTAATTGATGACCTATTATTAGATATTTAACATATTAAGTTGTATACTTCTCTATTAAAATAATAATATAGGTTTCTTTATCTTTCATAAAATTATAAAGGCTTTTATAATTTATTAATTTTGTTTTTTTATTTTTTTTACAAAGAATCCATATTGATTCACTCTATCACTTATAACATGTTTGGTGAAATATAAATTTATAATTAGGTAAAATTTATTTTATCCTTGTGGTTTGAAATCAACTTTACCTCTTGTGGATGCTGTGTGCCTTTTTCGAAGAAATGTATAAGTTATAATATTAATCAACAAAGGAATTTTATTTTTAAATGACATTTAAAAAAAATTTAAAAAAAAAACGTCATTTGAAAAAATTAAGGGATTTCACTTTTATAATAAAAAAATATTTTAAAAATATTTCATTATGAAAAGTATATAAAAATATTAAAATAGAGATAATTGAAGAAAATGATAGTTTGGTCTCTAAACATATAATATTTATATTTTTTTTCAATTTTCCATGGTAATGGGGTTAGTTAAGATCATTTAATGTCTCCTTAACAAAACCCATCTTTTAATATAATTTCAACTAGAATTGGAGGGGTTCAATTTGTGCTGTTATGCATCACTAGAAAAAATCGAATACATCCCGCACCTAGTCCAAATGTTGAATGTCCAATATGCGTGTTTGTTTTATTTTAGTATATCTTGTTTAATAATCTCTCACAAATATGGGGCTCATCTCAGGCTCATGAATTAGAGGTATCTTGTTTGATTAAGGAATTGAGTGCCTTAATTTCCATGCCTATCTGTCCAAGCAGCAATTATTAACAGTTATTTTCATTTGACATTGATGTTAGATTTTCTATTTAAGATAAATTTGATTTCTTTGGTAACAACATTAATCTCAAATAAAGTTGAACTATGTCAAACTTATAAGATTTACTGTAATTAATCCCACAAAAAATAAAATAAAATTCAACCCATCAACTCATCTTGACTAAACAAATTGCCACTGCTAGAGTTGGGTAACTAGCACCTTTGGAACAACAATTAACCCATTTTTATTCTGAGAGCATAAATCCAAAACAAGTTCACAGTAAGCATCAATAGCATGCTGTTCATCTTCGATCTATTAAATTTGCATTGGATTACTTCTCTCAACGCATCAAAAAAATAAAAACAAAAAATGGAGAACCATATCTCATTCTTTGACGACTTAACAACTATTGGACAATCTTTACTGTATTTAAAATATAAATTTTGTCTGTGTACTTAATAACAAATGGAATACAGAAGAAATAAAGGAAAAAAAGAAAGTTTGTTTGATTACAAAAATCAAATCAGAAAATAAAAATAAATAAATAAATAAATAACAGATTTTTATTTTGTTACAAAAACAAAATCAAAATTTTATATAAATAACTATTAAAATAGAAAATAAATTAACAACTTACTTGATTAATTTCTTGAACAAATTTTTGATCAAATCCAGTGTTTAACACTATGTCCTTAAGATAGATTCGTCTTCTCCACGATACTTTCAGAATATGGACGTTTATCTCCCAGGATAAAATGATCAACAACAAACAGTAGCAGTACTACAAACTGTTTGCATAACGAACACACTATGTGTTTATACACTTTCTCAGAAGAAAATAATGCAGCAAAATGTTGAGAGTAATGCAGAATTTTTTTGGACGAAAATTGAGTGAAAAGAACAAGTGAGGACTAGTCTACTTATAGATGAAAATCGTGGCTATTAGGTTTGAATCCAACATGTATGGTACCTGTTCAGACAGATCAATAAATTTTGTTTGAATTTCAAACAGATAAAAACTATTTTGGGTTTGAATATGGACAGATTCGGATCCGTTTGGACAGTGAACCTATACAGAAAATTCTGAAGAGGTGCAACAAATTTGAACTCAAAAAATTGAAATTTAAACTTGACAGTTTTTATTTTACCAAAAAATAAAATTGAATTCAAATGTTTTTAGCCTAAAAAGATAAGTATTGGGCCGGACAAGCCTAATCCAACCTCACACCACGCACCCGCGCCCAAGCCCAGGCCAACCCTAATTCAAATGTTTCTGATGTGACTTGCCAGTAAATCTCAACCACACAATGTAGTACTCTAGAAAACTTTAGGGAAATTTCACTCTAGAGGATCCTTGCTCAACCTGGACAGGCGACGCTCGTGTGTTTATTTTTGGGTCCAATGGGTCTTGCCCAATTTATCCATAACTTCTCCCTTCTACAAACTTGGGGTACCCTTTGGGGCCTTACCCAAGTTTTAATCCCAAGCTATATAAACTCATAAATTTCTTTCCATCAAATCAACGTGGAACAAGCCTTTATTCAAACCTTTAAGGATTTTCCACCAAAACTCCATTTCCATGGAGCTCAATTTGGCTTCAATTTCTCATTCACCTGATAATGGTTTTGAGCAGCTAAATATACCATGTGAATCACAACGCAGCATAGAATACGTTACCACTTTGACCCACCAACTTTGACGTATGAATCCCACCTAAAAAATAGACAAAGTTAAGGAAAAATTAGATTTTTCCAAAACTTCAAAACCATTTCTAACAACAACATGGTTCACATTTACATTTGTACAATTAAAAAACATACAACAATATAATGATAACAATTACAAAATGGTATCAAAGGGCCACAAATCTCCCCAAAGAGATCTTCAGGCTTGATGATGAAATGTAGGATTCTTACTTTCCGTAATAACAATGCGCTCAAACAAGCCATCACGATTGGTCGCTCAACAGACTTCCATTTCAACCAGCTTGCCCCTCCTAACAGGAGTGCAAATGATTCTGCCCCGGCCACTCCCAAGATCAGCACGAGTGTAAATGATTCTCAGTGATGGCATCTGTTTCTACAATATCAGAATCATATGACATTGGATTGTCTTCATATGGAACGTTCTCACCTTCATATTCGAATTGGTCCTCTATCAAGGTCATTAATGAAAAAATAAAATTCTCAAAATACAGAATAATCACAACCACAAGAATACTGATTTGACCATCAAGATATTGGAAGTTTATTTTTTGAATGAGTCACAGCAAGCACTGAGATATGTCATCCAACATACTCACGATGGGAAAAAAAGAGGAAGCATGTCATCCCATGATTGGTTATTTTTCCAGGATCCCAAAAGCAAGTTAAATATGACTAATCCTGCAGTAAGGGACAACAAACCCCTCATGAAAAATTGCAAAAGTAAAAGTAGTTTGGGGGAAGATGCAGGAGCCTGCATATTTCACTACAAAAAAATCAAGATTTAGTAGCGGCCAAAACTGTCGCCAAAAGTAGAAAAAAGCGTCGCTAAAAAGTAGAACACCTTTACCCGCGGTTGCAATAGCGACAGCCAAACCGCCGCAATAGCCCCATCAGCAAATCCTTATAGTGACGTTTTCTACAAACGCTGGTATAGTTATCTTTATTGCGACGGTTGATGTAGTGACAACTATAAATGTCGTTATACCTTGATTTTACCAATTACTTGCTAACTTTATAGCGACGGATCGACTGTCGCTATATCCTTCACTTTTGCGACATTTTGTGAACTGCTACTAGATTTTGACACTATTCCATCAGTTTTATAGTGTCGCTATATCCATAGAATTCGTTTTGAATTTTATTTACAGCGACGGTTATTAACCACGGTTGTACGCTCTATTTTTTTATTTTTTTTTTTGGGAGGGGAAGGGAGGCGAGGGTGAATAAGTCATAAATAAAACATAAATAGATACAAGTCGTCACGCATAACATAACCTGGTTACATTGAAAAGTTCCAAACAACAAAAGAAACTAAAAATAAAACTCAAAAGGCCATATTACAGAGACAATTTGATTAAAAAAATGATAAAAACAGACACCATAACCCCCAAGACAGTATACCAAACTGTGGGCAAACTGTTGACAGTAAACAATAGCCATAGCACCATGCACCAATAGCAATGACACTAGGCATCAAAGCAAACAACAGCAACCAACAAAAAAACCAACAACCTGCTCACATTATATATCTATAACAACACTATTTTATTCTAATGGCTCAATACTCAATAATTGTAAAAAGTAAAAGAGTCTGCATTTTCATAATCCCAAAATATCCAAAACAACTTAATTAAAAGGTTCATTACATAAACCTGTAATACAAAAAATATCCAATGTTTCTAGCAAACTAATACCCACACCATAATCCAAAAGATAAACTTGTCACATAACAATAGTACTCAAAAGTATTACTCATGACGCCATTATGAAGATCTCCATGAAAAATGTTCAAATCGAGAAATGACGTCCATTGTTTGATACTTTCATATTGTCTTATTTCCTGCAATAAAAATAATTGAATGAGCATAAGTATCATTTTCAATTTTAAAATCTATAAAGAAAATTATATGATCCAAACAAACTGTAAATCCTACGAGTTGTAAAGTTCTATGATTATGGAACTCACCTTATTGGAATGATTTTATGTTAAATATTAACTAAAGTACATGACATTTTCTTTACACCCTTGAATCACAAAAAAACTACATAATGGAAATTATTCTTTTTTGTATACTTGATTCGACTAGTTGTTGCAATAGTTAATTATTGAGCTATCAAACTGATCGTAATTTTAGCCGTTCCTATAACCAGGTCAAATAATTGATGGTTGATCTGATATATTTAACAGCAAAAGTTAATTATTGAGCTATCAAACTACTTAAATTTCTATACATTTTATTGTGTACTAATCAACCATTGTTCATTCTTTTTGGTCTGAAAGACTGGTGGTGCCTGCAAAATCATGGCAAAAAGTTGTTGCAAGGTTAAGTTTGGGGATTAAGAAACAATTGGAACATTAAGTTCTTATCAAAAAATAATTGATCTAATTATAACAAAAAGTACAGTAAAGAGGTTTAGTTGCCTGTAATAGTCAAAAGTCAATTTGATCAATATCTACTAAGTAGCTATGTAAGCAGAGTTTCATAATTCTCTGCACATCAACAAAAACAGAGCAATGCTACAAATGGGAATTGGATGTCAACCTTAGTGTTCTTGGATGGTTTCCCAACTTATGACAGACCAATAATATAACTTCAAAATTTTCAAAGCATACTAGCATATAAATTTAACTGAATAATGGCGAGGGATTATGTGGAATAAGGCATGCAGAAATTATTACAATTATAGTTGAATATTATTAGGGTAAATTACAAATTCAAGACATTCACTCTTTTATCTTGAGAAATTACAAATATCCCTCTCCTTGTCAAAGTTTGACTATTAAAGATTATATTACTTGATCATCCTCCAATAATGAAAGAAAAAGACTCTATTACTCTCACTTTCTTTATCCTTACTTTCTACTTCTTTCCATTCTTCCTCACTAGAACCAACACAGTTGTTACTAAAAGTGAGGGAAGGAAATGAGAAGAATACGGATGAGAAAGAGCCAAAGAGTGAAGGAAGAAATGAGGAAGGAGGCAGTGGGTTTTGGTGGATGGAAGACTTGGAACCCCAGAATTTGTATTGCTAGATGAGCCTAAAGGAGTGCCAATCAACCAAGCCACTGGATTTAAGAATGAGGCATGATGTAATAATTAAAAGTATATTGGACAGTGGACGTATAGAAGATTCAAGGACAGAGTATTCCATGTTCTAGAATTTATCTATTTAGTTTTAGTTGAGTAAACAAAGGATCCTGGTCCATAATAATTGATGGTTGATCTGATATATATAACAGCAAGCAATTGCTCTTACTTTAATTTTCCGAAACTAAGAAGTAAAACATAAATATATTACCAAACTAGAGAATTCAGCAGTAAGCTTTCAGCAGTAAAATACTATTCTTCTTACTCTGTCACTTGTGCCTTCTTTCTACTAAAATGAAGAGGGAGTAGAATTCAAAGACATGAACATGCTTTTGAAGGTGGTGGGTGTGGAACTTGTTGCCAATTCTCTTTTTCTATATGTGTGTGTGTAAAGGTATTTGTTTTTTCTTTTTGTCAAAAAAAAAAAAAAATTGAATTGGTTCAACTCATGTTCTCGGAGTATGTTGCCTCTGTGATTGTTTTTAGGCAAATAATTGAGGCAAGTTCAATTCGGTATTTATAAACTTATTTTTAACTCTAAAAACTCAATCTCTAAAAATAGTGTGCAATGTACTAGCAAGGGAATTAGTTTCAGCAAAATTGTTCTTAAAAAAGCAAAAACAAAAATAAAAATTTCAGCATAGTTGCCAGTTTTTCGTGGAAATTTCTGAATGAAGACATTCTGTTTGCATTCACTTTTAGTAAAATGCAGCAAGTAGCAACATAAATATGTTATTGATACACAAGAATTAAAATAAAATAGTTGGCTGTTAGAGGTTTGTGGTTTTAGACGTCGAATGGTTCCAAAGTATGCTATAGATCTTATTCTTGTTTGTGTTTCAAATTATCCACCTACCTGAAATTTAAAAACATCTGAGTATAAATTCTTTAACAACATAAATGCTGGTTTATTGTTAATAATCACTCTTGTCAGTTATACAAGACTGACTTTCTATTAGTTTGAGATGAATGTGAAGTCAACTTGCCAATATTAGCAAAATTTTGTTCGATTGCCCAATTCTCTATTCACTGGTTTGTTTGGTATTTTTACGGATGCCAATAAGGGAAGCAAAGTAGAGAAGTCAACCTATCAAATCCCAATTTTGTCTAAACTAACTAACAATTTATTGGTAAAGAAGTCATTAACAGTGGTTCTAAATTTGTGTCAATATATGTGTATTGTAATGATGACTTACCCCGATTAGAAGGTTGCATTTCATGACTCCCAAAAGAGGATCTTTGATGTGCTTGTAGAGAAGCTTGGTCCGGAATGCCACTAGATCCATCTGTCGCCTAATTTATACAATACAATCTACATAAGTATGCATAAATTTAGAAAAGGATAACATATGATAAATACATCATATAAAAGAATATGTTATATGTAGTTATACCTGCAAACCACTAGAACTGTGTCTCTGACTCATCAAAAATGCTACTTGCTCTTTTAAAGAGTTTATTACAGCATCTTGAGCTTGCAACTGAATACCTTGAGTTTGCAACTGCTCACCTTGAGTTTTTAGTTGTTCCTTCAACTCAATTATATTGTCTTTGTCTCTTATTCTCTCTTCATCAGAAACCATTCTTAAGTGGTCAAAACTATTACACATGAAGCCATGCTTGGAAGGAGTAGGCCCAAATCCTAAACCTCGAACACGACCATGATGCTCTTTACCCATCACTTGAGAATAAATATCATTTGGTGACCAAGATATACGGCCACTAACATTTCCTTCGGAGCTACTTGGTTGTGAGCTCATCAAAGCTTCTAATTTTTCCTATAGCATAAATTGGGGGGGGGGGGTGGGGGGGGAATAAGAAGACAAAGTGATTGTTTGCCACAAACACATTAGAATTTTGAAAATGTAACTTATTAAATGGGCATACAATTTTTGCAGCTGCTGCTTCATTTACTGGTGTCCCATCCTTCCTTTTGTGAAGCGGTATATATAATTTTGCTCGATCTAGTGCAATCTTATCTTTTTGCTCCTATGTAACAATCATATCGTTTCAGAATAAATTTATAATACAATGTGCTAACCAAATTCAAAATATAAAACAAGGAATGAAGTTTGAAATACCATATCATATGCATGTTGTGCATAAGTTTTAGATCCTGCTGTATGTGCACTTGTTTGCTCTCGCCGGCTTTCCTTATTGGTTGTACTAAGTTCCTTCAGTCATAAATGCATAACAATATGTTTAAAAAAAATGATATAATGACATTGTATTATTTGATATAAAACATAAATCTATGCATACCTGTCCTTCCTTTGAAAACCAATACGCGACAAGGTCAGCATAGTGCTCACGGTTAACTGTTAAAGGCGCAGTAGCTACTATCTGTGTTGCTGTCTTTGTCTCATCATAGTGCTTTGCTTTTAAACTACATTTCCAATTTCTCCATTTATCTCCCATTGACTTCAATGTTCGATGCCTAATCATATCTCTTCTCTCATCTTGAGGAATGGCAAACTTGGACTACAATTTTATGTTTTTCATGTTATGAACATTCTTAAAATTATCAATACAATAATATAAACTAAATTTGTGCATTTCTTTGCCTAATTCTCATATTTTTATTTTCACTTCAACTATAATAGCATGGAAGATTGTCTTTTTCACATGCATATGATCTCTCTTATAGTAGAATTATCACAAAATACTTGTAGTTAGAAAATTACCTCGATAATATTCCAACAATCTTCTTTATACTGATCTGGCACTTCATGCCAATTCTTGTACTTAATTGGGCATAAGTGTGGCTTCCTAGCAATAGTGCCTATGAAGCGACTGAACATACCACCCTCTGTAGAAATAGGCTGCAAATCCTTGTTGAAGGTGAGCATAATGCGTTCTTCTGGAGGCAAATTCCACACTTCAACCATACGTGTAATTCCCCGTGTGTTTCGCTTGGTCAATGTATCTATTGCAATACAACAACAAAATATATCATGGAAGTGAAGGTTGACTTGTAATTTGTACCTCAACTAAAAATCTAATAATACCTGTACGTTGCATTTCTTCTTCCCTTAACCAGTCCTCATCTAAATCATCTTCAAACTGAGGGTTAACCTCTGATTCTTGAGGTTGAGGGTGTGGAACATGTGATGGAACATGTGAGGAGGGATGTGACCAACTAGGTTGTGAAGAGCCATTTGATCGACTAGGCTGTGAAGTTTCATTTGGCCGATTAAGCTATGAAGAGGCATTTGAACGACTAGGTTGTGAAGTTCTATTTGGCCTGTCCAGCTGTGGAGAGCCAATTGAGTGACTAGGTTGTGAAGTTCCACTTGGTTCGTTCAGCTGTGAAGGGTTATTTGGCTGGCTAGGCTGTGAAGAGTTATTTGACTGGCTAGGCTGTGAAGAGATATTTGATCGCTTGTTCTGGGACTCATTCTCAAGATTGCAAGTTCTAAATCGTTTCTTTGCCATATCTGCTAGATAAACGATAAACGTAATTAAGTTTACACAAAGATATTAATCAAATTAAATAAGCATTTATCATACAGTTTAGTAGTTAAATGTTAAAACCAAGTTTCATTGCTGAAATAAAAATTGTGTCAGCAGTGCACTGTGCCTTCTTCTATGACATATTTTGGGTGTTAGTTTCTAAGAAGTTGTTCCATGAAAGTGTGATGATTGTGGTAAGTGATCCTCTCAATATTGCCTGCACTATGCTAGAGCATGATTAACTGGTTCAGAATAATATCACTTTTGAGTCGTTAACAGTAATTTGGAACTTTATAGGTAGCTTGTGCTGATAAAAGAGTTGAGGATGGTATTCCAATGCTACTAATTGTCAGCACATCCACCAATTCATTAGAAAGAATAAATAACTTTTGATTAGAACAGGAAGACAAAATTAGAATGCAAGAAAAATAAGTGAATATATGTTACCCGGTTAAACAAGGGAATAAAATAAATGGAGCCCTTTAGTCAATATTCCACAAACAAATTCAGAAGGTAAGTAACAAGAACCAAGCACAGGATGTGTAGCATGAGATTTAAAAATGTTGACTAGCTGCAACACTACAACAGACAAAACTACTAAACCAAGCTTGTATATGGTAGCAACATAACAGACACAACTGCTAAACCACTACGTGGCCTCTCCTACATGATCAATTTAGGACATCCATATGAACTACTTAAATTGTAGAACCCTTCAAATTGTACATTCAGCAAATGACTAAATAGACCACAAAGCCATAATCTCTTTATGAAAAACAATACAAACTTTATGGTTGAGGGAAAAAAAAATCTTAAAACTGATGAACTTTAGTGACTAAATGTTAGCAGTGCAAAGTCATAACACCTAAATAAATAAAATCACATCCATTCTAATTTAAATTAAAAACCTGTGACACAATTCCAAACAAATAAAAAACTCATGTACATAGATGTATAAATAAATCAATTTTATCTTTACAAAAACTAGTATATGTAATTAAGTGAGGAAATTAGATTGAGTTTTTTAAACTGACATTTGTTCTTGTATCTTTTGCAAGGCCAATGGAGGTAAAAAAAAGAGCAACCTCCATAACAGATCACCCATAGCCAATTGGCTACATTCCAGTGAAAGTAGTAAAACAGGGCTACACTTAGCTCCGCTTCCTAATACAATAACATAACATGACACAATAATACTACTACATTCAGACAGGTGCGGACATACATGACTATACTTACCTCTCTTAGACGGGTGCGGACTTCTTTATTCTCAAGATATGATATACCTACATTCACAAACTAAAAGTTAAAACCAAAGAGAGCATAAAAACAATATTGTCAAGATGCTGATTTTCCAATCCAAGTTTTTAATAGCTATATTTAACAACAGACATTAAAAAACCATCAGTTATCTATTAGAAGAAATATACATGTCCTCATTAATTACCCATACAATATACTTCAATGGCAACTAGACAATTGTCCTGACAAACCCACACAAATTTGAGATCGGATACAAAGTAGCAAATTGATGCAAACACAATCATAAAGAAGAAAACAGTTAATTTACCTGGTTTGGCTTACGCCTACATCCACAAAGGGTATGTGATTTAAAAAAAAAATGCAAAACATGGGTTGCCATACATATATGAAACTAAAAAATTTGAAATTTATATTCAAAACCAAATAATGTTTCAAAGATTAACATGAGAATAAATAAATTAAAATCAAACTAGTTGAACTCAACAACTAGACATCCTCATCTAAATCATCTTCATCGATCAGTTGGTTATCAAGTGGAAGTGGTATATTGATTGTTGTTCCATCTGTATCATTTCTAGCCCAATTGAGGTTTTCATTCGCATCCACATGAGTGTCTTCAACTATCATATTATACGGCTCGTTATCATAGTAAGTGTCAACATCACCATCACACAATTCACTAGTACCAACATCAAACACATCCCTCGCTTTTGTTTTAACAACCACCAACCAATTTTCATGCCTTACATCTCCCACATAATAAACTTGTGAAGCTTGAGATGACAAGACAAATGGTTCATCATTTAACCGTTCTCCAGTATGTATCAAATGCGAAAAATTTACAAGGTTAAACCCATATTCATCTATCTTGTAGCCTCTGCCTGTGTTCACATCAGCCCAATTGCATTTGAATAATACATATTTCAACTTGTCAAAATAATTGAGCTCAATGATATCAAATAAAACACCATAATACATGGTGCCTCCTTCGGTGGCCACACAAACCCCACTATTCTGAGTTTTCTTCGCTGCCTCGTAATTTTTAATTCGGAACTTAAAACCATTAACAACATATCGTTTGAATCGTCTAGCTAGAGTGTTTGGGCCTTGAGCAAGCCACTTGATTTCATCAGTAAGTTGTTGCTTTCTTGTGTCATCCATAGCTACAACCTGATATATTATAAGATCCATTAAAATGATTACATTAATCTCTACGCTAAAAATTGTATATGGTAATAGTATTATTTAATAGCTACATGCTTACATATGATCTAAACCACTCACAAAACTTTTCCATATGCATCTTATTAAGAACTTCATCAGTTAGACGACGCGGACGATTTTGTCTCTTTATATGCTCCTTGTGTTCTCTGTATATACAAACCTAACTTGTGTTACTATTGCAAGTATTAAAATGGGAAACTCAAACTTATTTATACACCATAACTCATAAATATTGCTTACATCCGATATGGTTGAATTTGATCATTGTTAAATAGCACATAACGATGTGCTTGTATCCATGACTTTTGATCAAGTTCGATATTCATTATTGCCCCTGTAGAATCTTCAACATTTCTTAAGGGTCGATTGAATATGGTTTCAACAGATTCCAAATATCGCGAACAAAATATTAAGCACTCTTCAGCTATGTATCCTTCTGCAATAGAGCCCTCTGGATAGGCTTTGTTACGAACATAAGATTTTAGTCGTTGGAGATACCTACATGAAAAACAATATAATTATAGATCGACTAAATTGGGATGTCAATGTGATGTAGGTTAAAAACACAAATAGATACAAGTCGTCACGCCTAACCTCTCAATGTGATACATCCATCTATAGTGAACTGGGCCAGCAATTTTAGCCTCAGTGGCCAAATGGACGACTAAATGCACCATAACAGTAAAAAAGGAGGGAGGGAAGATTCTCTCCAAATTGCATAAAGTCAATACAATTCGAGATGCAAGTCGGTCAAGCTCTTCCACTTGCAAGACTTTAGAACATATTTCCCTAAAGAAACAAGATAACTCAATTAGAGGTAAAGCGACTTGTTTTGGTAATGCTCCTCGTAATGCGATAGGAAGAAGTTGCTGCATCAAAATATGACCATCATGACTCTTCAAACCTATAATCTTACGCTGTCAAAGTTGGATACAACGTGAAATATTTGAAGCATAACCATCTGGGACTTTTACCCCTTTCAAAACTTTCAAGAAGTCATCTTTCTCTTTTAAAATCATAGAGAAGCAAGCTGGAGGCAAATATGTCTTATTGGAACTGATCTTTTGTGGGTGAAGTTCACGCCTTATACCCATCTCTTGTAAGTCAAGACGTGCCTTCAAGTTATCCTTTGTCTTCCCATCTAAATTCAACAATGTTCCATATACATTATCAATCACATTTTTCTCTATATGCATCACATCAAGATTGTGACGCAATTTTTGATTTGCCCAATACGACAATGTAAAAAATATACTTCTTTTCTTCCATGGTTGTATCTCATCGCCATCCGCTTGTTTCTTTCTTTTTTTGTTTTTTTCATTTGCCTTTGTCTTACCAAATTTGTAATCAAGGCCTTCTGTTTGCATCATGATCTCAAAGCCAGATAGCATATCGGGAGCTGGTTCTATTTCTTGTTTGCCATCAAATGATGCTCTATCTTTACGAAATCTATGATCTTTATCCAAGAAACGCCTATGACCCATAAAACAATATTTTCCTCCATGTTTTAACCATCGAGAATGAGTCTCATAATTACAAGAAGGACATGCAAGAGCACCCTTGGTATTCCAACCAGACAGATCACCATATGCGGGAAAGTCATTTATAGTCCACATTAGAGCTGCATGCATTTGGAAGTTCTCTTTGGAAGATATATCATAAGTTTGTACTCCAACATCCCATAATTCCTTCAATTCTTCAACTAAAGGCTGCATGTACACATCTATGTCATTCGAAGGGGAGCTCGGACCAGGAATAAGCAATGATAGGATGAAAGAAGACCTTTTCATGCACATCCATGGAGGCAAATTATATGGGACCAATATGACTGGCCATATACTATAACTAGTACTCATATTCCCATAAGGGTTAAATCCATCTGCTGCCAACCCTAACCTGACATTGCGAGAGTCAAAGGAAAAATCTACATATCGAGAGTCGAATGTTTTCCAAGCCATAGAATCGGCAGGATGCCTCATTATGCCATCATTTGTACGGCCTTCAGCATGCCATTTCATAGAAGCAGCTGTTTTTGAAGACATGAACAACCTCTGCAATCGAGGTTTCAAGGGAAACCACCGTAAAACCTTTGCAGCCTTTTTTTTTCTCTTTTTAGATGAAGTACTCATATTTTGCTGCAAATCATTCTCATTTGTTGTCCATCTTGAAGCACCACAATGACACACTTCATCATTTGTATGTTCCTTCCAAAATAACATACAATCATTAGGACAAGCATGAATCTTTTCATAACCGAGACCCAAATCCTTAATAATCTTCTTGGCATCATAAGAGGTTTTCGGCAAATTTGCATCTGAAGGAAGCATATCTTTCAAAATTTGAAGCAACATTGTGAATGAGTGGTTGCTCCATCCATTAAGACATTTCAAGTGATACAGATGCACAATTGCTGACAACTTGCTAAAATTCTTGCACCCTTCATACAAAGGCTTCTCAGCATCTTTCAGTAAGTCGTAAAATTTTTGTGCATCTTCATTAGGATCTTCTTCAGGTCGTTGCACGCTTGGACCTTGATCAGATGGTTCTGGTAAATTACTTTCTTCAGCATATTCATCCATATTTTGGGTGTGCATGGGAAACACATCCCGCAACATGTCACGTATATCACCATACTCGGGTCGTATTTCTTCAACATGGCTTTGACTAGCTCTACTACAAGTCGTTGCAGACATAATCTCCCCGTGATGATACCAACAATTATAACCCGGACTAATTCCATATGATACCAAGTGATCATGTACAATTTCTAGGGTCAACATGTATGAATTCACACATCTCATACATGGACATGGAATTGTTCCATCATTAGATACATTGTGAGAAGCAAACTCCAAAAATTCTTTAATCCCTTGCATATAATCTCTTGACAATCTACTCTTCTTCATCCAACTCTTATCCATTGATAATTAACTAAATTGAAGTACCATCAAACAAAATAAAAAGTTAAATATATTATATAAAGAGTTATCTATACTAACATTAAAAAGCATTACACAATTTAGTGTAGGTACACATAATTGAATTATTTGTATATGACTTTTCCTGTATATATTTTCCTAAAATTGAACTATTTTATATTGATACGTTTCAGATTCATTTCAAATCAATATCTACAAATTTATAGGATTAGTTGATCTAAGTTTTTTTTTTGTTTATGTTTTTTGTCTTTGTTTTTGTTTTCACAGTTCTCATCTAATGAGTAAACAAAACTTCTTTTTCTATGAGTTCAAGGTTTTTGATTTACTATGTTTTTGTACTTTTTGTCCATAGAATTCAATGACATGCTTTCCAACCAGAGTAAACAGTTTTAGGTTTTGGGAAACATAACAAACCCATTTCTATGATCTCACCTAGTGTTCTTGCTAGGCACGCATCAAAGGGACGAAGGTCATCAGACCCTGGAACACGTGGATCAGTACGACCCATCATCCATTGATCGTATTGGCGAGAATCAAAATTAATGGCAAAATAACACGGTACATGACTTGCTTCTCTGTCGTGTGCAAGAACGTAAGGCCTTGAGCTACTTTTATAGGCTATATTAAATGCTCGTTTGGCATGTGCTAAAATAGCACATGCTATTTTAGCACATCATCTTATTTGAGTCACAATCATCTTACTTGGGTCACATCACTTCTTATTTAAGTCACATCACCTCTCTACCACATCACTTCAAACCCAACCCATATTTTACATTTTTTCATGAAAAGTCAAAATTTATATTAATCTAGCATTTCCCAAAGGAATTAATAATCTCAGGACTAATAGTCTTTGGAATGCTAATCCCATCTAATTCAGTCCGCTTAAAGAGTTGCTTAAAGGACTCTTAAGTCATTTAACCTTACCTTACTGAAAAAAGGCAATCAAAAATGAACTATCAGAGCACTAGAGTTATGGACTTTGCTCCATGGGCACAAGAATCACAAATCCTGGATTCTTTCTACATCTAGGAGTTGCACATATTGCAATCAAGCGTTGGTACTCAACCAAGTCTTGAAGAAGAATTCATCCAACTGGATCAGGATGTCAATTAGAGTTCGTTTGGGAATAAGTTATTTTAACTAAAAGTTAAAAAGTCATTAAAAAATCAAAAAGTTCACAAATAAATAAATAAGATTTAATCCATCCAAAAAAAGTCAAATATTCTTTCCTATTCACTCTACTATTTGCATGTTTTTTTGCAAAAAAAAAAGGCAAAAAAGTCCTTTCCAAACATAATTGGTATTCACCTCATACTTTAACCACATTAAAAAAAAAAAAAATTAAAAAAAAATTCACTTCCCAAACGGGCCTTAATCACTGTCCAGTTGGAAATCATGAGCTAATGCTATAATTACAGGTGCATTTCTTCCTAAACAATATGACTTATATTGAATCTTGGCTGTAGCCATTATTACTGATCATCTAGGATGCTTCTGAAATGTCTAGGCAATTTATTAGCAATATGCTCTTTTGATGTCTAAAAGAATGAAAAGCTTCAATGAGTTGTTTGAACTCTGATGGAAAAGAGCCAATGGGTTATGCATAGATTCCTCAAGGCTTCCCTTTCAAGACACATTTGACATGATTTGTTATGCATTTTACAAATTTCCTACTTGGACAATTACAATCATTGAATATAGTTATTCAGAATCAAGAAGAATTAACATACACATTTCTGCTCCATACAAGCATCATTGAAATGACCAAAGAGATCAATAAGAATCTCACATATTTTTATTGGGTGAACTTTAAGATTTTCAAAGGAAAAATAAATAAATAAAGGCAGATGAACACATGCAATCGTCCCAAGTAACCCTATATCACAGTCGAAATTTCTATGATGAACACATACATTTTCCCATCAACTATAATTTTCCTGGAAAATTTCTGTGAAATAATTGACAGAACCAACTATATTTTCCCAGGCAGAGTTTTGAACTCTTCATAATATTCCAGCTACTAAAGAATAGTGATGGCATATGTTCCAGCTCAATCTGAATTTGACCTTTTTGTTTATGGATCGGCAACATGAAAATATATTAAACAATATAAAAGCTGAAATCCAAATGAAGTCAGTCCACCAAAATTGAAAAGGAGATAAAAAGAAAGAAAGAAAACAATGATCCTCACGCTCTACATTTGAGCAATGTTTCTCTGCAATGCTAATCTGAATGAACTGGGAACTAAGAGGCAGACCTAACTCATAATAAACTAGCATTTCCATAGGGTAGGAGCGTAAAGATAACTGCAGAACTCTACAGGTTTGACAGATCAGGGTAGAAATTCTTCCCTATCCTAAACAGCAAGCCGATCTCATTAGTCCATCCCAAGAAAGCCATATATGTTCTCAAATTTGTCCACTATAAGCTCTTTCTTTTTTGTTCTAATTTTCAGATCTTTACTGTCGTCTATGATCCTTACCAATCCTTTAAGCAAAATAGCAAACTGAAGAAATAAGGCCTACCAGACTCGGTCCAGGTTACTCTGTTAGTATGGAATACAGAGCATAGGTTGGGTAGTTAAATTTAATTATTTAAGTAGCTAGTGAATACTGTAACAATAAGTTGTGATTTTGTACTCATAATTTATCCATTAACAAATTTGATAATCGTTCCTTGGTCTCTTATATTATTTTTCTTTTAAATCATATGTTGGTTTATGAGATCATATGCTCAGAGTTCACATTCAACTTCAAATTATGTTTCTTTTTTCAAAATTAATTAATATTTTTAAATTTTAAAGGCATTTAATTTTAGACAACATGATTAACAATATTGAGTACTATGATTTTTAATCTTGAAACTCTTATAGACAAATTTGATTAGGGTTCATGAACTTCATAGTATCCAGTTAGATGTTTGTTAATAAATGGACAGAAAACTAGCAGTCATAGATAAGCTTCTGTTAGTTAGTTACTGCTATTGGATGTGATAAAAAAATTTTGACTCTCAATGTATGCTTTACAGGTCATAGACAACAAAAAATGAATTTCTTAATTTAATTTTCAAATTCCATTCCCTTTCTATTGTTTTGGTTTGGCTTTTTAAGGTTAACGAGGTATTAGATGTATGCATATCTACTTGTCAGTTTGAAGATACATTTTTTTGTGGTCATGCAGAGATTTCATATATTGGAAACGTTAGAGGCCTTTAATGATATGGGAATGGCTGGTAACTTCCCTCAAGTGCAGCGTGAATTTAATGAGTAGGATATCATTTTATACTTAGATTCGTTTATCTAAAATCAACACGTTTTTAATATACAAGATATTATTTTGTATTTTCTTGTTCATTATTGACAATTATTGTTTATTGGAAGAAGCTACTGCATGATTTTGTTGTTGGGCTGTTATAGAAGTATATGTATATTAGTATTCTGAAATTCACATCAGGATAAGTCTAATCCATACATTCAACGTTCGAAATATTTTTTTCCAGCATAACAATACTCTCTTAATTTGTCAAAGATTGCCCTCTCTTTCTTCCAAATTTTGTTAATAAAATTGAATTAACAAGATAATTTCATTTTCTTGGTATATTAAAGTCGAAACATGTGATCCAAAAATTGAAGACATTAATTTTTTTTTAAATACCCCTCATTGGTCTCCATTTATTTGTTTTGATTGCTTGGCACCACCTAGTTAGAGTCATCATACATATATGCATGAAGCATACCCTAATACCAAGAATCAAAATACAAGAGGATAAATCCATGAAGAGATAATGAAATAAAAGTATCTATTTGGCCATTAATTTATGATATTAGTTTGAAATGGATAATTAATTACATTTTAGTTTTTTTGGCTCTAAAGGATGAATAATCTTATACCATATTCGAAGTTTAATAATGCTCTATTTACTATCTTTTTATATGATATTTAGTATATCATCTTATGTGGCAAATCTAATGTTCTTGATAAAATGGGTCTTACATGAGTTTTGTTAATACCCAATGGTACACATCTACAATTCTTAATGCAATGGATCCTACATGAGTTCTGTTAATATCCAACGGTTGTGGATGTGTCATATGAAATGACAAATGTGGTATAAATATGATAATGTACGTATTATTTAGGAGAAATTAATCTAACCTCCCTTGAGGTTCAGAGAAATTACATTGAGTCTCGTAAGGTTAGCACAATTATATTGAGATCCCTTATTGTTTTTGTTCACATAACCCTTAACATCTTTTTCATCCGTAATTCGTTAGTCATATGGATGGAAAAATAATATTTGCATCTTTTATTATATTAAATATGTATTTACCTTGTTTATCCATGTGTCTAAACCCCATTTACATTAATTTTGAACACGTGAAACCAGTATAATTATGTCAAATTTATGTGATTTATTGTAGTTTTTTTAAATCTAAAAATGCTCAATGTAATTTACCCTATTATTTAATATCAAGATATTATCATTATCTGATAATAATTAATCTCAGTAACAACTAACTCATATCACAATTTTTGTGTGCTCTCATTTGTAGACATCTGATAATGTATACTTCAATTTGAACAATAATGATCAGCTGTGTGTGATAGGACCATGCACATAAACCAGAGAATATGGTCCCCCATCAACTTGGGCCAAACATTGTTATTGACACATACTTATCATTCCACCTAAGCAAACATAAACCTTGGTTAATAAAATAGTTGATTTGGATGTTGTAAGTTTGACTTGAGGTTTAATAAAGTGAGCCGTTTGTAGCTAACCTTGCCATTTATCCCTTGTGGCATTTTATCAAATACCTAGCATACATAATGATTCCTCAAGTATGAGATTTTACTCTGTAGTATCAACAACAATCCATTCACTTCATTAATTAAATGGGTTAAAATATGAATATCATAGATGATCAAATATGTGTGTGTGTGTGAATATCATAATCAGAATGCAAAACATGTTAAAATATCTATTTTATAAATTATTTTCCCAAATCAAAATCCTTCAAGATAACCGACCTAAATCAAACAAAGTAGAGTGAAAGGGTTTTGCTAATTGGTATGAAAGGAGTAAAGAACATGAATTGGGGTGTAATTTCAAACAGATGATGAGGGAGGAAGAAGACAGTGAGGGAGAAAGAAAAACAGAGACAGTAGAAGAAAGAGGGGGGGGGGGGAAGAGAAATTGAGAGACATAAGAAAGAGGGGGATAGAGAAAGAGAAACAAATAGAGTAGACTAACCTTCAAATCACGGTGGTAGCTTGCCGTCGTCAACACGCCGCGGTGGAGGATGAAAGAAGGTGCTGGTACTTCGCAAAGGAGTGTTGATAGACTAGGGCACAAGTTGTAATCAAGGAGAGGTATAGAACGGTTTTGTTTTTGTTTTTTTTTTTTTAAGATTGAAATTCTGATATGTTTAAAAGAAAAAAAAAAATTGATCTCGCGCGAAATAAAAAAAAAAATTTGGCGGGCCTTTTGCTTGGTTTTTTGTAACGTTTGAGGTCAACTGTCACTATAAAAAAATATATGGCAGCGTTTTAGGGAAAAAATGCTACTAAAAATTTTATTTTTAGTTACAGTTAATAACCGCTACAATAGCCCATCTATAACAGCATTTTTCAGGCTGACACAATAAAAAATGCTGCTAAATCTTGATTTTCTTGTAGTGTTTATGCCTAGACAATTTGCTGTTGTATCCACGATGTTTGGGGTCTATGTTACATGGGCCCCGAGTAAAACTGTCAAGTAGGGTATGTGTAGTGTCACGATTCATCTAATTCTCATGTATAAGAAAAGATGACACGACAAAATATTCATTTTTCTTAATATTCTACTTTTGACTTTTAGGATGAGAGTATTTACAAGGTGACACAGGATTTCATGCATTATATGAAAGTTTATTCTAATGCATAATTAAACGGTAAGCTTAAATTACTACATGCTTGTTAAGTAAATGTTAAATTACACATGTTGAACATATATCAATAAAATGCCCCAGTTGCCCAGCGCGGGTACTTGACACACTTAGAATAGTCCATGTAACATGATTTGGCGTTTCGGTCAAAATTAAAATAACCTGATGTTAGAATGAAAACATTACAGCCTTTCCTTCAGGGCCGGCCCTGAGATTTGTGGGGCCTAAGGCGAACTATGAAAATGGGGCCCCTCCAATATATTTTTTTTTAATAAAAAATTTATGTATAAAATGATAAGTATCCACAAATTTTTTATTTAAGTATACTTGAACGTATAATCATTAAAATTATAAACTAAAATTTACTTTCATATACTAGAATTAATTATTCTACTTTCATCCTCTTCTTTCTCTTTTCATTTCCAAAACTATACTTCCTAGGAAACATGGCTATAATCCTAAATACTTCAATCCACAAATCACAAACACTTCAAATCAATCCACAAATCACAAACACTGCAAATCAATCCACAAATCACAAACACTTCAATCCACAAATCACAATCCACTGATCTGATAGCAAATAAATTATAAAAAAAAAATTTAATGAAACAAAATTAGGGCAAAAAATTTATTCAATTAAAACTGATAAATACCTAGGTAAAAAAATTAGGGATAAATTATTTATTCCACTAAAATCTAATGGATAAAGAAGGTAAAAAAAAAATTTATGGCAAATTTATTATTCCACTAACTGATTGAGAAAAAATGTAGAAAAAAAATTAGGGCAACTTTCTTTAATAAAATCTGATAGTGAGAGAGAAGATTTACCATGAGAGAGAGTGTGTGAGAGAGAGTGAGTCGCCGGAGGAGTGAGTGAAAGAGACAGAGTGAGTCACTCACAACAATGCTGTGCTCTGCGTCTTCCTTGCCTTGAATTTGGTACATATTACCGTGATCTTCATTTCATTACTTCGTTAAAGAGAGAGAGATTGAAAGCAAAACAGTGCACTGAAGTGAAAGTGATGTTGTATATAGTATATGTATGGTTTGGGTTGGCCCAAACACTTCTTCTGGTTTTTTGTTTTTATATATATGTTTTCATTTTAATAAATATGGGCTAAATTTTACATGGGCCCAATAAAATATTTTGGGGCCCTTTAAATTGATCTTAAAACCAAAAAAAAAAATGTTGGGCCTATAACAATTTATTAAATTTGGAGGTCCTTTTTTTGGGCCAAAATTTGGGGCCTAAGGCACAAGCCTTACCTGCCTTAGGTCAGGGCCGGCCCTGCTTTCCTTGATTGATGGTTTGCACTTCATTTGCCATGGAAGAGCTCAATCAGCTGCCACTATGCAAATGGAGTTGCAGGTCCATTACTAACAGATCCCTTAGACAGTCTTCTCTTCTCTTCTCGCACACACGCACAGCAAGATCGAGAGAGAGGAGATCAAGATGGAGAGAGAAAAGGAGATCAAGACAAAGAGCATAAGAACGAAAGTTAGAGAGATCAAGATCCACGATTCCTACTACTAAGGATTCAACAAATCTAGATCTCGAACCCAATACATCGATGCAAGTATCTTAATCTTCTTTTTCCTTTTTGATTAGCCGTGTTCGAGAGGGAGGAGGCGAATCCAATATAGATCCCACACCCGCACCCTTGTCGTGTCGACACAGGTACTTCGTCCTAAACTGCCGAGTCCATGTAACACAAATAGCAGTTATGGACAAAAATAAATAAGCAAATAAACCAAAACAAAGGTCAACTAGATTGAGTTCATGCTTAGTAGTAAGGTCGCTAAACCTTCTCTCTAACTAAAACAAATGTGCTTAAAAAATTATAAAAGAAACATATTAACAGAAGGTAATGCAGTAATACTTCTAAATTATAAACATAAATGGAGCTCTTAATTATTATTGCAAACTATTGCATATCTAGAGGATGAACTCATCAAATCTCAAACTTAAGGATATGCAGAATCAACAAAAAAGAGTCATTTTTATATTTTTAATCTATTATGTGAGATAAAATAGTATTATATGTAACATACAACATCAAAAAAGTGTTTTATCACAATTACACAACAAATGATACATGTAAGATAGTGTTAAATGCAAATATATGAGAAGTGTCCAATGGAAAGTTATTAGCATGATGTATCTTGGGCAAGTCATGTAGACATTCCTCAATGTATACTATCCATCTTGAATAATACTTTGTTTACATAATGAGAGATAAACTGACGATTCATACTTCACATGTTTTCACTTTTTTCACACTACTATTTTGAAATGCTCAACTTGCTGATTAATTTCAAGATATAGATTGATCCAACATCTATAGCCCCAGAAACAAATGTTGAGAAAGCCTCGCCCATGAAAAATACCCTTGAAGGATTAAAATAATAAATATAATAGGAATAAATTGACACTTCCCAAGGAAAAGGAAAGGACAAATTGATAGGAAATTTTAAACGATGAAACAAAGCAACAACTATGGACATTCTACGTTTTTTTTTTTTTT
The DNA here is from genome assembly GCA_036172215.1 of Camellia granthamiana. Classification (NCBI taxonomy): domain Eukaryota; kingdom Viridiplantae; phylum Streptophyta; class Magnoliopsida; order Ericales; family Theaceae; genus Camellia; species Camellia granthamiana. The sequence goes on along the minus strand of CM069916.1, from coordinate 56,451,264 downwards.
TTGAATTATATTAATCAACAATGCAACCAAATCACATATACCTTCAGCACATAAGCTTGCACATACTGAGACATGAAACTTATCCACGGACTTAAAAATTTACCAAAACATCTCGTGTAAGATCCCCCAAAGCTGGCACACAATGGTAATTTCGTCCTGCGGTGATGCTATCTCTCCAAGCACATAGGACTTCACCCAGTAGCAACAAAAATTAAGCATTGATTAGCACAAATCAAGGTTGCATAAAATAGTTCTCAAGAGTAGTTGGTAGAGCTAGCACTATCAAGTAAAAGCCTGTTACCATTAGTTTTATTCTAGAGTATAAGTAAAAGAAACACCTGGACTTTATGAAGCATGGATAGGGATACAAATACGGGATATGGCTATGATATGGATATGAAGATATTAAAATAAAATAAAATAAACTTTAAAAACCTTAAAAAATAGGATACATGTATGACAAGGATACGTTCATGTACGGGGGCAAAATATCCTCTGCTTCCTGTACTCCTTGGACTCCAAACTTCACGTGACGGCATCTAACCTGGCAACACAGAAACGGTGAGCTGCCCGGCGGTGGTCTGCCGGATAGACCCTCCGACGATCAAGTTAGGTCACTTGAGGAAGAAGACTGTTAGAGGGAGAGAGAGTGTATTTCAGATGGCGCAAATTCCTTATCTTTCACGTTCCTCCTTCCTTCCTTTTTCTAGGCTGGCTATGCAGCCCCAGGATTATGCGCGCACTACCTCTACTGTCCTTTCCTGGACAGGTGGCAATACTTACCTCTCACCGCCTTATACGTGTAAAGGCCAAATCCTCCAACCAGTACATGCAAAACTGCCAAACGGTATTGACGCATGCTTGGAGCAGATTTCCTCTCCTTCACACCATTGGCCTAGGTGGCATACCTACCTGGCGCACCACGACCGGCCTACCCCTTGTAGAGAATCGCTACCACACGCAACACAACCGAGCAGCCTCTCGCCGAGCAGCCCGTGACCGACCCCTCCTGGCTGACCGACCGTAAAGCACGCCGGCCTTCCCTCGTTCTCCTTAATTCTGGGACGCGAGAAGTCTTGCCACCCCGGCTGACCGGTCGGGGGCATACCGGCCCTCGCCAGTCCTTAGTCTGGCCCGAGCTACCCTTAGATCGGTTGCTTCTCGTCATCTCGCGTTTGGATGAATGCCCTCCAATTCATAGTTCGGCCAGCCTTAACCCACGCCTGGTCGACTAGTTCCCTTGGCCATACACGACAGGCCGGGGGCCGCGCCAACTGAGTACATAGCTCGGCGCCGTGAGATTTGACCAACGTGTGTTATCGTAGCTCGGCCGTACAGTCCGGTCCAAAAACTCCCCTCTTAATTGCCCCTTAATCCCATCCGAGCTGATCATGATTGGGATTACCGTGCGACCGAGCTATCCCATTTGGCCGGTGTCGGAGTTGCGTTTGTGCCAAAACCGAGTGTGGCCGTGGTCACCGTCTTGGCCGAGCTACACCAATTGGTCGGCCTTGGAGTCGTACGGGGTCACACCACCGTACTGACAGCCGTCCTTTCGATGCCACGTGGCTTCACGCCATTGGGACCGTGCACCCCCACAGCTGTACTCACTAGGCGCGAAATTCAAACGGCTGCCGCCGTTTGGGTTTTTCCCCCTCTTTAAACATCATACGAAGGGTCACTAATGCCCCTTCACTGTTCATCTTCCCTCCCAAGCAAACCCTAGCCTCCAAACGTATCATACCTCCTCCCCTACTGCCGTTGCTCCCTATTTGCTTCCTTACGCCCGTTTTTGCCATTTCCGAAGCTGCAAACAAGTCTACGAGGCTAAATCTTGCTGGGTATCTAACATCGGTAAGTTTCTTCATCCTTCATTCGTACTTCCACACTCGAGCTCTTCGAGTTCTTCATCTTTTTCTGTTACCACTGTTTTCTTGCTTAGAAATGCTAGAAACTTACCAATACCTTCTCCATGGGGTAGTATTGGGACACCATAGGGCAAACTGGAACTGGAGGGGGGAAACGGGGCCTTTGTGCCCCTATTTCTCCTTAGTTTGAATGAATGAACCTTGAACTTAGGACGAACTGGACGAACACTGGGTAAAACCGAGCTAAATATTAATTTAGATCCACAAATCAAATTTAACCGAGCTAAAACTTGTTCGAGGCCTCTGCTTGGGGACTTGACCGAGCTATCCACTCATAAGATTGGACCGAGCTAAAACATCGCCCAAGTTCTCTTTTTGGGCCTTGACCGAGCTGAAAATAGAGGTCAGAATCGAACTAGGAAAGCCAAATTAGCCAAGCAGTCTAACCGAGATAGGGTAGAACCGCCCAAACGTCTAACCGAGATAGGGTAGAACCGCCCGAACGCCAAAAATCCTTTTACCGGGATAAGAGCCCCACGTAGAAGCTGTGCAATTTATACCGTGCTAACCCTTGGAATTATTTTTCAACAATGCAGAACAGACTAGGACTGACCAGGCCTCTCCAGCCATTGGTGAAGCTCAACGTCCGAGCAAACACACCAAAATTTTTAACCGAGTTATAAATTAAATAACTAAATAAAACCGAGATAAATGGGGAAATACCGATTCATGGTGAGCTTGCCCGGTGCGATGGCCGAGTTTCGTAGGGATTACAACATTCCGGACGACGTCATCTTGGAGCTGGCCAAGAAGGGAGATATGCCATGGGGCGACCTAAACCGGTGCCCCTTCACAGTTGTGTCCATAGTGGAAGGAGGGCTTCGTTTCCCGGTCCAGCCATTGATCTGCGAATTTTTGAGGCAGACAAGGCTTTGTCCGACCCAAGTCTCCAATAATACATACAAGATAATAAACGGAGTCGCCGAGCTGAATAGGAGACTCGGTCTGAATCTCGGTCTTGCCGAAATATTCCATCAGTACAGCCTTAGTAGAAATAAGAGTGGGCTTTGCTGGTACCTCAAGGTCAAGAAGGGCCGAGCAAAGCTCATAGAGGGCAATCCTGATAAACAGATGAATGATGATGACTTTTTATGGGTGTCCGGTCACTATGAGGACACCGAGGCGCCCATACCGGGCTGGTGTATTAGGAAGGATTTTGGTAGTGCTGGTGAGTAGTTCGGCAAACTGCAATGCTTTCTTTTGCATTGATTTTGTTCTTGCCGATCTAATACTTCTTCTTTTGGTAGACTACCAACTTTTGGCAGCGGACTACAGCCACGCTAACCAGGAGGCTATCAGAGTCTTGCTGCGTCACCCCGCCGAGGAAATGGAGTCTCCCAAATTGCTCGGCTTTGAACCGACCTATCACTACACAGCACCGCGCAAGAGCAGGGTGACTGACTTTCTTCGGGCACCCTCCCCAGAAACCTTCCACCAATCAAACTAGTTCCCCTCTCCGCCGAGCAAGAAATGGCAAAAATCCGGGCAATCAAATCAATGATCACCGGTGAGCTGAGCGACTCCCAACCACCGGAAGCATCCGGGGGGACCTCCACCGCTGCAACCAGGCAAAAAGAGGGTGCAGTGCTAGCTCTTGCCAGCGAACAACCAGCTGGCCGGTCGAAGAAGCGACCGAGGAAGGATCAAGCCGGACAACACCTGGTGGACGAAGGCTCCACCGAACATGCCTCCACCGAGGTTGGGGACCAGACCGACCAACCAATCAGCAGGCCATCCAAGAGCCCAAGTGCCCCCCCGGTCTAGTCGCCAGAACTAAAGTACAAAGGCCGGGCTGTGACTTCGGCTGATTCGGTTTACGCGGACAAGGTCTACTCGCTTGGTTTTAACATGACCAAGGGGTTGATCTTGCCCGCTGACATGAAAAAACACGATGAGCTTTCCGACCTAAAGCTCCTTCGCTCGGCAGCGAAATCCATAGTGCTGGTAAGTTCGGTCTCTTTTTACCCTAGTTATTGTTCGGTTTCTGCTCGATTTTTTAACAATCTTTCATTTGTTTTTAGACCGCGCAAAAGAACTATCTCGCCCATGAGTGCATGATCGCCTTGCGGCAGAGCCTTCGCGATGCAATCGCCGAGAACAAGGCCCAAGCAGCCGAGATAACAAAACTCAAAGTCGCGCAAGAAGCAGTTGAGGCCGAGCGAGATAGGCTGATCAAGAAAGTCGACTGAGCTGACGCGGATAAACAGCGGGCCGTGAAGTCGACAAAGGCCCGGTATCTCGCCGAGCTAAGGAAACTGCGCGATGCCCACAAGGAAGAGAAGGATAAGGCGGTCGGCGACGCCGAGGACCGGGGATACAAGCAAGCCGAGAAGACTTACGAACGGCAGGTTCAGGCGACCAAGGACATCTTTTTCCAGTGCGGCTGGAAGGCTGCCGTGGAAAAAGTTGGCCTTGGGCAAGATGCTGAAATGTTCCAAAATTTGCCTGCTGCCTTCATACCGCACTACATGCAGGCCAACGCCAACGCTAACACCGCGCAGAATAGGCTCATAGCGGAGGCTAGAAAAGAGGCCGAGGAGGAGGAGGCGGCAGCTGAACAACCTGCCGAGCAGACTTCTCCTGACGCTACTAAGAGTGTCGAGGAACTGGAGGACGAGCAAGAGGTTGCTTTGGAGGGTGCCGGAGACGAAGCCGAGGAAGGAGTGGCCGAGCAAACAACCCAAACCACCGAGCAAACCGTTGATGTTGATCTGGAGTTAGACTGATGTGCCGCCCTTCTATTTTCTTTGTTTCTGAATGTAACTGGGCTTGGCCCCTCCTCTTGTAATGAAATTTCCTCATCAATGAAATTTATCTTTTTGCTCATTTAACTCCTATTTCTGTTTGGTGGGCACGTGCAAAATTGCTGGATTCGAACTTTAATGCATCACAACTGGTAGATCGGCAATGCCGCACAATTTGTCGAGCTAAGATCGACATTGCTTCAACTTAAACGTTCGCGAATGGACTAAAAAATTTTGATTCGGCCGAGCAAAAGTCAGCCCGGCCATAATTGGTCAAAGGGCAAATACCTAGAGTAAAGCGAGCAGAAATCGGCTTGGTCTTTGTAGTTTTGAAAACGCCAAACATTCCATTCTGGCCTTCTGGCTTTGACAGTTCAGGTCTTGTATTTGGGCGAGCAAAAATCAGCTCGGCCCTGAAAGAAGTTGCTCTAATCAGATTCGTTTCTCTTCGGCCGAGCAAAACCACATCGGCCTTTACATTGATCAAAACGTCAATGTTCCGACGTGGCCGAGCAGAATCGGCTTGGCCCTAGAGAACAACATTTCGTTTCTCCAAGAAAAGTCAACTCGACTATTATTGGTTGGACAAAACGCCAACATTTCATTTGGCTGAGCAAAGTCAGCTGGCTCTTGAAGGTTGGACAAGACACCAACATATCGTTGGCCGAGCAAATTCAGCTCGGCTAGCTGATTGGTTAAAACACCAATATTTCATTTAGGTTGTGCAAGACGCTAACATTCCAACTAGGCGAGCAAAACCAGCTCGGCCTTTGTGTGAATTGGACCATACCCCCATTACTTCGCTGCCAACACACCAACTGTTTGCGTGGTTGATGTCCACACCGGCCAGGGGAAATCAGTCCGGTCGGTCTCCTTGCCCCTGGCACCCATAGTGGCCCGTTCCTTTGCGATGTCCTTGTGCAAGAAGATGTAATATGAAATAACAAAAGAGCTATTTTCCATTACAAAAAGCAGTGCCATCTTTACATCAAATGCCAAAAGGCTAAAGGTTTAGAAAGTTAAGAAATAAAGCAATTACATTTTAAAAGTAAAAGATCTTAAGGTTGGCTGCATTCCGCGGTCTATGTATAGCGTTGCCATCTAAATCTTCCAGATGGTTTGCCCCTTTGCCAGCGAGACCAGTCACCTTATATGGTCCTTCCCAATTTGCACCAAGCTTCCCTTCGCCAGGAACCACCGTGTTGCCCAGCACTTTTCTTAAGACCCAGTCTCCTACCTTGAACAACCTGGGATGCACGGCCTTGTTGTATTTCTTGGAAAGTTCTTGCTGATAGGCCGTTATGTGGATTAGTGCCTGCTCCCTCCTTTCCTCAGCAAGGTCTGGTTCCAATGCCACTGCTTCATTATTCAGATCTGGCTGGAAACTCTCAGACCGGATGGTTGGCATACCAATTTCCAGTGGTATGACGGCTTCCATGCCATAGGCCAAGGCAAACGGAGTCTTTCCGGTCGACCGTCTTGGCGTAGTGCGGTACGCCCAAAGTACATTAGGTAGTTCTTCAGCCCACTTCCCCTTGGCTTTCTCAAGCCGCTTCTTCAGCCCGTCCAGGATGGTCTTGTTTGAGGCCTCTACTTGACCGTTTGACTGAGGGTAGGCCGGCGTCGAATTGTAAAACTCGATCTTCAACTCTTTGCAAAATTCGCGAAAGAGTTTCCCATTGAATTGAGTGCCGTTATCTGAGATGAGGGCCTTGGGTATACCGAAGCGCGTGATAACATTTTGCCAGACAAACTTCTTAACATCCTTTTCCTTTATGGTTGCTAATAGCTCGGCCTTAACCCACTTTGTGAAGTAGTTAGTGGCGGCGATGAAGAATTTGCGATTACCCGGGGCGGCTGGGAGTGGCCCCACTATATCCAATCCTCAGAGTGCGAACGGCCAAGGACTTGTAAGGGGGAGCAATTCTCTAGCTGGCTGGTGAATTTGGTGAGCAAATTTCTAACACTTTTCACATCGGCGAACGTATTTCTGCGCATCTGCCTGCATGCATGGCCACCAGTAACCTTGGGAAATTGCTCGATACGCCAGAGACCTGCCCCTAGTATGGCTTCCGCAAATGCCTTCGTGGATCTCATAGAGGAAAGCCTCCACCTTGGCGGGGTGGACACACTTCAGATACGGCCCGGTAAAAGATTTCTTATACAAGGCTCCGGACGAGGAGAGCCAAAACCGCTCTGACTTGGCCCGTATCTTGTTGGCCGCCTTCTTTTCTTCCGGTAGAACTCTATCTTTTAGGAAGGCGGTGATGGGGTCCATCCAGGAAGGTCCCAAGTCGGTGCAATGTACCTCGGTCGCTTCCGGCTCCTTAATACTTGGTCGTGGCAAGAATTCTATCATCAAGGGGTTGGGAAATGCTGTCTGAGTAGAAGCAAGCCCGGCCAATTCATCAGCCGTGTTGTTCTCTTCGGGGTTGATTTGTTCCATTCTTATGGCGTCGAACTTCTTGATCTCTGCGCGCACCAGCGCCTGATACTTCGCCATTCGCTCATCCCGGGACTCATACTCCCCTGAGACTTGATTGACCACTAGCCTAGAATCGCTGAATACCATAAGGGCTGACGCTTTCATTCTCGATGCGCTTCTTAGTCCGGCAAGGAGGGCTTCATACTCCACCTCGTTGTTAGATGCCGGGAAGCCGAGCGTGATCGCTTGCTCGATGATCAGCCCGTCCGGGGAAGTCAACACGATACCCAGCCCGGCCCCATGCCTGTTGGATGCTCCATCGACGAAGAGCATCCACATCTCGCCAACAAACAGCTTCCAGCAATCGGAAGGGTTCTGGGAGCCTCTTAATTCCAAGTCTCTGATCAGCTCGTTCAGGTCAGGTCTCTGTCCTTGTCTCGGCTGAGTACGTCTTCTAACGAGTTACCCGGCTTTGCTGGTTCGGTCGACTTTTGCCCTTTTTTATTTGTAAGCCCACACTTGTCTCCATTGCCTGATCCATGGGCCGTGCCAAATCCGCATCAGCCAAATCAATCGGGCAAACTGGATGCATTCCAGGGGCGAACTCTGCCACAAAGTCTGGAAGAGCTTGAGCCTTAATCGCGGTGCGTGGGCGGAATTTGATATTGTACTGCCCCAACTCCACGGCCCATTTCAAAATCCTCCCGGTGAAGTCTGCCTTTTCGAAGAGCACCTTTAGTGGAAACTCGGTTAGCACAACTATTGTATGGACATGAAAGTAGTGTGCCAGCTTTCTGGAAGCCATCATCAGGGCTAGGGCTAATTTCTCCAGCGGAAGATATCTCGTCTCAGCTGGGAGCAGCGTCTTGCTTACATAGAAAATGGGCAAGTGCTGGATGCCCTCAGCGCGGACTAAGACGGCGCTCACTGCATGTTGAGAAACTACCAAGTATAGATACAACTCTTCGCCCGGCTGCGGCGTGACTAAAATAGGGGCTGAGGAGAGGTATACTTTTAAGTCCGCCAGTGCACGGTCACATTCGTCATCCCAGAAGAACTTGGTCTTCAAAGTTTTGAAGAAGGGCCTGCAGCGATCTGAAGACCAGCTGATAAATCTGTTCAGCGTGGCTGCCATCCCGGCAAGATGCTGCACGTCCTTTGTGGAGTTTGGGCGCTCTAGCTCCTGTATAGCCCTAATCTGTGATGGGTCGGCTTCAATCCCTTGGTTTGTGACTAAGAAACCTAGAAACTTCCTGGTGCCGACTCCGAAGGCGCATTTGGAGGCGTTCAAACGAAGCTTGTGGCGCTTAAGTATAGCGAACATCTCTGCTAGGTCGGAGAGGTGCTGTGATTTCTCCTTACTCTTCACCACCATATCGTCGATGTAGGCCTCCATGGTGCGGCCTAACAGTGGGTCGAACATCTTTGTCACCATCCGTTGAAAAGTTGCTCCGGAGTTTTTTAGTCCGAAAGGCATGACTTTATAGCAATACAACCCTCTGGGGGTAGTGAATGACGTGATCTCTCGGTCCGGTTTATACATGGCTATCTGGTGGTAGCCGCGATACGCGTCCAAGAAGCTAAACCTTTGATGGCCAGCGGTTAAGTCCACCAGCTGGTCAATTCGAGGGAGGGGAAAGCTATCCTTTGGGCAAGCACGGTTGACTATTTTGTAGTCAACGCAAACTCGCCACTTACCATTCTTCTTTGGAACCACCACCGCGTTGGATATTCATCGAGGTATTGCACCTCTTCTATGGCCCCAGCTTCTAACAGGTTCTTCACTTCTTCTACCACCACCTCGGCATGGTGCAAGGCTGAGCGGCGTGTCCTTTGGATGACTGGCCGCGCATTGGGGAAGACATTCAACTGATAGCAAATGAAGCTCGGGTCAATGCCAGGCATATCGTAAGGCGTCCACGCAAAAGCCTCCAAATTGGAAGTCAAGAAGTTGACATAATCTAACCGCTCAGCGCTAGACAAAGATGATCCTAAGAGGAAGAACTTAGTTGGGTCGTTTTCGTCAATGCGCACCTCCACCAAATCCTCGACCGATTTTTCCTCGGCCTTTCTACCTACGTCTTCGAGGACCTCCTTTCCCTCTGGTCCCTCAATCATCTAGACGAACCCTTTCGCCACTCGGCTGCCATTAACCGCAACGAAGCATTTTTTTGCCATCACTTGGTCTCCCCAAACTTCCTCTATTTGTTCGATTTGGGCCGGAAAACGCAAAACCTGGTGGTAAGTTAAGGCTACTGCTTGCATGGCGTGCAACTAGCCCCTGCCCAAAATTAAGTTGTAGGTGGACGGGACCTTGAGCACCCAGAATTCCACTTGCTTCACGACTGAACCCGCTTTGACCGGCAATATGATCTTCCCCACCGGCCATTCTGGCTGCAAGTTGAATCCAACCAAAGGGGACGTTGCAGGGGCCAAGTCCTTGTCCTCCAGTTTCATCTGCTTGAATGCATCATAGTACATAATTTCGACCGAACTCCCCTGGTCGATCAAGATTCTCTTGATGTCAAAGTCCTTGACGCGAAGAGTTACCACTAGAGTTACCACTAGGGCATCATTGTGGGGCATTTGGATCCTTTCTAAATCCTTGCTTGAAAAGGTAAGGACGTCTTTCTCCTCGATCTTCCCCTTTTTTACAGCGGGCTGAACGGAGAGCACTTCCCTCATGTGCTCGGCCTTTTTGATCATTCCCCTTAGCTCGCAGACCCTGGCCGGTTCAATGATGCCATGGATGACGTTGATTACACCTTGCGGCGCTGCGTCCAGGGCGGCTAGGCCATTTGGTTCGGTTTGTCTCGACGGTGCGGCCTTCATACCCCCATCTATATATTGGTCAAGATGCCCGGCCGCCACTAATTCCTTCAAGTGTTGTTTGAGCGGCAAGCAGTCCTCCGTGCGGTGCCCCCGTTCCTCATGGAAGGTGCAGCGATACTTTGAATTGAAGCCCCTCTGTGCATTTCCCAACTTGGCCGGCCAGCGGACAAAAGGCTCGCCTCGAATCTCGCTCAAAATGCAGTAGATAGGGATTTTAAAGACCGTTGTGATTCCAGTCCGCGCCTTCAATTTTCTCTTGGCATCCTCCGCTGCGTCACGGGGAGCATCAGCCCGGTCGTTTCTTCGACCTTTGTTTCTGTCATTGCGGTTCAGGCCACGGCGTTGATCTTTTGATCGGTCGTTTGGGCGGTTATCCTCCTGCCTGACCGAGTGAACTTTCCCGGCCACCTTTCTGTCCGCCACGACCGGATTAGGCTTCTCAATCGCAGAGGTGGCATCCTCCTCCACATGGATATGCTCATTGATCCGCTGCATCAAGGACTCCATAGTGGTAGGCTGGTGCATCGTGAGCGAGTCTCGCAGCCTATGTCCGACTGGGAGGCCCCGCTTGTACTGTGTGATTACCAGATTGGTAGGGCAGTCGAGGATCTCATTGTAAGTTTCCCAGTACCTCGCATTGTATGCCTTCAAAGAACCCCCAGATTCCATCTTGACGCCCAGGAGATGGTCGACCTCCTTCAGTGTTCGAGTGTTGGTTTTGAATCTGGTGACGAAGGCTTCCGCTAGTTGCTGCCACCCATCGATACTCCCCTCCAGGAGCCTTTCGAACCACTTCAAGCCCAGCTCTCCCAGGCTTGCTGGGAATATGAGACACATCATGGCATCATTGCGTCGGTGGCCAGCCATTACTTGCCGGTAATGACTCACGTGCATGTACGGATCCGTCTTGCCGTCGTACAGAGTGAACTTTGGCTGATGAAATCCGGCGGGGAGTGGCGTACTCTCGATCTTTGGAGACAACGGTGTGGCTGTTAGTCTCGCCAACTCTTTGTCCACCAGCGCAGGTGTCACCACCCTGGGCGCCAGCATCACAACTTCCTTGCTGCAACGAACTGGAACGCTCAACCTCTGCAACGCCGGCATTCGCTGAGCCTCTCGACGGCGCGCTCTCTCCTCCAACACATCCCTGAGGTCTCTGGAACGGGTGGAGACAGAGTATTGCGACGTCGACGACGGGCGGGAAGGGCGGTAAGTGCTGTCGCGAGTGAGGGATCTGCCCTCTCTTGGGTCAGAATCTCCAACCCCATAGTTCCTGGTGATGGAGAGAGAATGAGTACTCCCATGGCGGCGACTGCTAGAACGCGGGGACGGAGTGCGCTCATTGAGGTTGCCCTCTCCAGCAACACCCTTGCCCTTAATCTGGCGTTTCAGCATCTCCATCTCTGCTGCCATCTTGCAAATGAGGGCGTCTTGGTCCTTGAGTTTGTGTTCCAGGCGCTGCGCACGGGACTTTCCCCACCGCCGACGGCCCTCTGGACTCTTCGAGCGATCAGCACTCCGCTCGCGTTTGTCTCGCGCACTTCGCGAAGGGATGTCCAAGCCCGCCATGACTGGGACATTCGGGGGTCCTTCTCTCCGTCGGACATACTCTGGTGTGACGCCATCGACGACGGACAGTGGAATCTCGTCGTTGTTGGCCATGGAAATGGTCAAAGAAGCTTGAAGAGCAAGGTGTGAATATCAAAACTTCCCACAGACGGCGCCAATTGTACGGGGGCGAAATATCCTCTGCTTCCCGTACTCCTTGGATTCCAAACTTCACGTGATGGTGTCTAACCTGGCAACACAGAAACGGTGAGCTGCCCGGTGGTGGTCTACCGGATAGACCCTCCGACGATCAAGTTAGGTCACTTGAGGAAGAAGACTGTTAGAGGGAGAGAGAGTGTATTTCAGATGGCGCAAATTCCTTACCTTTCACGTTCCTCCTTCCTTCCTTTTTCTAGGTTGGCCATGCAGCCCCAGGATTATGCGCGCACTACCTTTGCTGTCCTTTCCTGGACAGGTGGCAGTACTTACATCTCACCGCCTTACGCGTGTAAAGGCCAAATCCTCCAACCAGTACATGCAAAACTGCCAAACGGTATTGACGCATGCTTGGAGCAGATTTCCTCTCCTTCACATCATTGGCCCAGGTGGCATACCTACCCGGCGCACCACGACCGGCCTACCCCTTGTAGAGAATCGCCACCACACGCAACACAACCGAGCAGCCTCTCGCCAAGCAGCCCGTGACCGACCCCTCCTGGCTGACCGGCCGTAAAGTACGCCGACCTTCCCTCGCTCTCCTTAATTCTGGGATGCGAGAAGTCTTGCCACCCCGGCTGACCGGTCGGGGGCATACCGGCCTTCGCCAGTCCTTAGTCCGGCCTGGGCTACCCTTAGATCGATTGCTTCTCGTCATCTCGCGTTTGGACGAATGTCCTCAAATTCATAGTTCGGCCATCCTCAACCCACGCCTGGTCGGCTAGTTCCCTTGGCCGTACACGACAGGCCGGGGGCCGCGCCAATTGAGTACACAGCTCGGCGCCGTGAGATTCGACCAACGTGCGTTATCGTAGCTCGACTGTACAGTCCGGTCCAAAAACTCCCCTCTCAGTTCATAAGAAATACTATTTAATAAGTTTTAGTATTGTATTATAATAAGCTCAAAGAATGGTGAGAAACCATTCCCTAGGAATTAGACATTAGATTACAAGATAATGGGCAGCCACTTTACGTCTTTTTTAATAGGTCTTATACAAATTTCATTTCATTATTATGTCGAAACTGTTTTTATTCCCCTTGTACTTTTTCACTTTTGTACTTAAATGTGTTACATGCAAAAGTGTTGTACACAAATATGTCATGTTAAAGCTTCACTCCTCTAAGATTTAGTTCATTATATATATCTTTTTCCCTACCAAGAAAACATTTAAAGAAATATTTTGGGATTGCTCCAGATCACTAAATTTACAGTTTTGGAATGGAAGTGTACTATGTTTCAGAATATGCATTCCAAAACGTAATTCCCTAGGATATTAGCATTTTTTTGGTAACACGGATTCGAGAAGTATCAATATCCGATACAAGCATGACTCCCTTCTAGAAGTATCTATGTGTAGACACCCCATTTTTGATGGCCCTTTTAGACTTGGATGTTCTTGCAGGTACATCTGATAGTGAGTCTAATTGCTCACAAAGCGCTCGAAGTCCGCAACAGAACGCCACAGGTTTGCGCATTTCCAATCCTGCATCCATTTTGTCTCAGCTATGGATCATGTCTAGGTTTTTTCAGCATGAAGTTGTTGATGGCCTGCCGGCCATCCTTGAAGGCTGCCGACCATGGCTTTTGGCTTGCCGGCCATTGATGTGCCTTGGCAGCCATCACTGATGGCCGGCTGGCTACCAGTGTTCCCTCTAGATATTTTGTGATATTTTGTGCCAGCTGTTTGCACAGGTTCATGCATCTTCCAACACGTCTATGGCTGGATGTTTGTGAAGGGATTTTGTATTTTCTATATATAGGACCCCTCTCTTGCATGTAGAGGGGTTAGAAAAACTTGAAGACAAAACTCTCTCTCTAGATTTCTCTCTCTCTCTTGATATTTTGTGCCTTAAAACCTAGTTTCTCTACACTTTTGCACATCAACTCTTAGTCATACTTGACCACCTTGGGGCTGAGGTTTCTTGAAGTCTTGTTTGAGCCTTGGAAGAGGGTTTGAGCTTGAATTTGTGCCTAAATTGTGCTTTGCTTCAAAGGTAGAGCATTTACCTTATTTAAGCTTATTGTGCATGCTTATTTTCTTATCTTTTTCAACTGTTTTAAGGCTGTTTTTGAAGTATAAAAACTCTGTTTTTGTGACCTAAAAATGGTGGTTTGAGCCTTTTTTAGTTAGGGGGTTGTTCACCCCTTTGGCTCCTTAGCTTGTTAAGCTTTTTGTGCTATTTTGCCTCACTTTCAAATCAACTTTTTTGGGCCTTTTAACCACTGAAATTCAGAGGTTTTCAGTGGCAAAAACCTTGTTTTGAAGTCCAAAATTGGAGGGGTTAGCCTTCCCTCCTTGTGCCTTGTTTGTATGCCTAGTTAGCTTCATGTGTTAACATGTTTTTCTAGCCTAATTTAGCTTTAATCCAACATGTTTTTGCCTCTGAAATAACCTATTTTGCCTCTTTTTTGGGCTGGTTAGTTCAGTTGAGGCTTGTATTGCATAGTCGTAGTGTTAATTCCTTCACTAGCTTAGTGTTTTAAGGCTTTAACCATCATTTGTGTGGCTTGGTTGTATGTTTTAATGCTTTTTCATGTCTAATTTCAGCACCTAAATATCTACAACCTCCCTTATTTCTTCACTTTTTCATTCGCTTTGAGGGTTGTTTAACCTTAGGGTTGTGTTTAAGCTTGAGATTGAGGCTTGTGCTTAATGGTTTCAATCCTCTTTTAAAGGTTCACTAATCAAAGGCATGACATCTCTCTTGCCTTAAACCATCCCTTGGTTAACACCTCTTCCATTAGAGGACACTCATTTTTGGACTTAATTGATTAAAGAATGAATCGGTAATCTAAAATGAGTAACAAAAAAATGCAAGTAAAAGAGGCAAGAAAAACATTCTTTGTGTTACATTGCATGTGTTCAAATCGAATGTTAGTTTGAACACAAGGCAAATGGAACATTTTATACTCAATAGTTATGAAATGTGCCATTTTCCTTGGTCTCCATTGCCCTTGATCATGCATGATAGGATTGTGATCCTTCGAGTCTTATTTGTGCATTTATCAAAATTGTACAACTTGGATCTTTGGCCATCATACAATGAAATTGCTTGATTGGTGATTTTGGATCCAAATGTGTCACTCCTTTGAGATTTTGAGATGATAAGGAGGGGTACAATACAAACAAGCCCTTGGAAAGACCTTCCTTTTGTTCTGTTTGTGCTCTGTTGCAGTGTGGTGACTCAGAGCATCAGTGGCCGGTAGTGGCTCATCAATAGCTGGCAAGGCTTCATTTCTGGCTGGCAGATGGCCGGCAGCAACCATCCATGGCCGGCAGGCCACTGATGCAATCCTCAGCAGAGATTTGGTAAGTTGGAGTAGAAAGATCCTGGAATGTGCTCAACCCTACAGACAAAGCCTTTCGAGAGCAAAACAGAGGACTTTTCGGGGAGAAAACCAAGTGCATGCATCTTCCACTTCCCGAGGTGGAGCAATGGCAGCATAGTCTAATGCCTTGCATGTTTAGTTAGTGTGCATTTGTTTTGATTAATTAGTTGATAATTAGTTAAAGTGTTATAATAATTAGTAATTAATTTAGCTAGTTATTCATTTGATTTATAATAATTAGTCTAATTAGCTTAATTAGATTAGCTTAGCTTAGATTAACTTAGCTTTTATTCATTCGGACCCTCCTTCGCGAGGGCGTAATGTTGTAATAAGTGTGTGTGCGTGTGTATGTCTTTCAACCCCACGTCTTTCTCCCTTTTATTTAATCGTTTTTGATGGTTAGATTAGGGATGTTGTAATAAGTGTGTGTGCGTGTGTGTATGTCTTTCAACCCCACGTCTTTCTGTCTTTTATTTAATCGCTTTTGATGGTTAGATTAGGGACATTTTCAATTAGCATACCTTATGCTTGCATGTTTGTATCCATTCATTTGTATTGCATGTACCGAGGCTTGGCGCATCATTCAAACTGCATTGTCATTTCAATATCTTATTTGAATACGTGTTCAATCGCATGTTGTTCAAATCGACCCATATGCCATATTAGTAGCCGAGCCTATTAATTGCATATTGTATGTGTTGCATTAGACATCTCGCATAGTTAGGATCATGCATCTTTCTAACTAGCTTTTTGTTTTGGCTTGGAATATTAGGTGAGTTTTTATGCTTTAGCATACTTGTATGAATGTGAATGTTGCCATGTTTAGCATGCTTGCCATGAGGCTATGTGCTTACTTGTTAAACTGCATGAATGCCCATGGATGAAGGCTTGATTGTTTGAATTGGAACGTTTCAATGAACGTGTGTTTTAAGCCCACTTTGTTGTGGCAAAATCATGTTTTAAGCCCACTATGTTTGGTGGCAAAACCGCACCTTTAAGCCCACTTGAGGGTGGCAAATTCAAACCATTTTTGCAAACAAACATGACTTGAAATGTTCAAATTCTTGCGATCTAGTCTATACTTGCTTGTGTGCATCACATAGTAAAGTTAACTAATAACAGAAATAAAAGCAAATAATGTTTATAAAAAGCATATCATGATTAGTAGAGGCCGATCTTTGATCGGGCAAGCAGGGGTGCTCATTTCAGGACCTTCCCCTCTCGTGCCCAAGTTCTCGAGCCGAGACAACTTTGGTGATGACGGACACGTGGCCTTTGGCACGAGTCAAGGTTTCCTAAATTTCTCCAAAATAAAATATTTAGGTGGCGACTTTGTATCTGGAAAAGCAGTCCAATTTTGGCATTATTTGATTTAAAATCGATTTTCCAAAAAGATTTACCGGATTTGGACTCTTTGGTGATTATCAATTTCACATTGCACTTGTGAGATTAGATTCAGAACCACGAGAATCCGAACTGTAGGGCTTTCTTTCGAACCTTCCAAAGGGGGGGCGCGAAAAAAGTCAAGCTACAGTTTCTGACGACTCTACTGGAGAATTTAGAGAACTTGACTCGAACTCATGATATGTTGTTTTATTTACACTTATGTGTTTCTTTGCATTGCATTTGCATCGGTGCGCTTGAGTCACAGTGTTTGCCATCTGCTATTCCTGAACAGTTTGCTGGAGGCTTGCTTGGAAAAGCTTGTCGTAAGGCTGACCGGTTGCGGGCTCTACCACGATGGGAACACAACCCTTAGATCTGGACTACCGATGTACTGTTTGATCCTCCTTTCACTTCTCGATGTTAGGTGTGAGAGGTATATTAGGTAGTCTTGCTGAGGTACCCTATTTGACCAATCGATCTAGTTGCATATCGGAAGCCGTAGAGACTGTTCCAAACTAGGACAGGTTGCTCACCCGAATGTGGAAATTGTAGAGAAACCACTTTGTTTGAATAGTTATCCCTAGTTCCTGACGAAATTAGGACAGGGTAACCCTACCCCATCATAGGGGTGTTTTGGTTATTGCTCGCTTGATACGTGCTTTTAGAGTGGAACTCTGCAGGAATGTATGTATCAGTTGCAAGTCTAGGTATCAATTTTGGGGCAGAAATCAGTGTTTGAGTACAGTTGTCCAGCTTATGATTGCAACTGCCTGTTGTTTTTGTCTGAGCAAAGGTGCTGTGCGGTTTCTGATTTTTGTTTCTTTTTGCTTTATTTTGTTTTTACAAGGTAGTGTTTCACCATTGATTCAAACGAGTCTATTACCCCCCAAGCACTCTGGACCTGAGTAAGGAGACTTTACAGATCCGGGGATCTTGTAAGAGGACAGCCAGTGTTTGTTTCACTCTCGTCGGTTACAAGATGGAGGAGGATCCAGCATAACTCACCAGTACAACAGTTGCCACTTACTTCACCTGTGTCGAGTCAGGCCCAGTCTTCTACTTCTACTCCGGAAAGAGAGCATTCACCAGTTCTGATAGCTCAACATTCCTCAGTCAATATGGAAGATATGCTTCGCCAGCTCCAGCAGACCATTGAGACTATACAGCTAGATCCTGCTTGCCAAGCTGAGGTCACCGCCCGCCAAGCAGAGATTGCAGCCCAGCAGGCTGAGTTGATCAATAGGCTTCAGCAGCAACAACAACCGCAGCAAGCAGCAGCATCTGCTTCTCATCCACCCCCAATCAGGGTTCTAATACCCGGGGTTACAACTAATGTCTAGGAAAATGCGGACATTTCGGTAGAGCTAATTCCACCTTAAACCTCCAAGGCACCAGTGTACCAGACAGAGGCGCCGTTTGAATTTGAGGTTAACCCTACTGCACTAAAGATCAACAAAAAAAGCACTTCAAGCGGGCACAGGGTGTCAATTCGAACCCTGATATTGAGGATGGTTATACTGATTCCGTAGTGACTCTGCGGAACAGATTTAAGATGCCGTACATAGACCGGTTTGACGGCTCTGGGGATCCCATGGTCTATCTCCAGCTATTCTCAGACATTCTGCGGCCTATGGGCCTTACAAGACTGCAGAAGTTATCCCTCTTTGGCCGAACCCTGTCGGGAATAGCGGCCATTTGATACGTCAAACTTAAAGACTTTGTAAAGATAAACTGAGAGGAAATGGCTGAGGCCTTCATAGCGCAGTACGCCTACAATACTCAGATCGAGGTCACTACTCGTGATCTCGAAGTAACTCACCAGGAGCCAAAAGAAGGCTTTTCAGATTTTGTGACTCGGTGGAGGGCTAAGGCCTCCATGATAACTAACCGACCGGCTGAAAAGGACCAAATCAGAATGGTGGTCCGTAACTTGCAAGGAAGAATGTTACAGAAAATGATAGTCTTGTCTTTGTCTACTTTTGCTGAGTTCCATGAAATAGGAGTTCAAATCAAGGATGCGATGAAGCAAGGATTGATAGATAGTGAGAAGGAACAGTCCAAGAGGGGTTTCACACGCAGTTCTAATGCGACTACGAGTGGTAGTGCAGTTGCAAGGTCTTCCGATGTAGGCATGGTCACCACCACACCCAAAACCGCCACCCCTTTTACTGGTACATCCAATACAACCTCACAAACCTCAAGTCATCAACCCCGAGGCTAAAGGGTCTTCACCCCGCTTTACATGTCCTTATCTAAAGCTATGGGCGTATTGATTAAAAAGGGCTATCTCAAACCCCTAGAGCCTCGGCCACTACCTGATCCCCTCCCCCCGAAACACAACCCGGCCAAGTATTGCGTTTTCCACCAACAGCATGGTCATAATACTAATCTATGCTTTAGACTGCGTCATGAGATTCAGGATCTCATTGACAATAAAGTGATAGTGCCTCCCCAGAAACCAAATGTCACTAAAAATCCTCTCCCACCACATAACCAAGTCCCTCCACTCCAGTATATAAACCTCATCCAAATACTGGCCGTCTCTTACGACCCCAGTATATATATCACCCCTGTCCACTTACCTAAACCGACGCTATTCATCCCGGAGAGCATAGATTTGTGCATGATGAACGCGTCCATATCCCAACCTGTGGTGGTAACCGTGGTGGATACAGGCAGACTAGCCTTGGTGGAGGATGGGAATGGTAGTTCATTGTCTGAGGGCTCCGTGGACTTATCTGAAGAAGAGTACAACCCATGCCGCTACATTGTACCGAGCAATCAAGCCAAATCAAAGGTGGAGTTGCCAACAGGGATAGAGGTTAGTGTGGTCTAGGAGGATGGTCCAAGCCAGGGTTTAGATGATCTAGCTGACCCGGAGGAAGATATCAACAATCTGTAGTTCTTCGATGAGCAAGATTCGAGGGATGTGCACATTGACTGGTTTGACTTGAACGGGTCGACAGATAACTCTGGGTGGCTTAGTGATGAGCCTAATGTGGATGAGAAACTTGAACCGAAGTTGGAAGAGCAAGAAGCAAGAACTGCTGCAAGGGCCGGAATGGCCGATGATAAGGGGAAGTTGCCGGAGAGCACCGGTATTAAGAATTTAGCTCAGGAATTGGGCAGTGTTAGCACCGCAGATACAGAACAAGAAGTCGCATTGAAGCAGTTTGAACAGGAAAGGGATGAGAATAGTCAGAAAGCTGGAAAAGCTAAACACCCTGTAGAGGATGATCTTAGTGTTAGAATGATTAAAACGGAACTGGACAATGGTTTGTCGGTTGCTGAAGGAATATAGTGGAAAGATGATGATTTGCATATGGCCCGCATTGACGAAGATTAGGGCCAGGACCTGCCAGACGACACTTGGTACGTAGGAGAAGTGGATCACATGACCAGAAGTGGGCAGTACTTCAAGCCCCCACACCTGGACCAACTTGAAACATCCGGAAAGGACAAGGAGGTTGAAAAACATAAGGATAAGTAGCTAGAGGAAGAAGTTGTACTGAAGCAGCTAAAGAAGATCCAGGCAGATATGTCTATCTGGGGGTTGCTTATGGCTTCTCTCATGCACCGGCAAGTTGTCCTGTCAGCAATGGATAAAGCCAAGTTGTCTATTGATACAATCCCAGAACAATTAGTGGGACTTGTTTTCTCGGGAGGTGCTTCGCCAACTTTGACCTTCTCGGATAAGGAATTGCTGCCAAAGGGCTCTGTACATAATAAACTGTTATGCATCTCAGTGGAGTGTAAAGATAAGTGGGTGCCTGTTATATTGGTTGACACTAGGTCTGCAATCAATGTTTGTCCGTCTCGTACAGCCTATGTTATTGGTTTGAAGCCAACAGATTTTGTACCAACGGCCCAGGTGATCCAGGCTTATGACAACACGAGCAGAGAAGTGATGGGTACAGTACAAGTCAGAGTATAGGTTGGCCTGGCACAACAGGATATTGAGTTTCACGTCCTAGATGTTCCGGCCACTTTCAACTTACTCCTTGGACGGCCGTGGCTGCACCAAGTGAAGGCTGTTTCTTCCACTCTTCATTAGATGTTGAAGTACCCCCACGGGAAGGGGGTGGCCATTATATTTGGAAATTCATCTATACATCCTCCGCCTGAGGTCACTACGCCAGTACTGGAGATTGTACACAGCGATAAGGATGTTTTCCTGTCTGGGTTCACTTTGGCTGAGGCCTGGGTGGTGCAAAATGTCCTAGCTATTGATGAGGGCTTGTATGTTAGTGCTCAATCAGTCTACCTCATGAACAAGCTACAACACATGCCTGGGATAGGATTAGGAAAGAGCGGCCAGAAGGGCGTTACTGCATTGGCTAAAGTGCCACATAACCCACATGCCTTTGGTCTCGGCTATACGCCTACCAAAGAGGGCTGGGTGAGGAAAGGGAAAGAGATGACAGGAAAAGCCAAAGCAAAGCAAAGTGGGAAGTGTTATGAGCTTATACATAGGCCAATTCAGGGAACTTTGAATGACCACTTTATTCGAGAGGGGGGAAGACTTCCCTTTTTGCGGCTTTCTGGAGCCATGGTTGAAACTTCGAGAAGCGGCGTCTACCCGGCTTTGAGATCTTCTTCGACTTACAGCTGCAAGAAGGTGAACCGGCAGAGGAACAGACTGAATTAACTGTTGGGGCTGAACAGAGCACAGAAAGTAACTCCAACAACAGTGAACTTAAAGTGGGGGCAGCACTGGTATGTCTCCTTTCGGATCCTCCAATCGATCTAGAGAGCTTGGGGGATAACCTAACTGTTTCCATGATCGGAGACCAATCACGTGTGGATCCTTCTGGTGGTATTCTGAATGCATCTAACGTACCCTCTCTTACTTGGCAGCTGGAGGAGGGTTTTCTGTCCAGTTCTTCTGAGTCGGAGTCTGGTATTCCTGGGGTTGATAACCCGGATGCCATTGTTTTGTCCAAGTTGTCTTTTTCCTTTTCTTTTGAGTCGGTTGTAACCGAGGAATTGGATGAGTTGGATCCTGTAAATGAGAATGCTGCGGCAGATTCTAAGTACTTTTCCGTGCCTCTTGTGTATTGCATTGATCATGACTTTCAAAATTTTAATGAAAACGACGAGGAAGGAATTCCTCTGGTTTTGAAACATTTGATTGATCGAGAGGAGGAGAGATTTGTAAAACCCTTTGTTGTTGAAATCATTTTAATTAATGTGGGCACCAAGAAGGATCAACGTCTGGTCCAGATCGGGTCCACGTTGTCTTCAGAGGAACATGAGAGCTTAATCGCTTTATTAAAAGATTTCAAAGATGTTTTCACGTGGTCCTATGAAGACATGCTTGGAATCGATCCTAAGATTGTACAGCACCGGATCCCTCTCGACCCTGAGGCTCGACCCGTCAAACAGAAGTTGCGAAAAATACACCCGGATTGGGCTTTGAAGATTAAGGAGGAGGTCACCAAACAGATAGATATAGGGTTTCTACTGGTATCTGAGCACCCAACGTGGTTGGTGTAGACACCCCATTTTTGATCGTCCTCAAGACTTGGATGTCACCGCTTGAACACTTAGTGATCATCCATGTTTGTGTTCGTCTTGAGTTCCCAGAGGCTGTGGCAGCGCGCCTCGCCTCAGGACCTCTCGACTCGACTGTTTGTGTCTGGTTTTGCACCAAACACTTGTGTTTTGCCTTTGAGGGGTAGGGTTGGGCTTGTAGACCATCCCCACCCATCACCGGCCCTGGCTTGACGCCACCGGCTATATTTTGTTGCCACCGGCCAAATGTTTGACCGGCCGGCACTTTAGATGGCCGGCCGACTATCTTTTTTTGGTCAATTGCATGTTTGGCCGGCCGGCTACTGTGCATCTGCTTTTGCAGATATTTTTCTGCAGCTAGCATGCACTTTCGCTCCCTCCATACACGTGTATGGAGGGATTGCCCTCTTGTTAGCTTCCTTTGGAAGCCTTACAAGACAAAGTTGTCTATAAGAGGGGGTCTTCTCTCCCTCTTTTAAGGGTTATACAATTTAGACAGAATTTTCAGAGGGTTTTGAGTTTTAGGGTTAGGGTTCATATGTCCTCCATCTCTATATCTCTCTCTCTTTGTTTTGTGAGTGTTTTTGCCTTAGTTTTGCACACAAACACCCACCATCACACCTTTTCTTGGAGTTGAGGCCCTTGAGGGTTGTTTTTGGAGTTTTGGAGCTGGTTTGAGCTTGAAGAACCAGCTGGTCCACCATTGGTGAAGAAGGTCTACAAGGGTAAGAAACTTGTCCCTTTATTCCCCATTTTTGCATTGCATTTTTGCCTACTTTGTATCTATTTTTGAGCTTTGTGTATAACATATAAAAGTTCTAATTTTTAGTGCTCTAAATAGTTGGTTAAGGTTGCTTTAAGCTTTGGGGTTGTTTGACCCCTCTTAAGCCTTGAAAGGCTCCATTTTGTGCCATTTTGGTTGAGCTCCGGGACCATTGTGTTTGGGCCTCCTCACCACTGAAATCTTGAGAGATTTCAGTGATGAGGATGGTGCCTTGAGGTCCTAGGAAGGAGAGGGCCACCCCATCTCCTTGTTGTCCTTGAAAAGGGCCTTTTTTGCCTCTTAAGGGAGCATCTAGTCTAAGTGTGTGTTGGCCATGCCTTAGATGATTTTCATGCTTATTATGTCATAATATGCCTCTGCTTTTAGTTGGTTTGGACACACCTTGCTTGTTTAGCATACATGTCTTGTAATGCCATATTGTAGCCTTAACATGCATCTAGGTTTTAACCCTTGTTCAAGCATGTTTTTGGCCTAGCTTTGTGAAGCTTTTGTACTTTTTTTGCCATGTTTAAGGTCTGTTTTTGGTTGTTTTGGTCAACCATAACATGTATTGCATAGCTCCTTTGCATTGTTAGCTTGTAGGCTTTAAGTATGTGAAGTGTTGAGTATGCATTGTTTGATTTATTTTAGTGGTTTGGCACCACTTACAGCATCATTTCAGTTCCCATGACATGCTTGTATGCTTGCCTTTGATGCCTCTTTGATGCCTTGAAAGCTTGTGTTGTACGCTCCATGTTTTGGCAACTATGCATGCTTTTGGATTTGAGCCATTTAGATGCCATCTAGATGTGTTGTTGGCTTTGTTTTAATATGTTAAAACTCTGTTTATGATCATTTAATTCATGCCATGTTTAGTTTTGTTAAGGGTAGTTTGATGCCTCCCTTAGCTTACCTTGGGTTTTGGATCTTGGTTGCATGTCTTGGCTTATCCTGTTTAATTGATTTGGCATCATATTTAACATGATTTCAGAGCTTAATGTGCATGCTAATTGTCCATGTTTAGTCTCTTTTAAGTGTGCTTAAAAGTTGCTTTTTATGTGCTTAAGTGTTGGCCTATTAACATGTGCATGTGTGTGTGTGTGTTGGACCTCACTTCCATAGCATTGGCCACTGTTTTAGGCTTGTTTGAGAGTCGCCTAATTTAGTTTAAGTCCATCCCTTTGTTTGTTGCATGCTCTCCTTGTATGTTGTAGCATATTAGTGAGTTGTTGTGCGATTGAAATCGCATGATTGAATGAAGTCACATGCTTGTTTGCATGCCTAAACACCCACATTGTGCCTTGCACTTGTAAGTTGCGTTGCTTCATGCCTTACATGCTTTCTTTACCTAGGTTGTATGCCTAACATGCATTGCTTGCTTGCATTGTCTATGTTGCATACTAGCCAACATGCTTAGAGTTGCATTGCATTAGCATGTATACTTGGCTTCTTGAATTGCTTGTGATAGAGGTTGAGTTCAATTTGTTTGATTATGTGCATTGTATTCCATATCAAAATGCACACTTGATTCTTTGGGCCATCATGCATGGAAATGCGCGATTGGTGGTCTGAGAATCGAAGATCATGTCCCTTTGAGTCATAAATATGATAAGGGGTGTGATTGGTACATACATTGCTTGAAATGCATTGCCATGCCAAGTTCTGCCCTCTGCTGCTGTCAGACCAGTTTTTGCAGGAAGATTTGGCCGCCCGGCCATCTTCAGTGCCGACCAGCAATCATTTTTGGCCGATGGAGCAACTTTGTGGCCGGTGACCATTATCTATGGCCGGTGGCCAATCCCCTCAGCCGGTGGTGTTCCACAACACTCAGAAAAGCAACCCTGAGACTTTGGCAGTCATCAGAGAAGCAGAGTGGGGAAAACAGAGGCAACTTGAGCATGGTGGCGGATTTCCGAGCAAAACCGAGCACGCACTGCATTGGGTCTTCATCCCGAGACTGTTTACTGCTTAATTAGATTAATTAATGTGTTAATTAATTAGGTGGTTTATAATATTGGTTAGCTTGCGAGTTAGTTAATCTATATTATTCTTTCGGTCCCTCCGAGCTAGGGCAAATTTCTAATAAGTGTGCGTGAGTGTGTGTATGTCTTCCAACCTCACATCTTTCTTCCCTTTTATTTAACCGCTTACAATGGTTAGATTTAGGGCATATTTCAATTAGCATACTTATGCTTCTCATGTTTGCATTCATTCATCAGTATTGCATGCACCGAGCTCGGTACATCATGCTAACTACACTTGCATTTCAATTCCAAGTTGAGTACTTGTCATTTGCAGCATTTCACATGCCATTCCTAGATTAGCCGAGCCTAGTCTAGTGACATTTTGTATGCGATGCATTAGCCACTTAACATGAACTAGGGTCACGTATGATTACTAACATGTTCTTGTTTTGGCACGGAGTACTTTGTAAGTATTTTATGCTTTAGCATCTCGTATGAGTGTGAATGCTAACATGACAGCATGCTTACCATGTGGCTAAATGCTTATGTGTTATAAACTGCCTGAATGCCTGTGGGTGAAGGTTGGATTGTTTGAGTTGGAGCAACTCGTTGAAATCCGTGTTTTTAGCCTACTTGCGAGTAGCAAATTCCAAAGCGTTTTCCAAAAAACGGATATGCAATGTTTCGTTCCAAATTAGGCAATCTAGTCTATACTTTTGTGTTGTGCGCATCACATAGTAATTCTAGCTAATTAACTGGAATAAGAACACATAACGTTTTCAAAAACGGATATCACGGTTAGTAGAGGCCGATCTTCGGATCGAGCGAGAGGGGGTGCTCATAGCTGACCTTCCCCAATCGTACCCAAGCTCCCGAGCCAAGGCAACTTTGGTGATGACGGACACGTGGCCTTTGGCACCGAGTCAGGGTTTCCTAAATTTCCCCATTAAAAAAATATTTAGGTGGCGACTCTCTATCTGGCAAAACAGTCCATGTTTGGCACTTCTTTTCTAAAAATCTATTTTCTCAAAACGATTTGCCGGATTCGGACTCTTTGGTTCAAGATTAAGAACCGTGACACAAATCGAGTCCGAACTATGAGATGAGGCCCTTACGCGGGGCGCGTCCACAGTTGGCCAACATCATCCCAATGCCGAAGAAAAATGGCAAAATCTGAGTGTGTGTGGATTTCAGGGATCTGAACAGAGCCAGTCCGAAGGACGACTTTCCCTTGCCGCACATTGATGAATTGGTGGACTTCACCGCAAGGCATGCACTACTCTCCTTCATGGATGGATTTTCCAAGTATAACCAGATTTTGATGGCACTTGAAGATAGGAAGAAAACTGCTTTCACTATGCCATGGGGAACCTATTGCTACAGGGTGATGCCGTTTGGTCTGAAGAATGCTGGGGCTACTTATCAACGGGCTGCAACCACTATCTTGCATGACATGATCCACAAAGAGGTCGAGGTGTACATGGATGACATGATTGCCAAGTCTAAAGAAAGAGAGGGCCACTACACCACCTTGGAAAAATTCTTTCAACGGATCAGAGAGTACAGATTGAGGTTGAATCCACAAAAGTGTACTTTTGGTGTAACAGTAGGAAAAATGTTGGGGTTCTTGATCACGTAGAGGCCCCATTTGTTTTGGGGTGTAATGGATGGGAGGGGATTAAGATGGAGGTGGAGTTATTTAGTGTTGTGTTTGTTTGTAGAGTTAGGGAAAGGATTAGGATAGATAGAGGTTGGAAGGGAGATTGAGATGGAGGTGGTGGAGGTGGTATTAGAAAAATAGTGGGGGGATTAGAAATTTTTTTATTTTTTATATATTGGGATTTTTTTAAAAATATTAATGTTTAATTTTTTATATTTTTTTATTTGTTTAATTATTTTATATAAAAATAATTTAACAATTCTTATACTAACAACTATCATCAAAACAAACACAATTTTACTTAATCCCCTCACTATCAATCCCCTCACTATCAATCCCCTCACTAATAATCCCCTCACTGTTAATCTCCTCACTATGAATCCCTTCCATTCTACCTCTGAAAACAAACGGGCCCAAAGGGGCATCGAGGTTGATCCTTCTAAAATCAAGGCCATACTAGAAATGCCACCACCAAGGACTGAAAAGGAGGTGCGAGGCTTTCTGGATAAAGTGCAATTCATAAGACGGTTTATTGCAAAATTAACCTTGACTTGTGAACCACTTTTTAGTCTCCTGAAGAAAGGAAAGAAATTACGTTAGGATGACCGATCTCAATTTGCTTTCGAGCAGATCAAGCAGTATCTTCAAAATCCACCTGTGTTGTCACCGCCAGAGCCGGGAAAGCTGTTGATTTTGTATTTGTCAGTCACCGACACGACTATGGACTGCATGCTTACGTAGGAATCTGATGATAGGGTGGAGAAAGCCATCTATTACCTGAGCAAGAAGATGCTGGAATATGAGACTTGCTATACGCCGCTGAAGAAGACTTGCTTAGCTTTAGTATGGGCCACCAGGAAATCGAGGCACTACCTGTTAGCTCACTCTGTAATTCTGGTTTCGAGATTAGATCCCATCAAATATCTCTTTGAGAAACCGGCATTTACAGGTAGGCTAGCTCATTGGCTGTTTCTCCTCGCTGAATTTGATTTGAAGTATGTCACATGCAAGTCTGTCAAAGAGAGAGCAGTAGCTGAGTTCCTAGCAGATCACCCAGTGGAAGGGGATGAACAGGTAGAATACATATTCCTAGATGAACCATTCTGCAAGTTGATGAGGAGATCTGGACAATGTACTTTGACGGAGAGTCTAATCAATACGGGTATGGGATAGGTGTGTTGTTGATAGCACCCGACAATTCCCATATACCTTTAGCTTTCAAACTCTGGTTCAAAGTATCCAATAATGAAGCAGAATACGAGGCATGCATTGCTGGTTTGGAAGCTGCCCTGGAACTAGGGGCAAAAAGGTAGGACGTCATCGGGGACTCGAACCTAGTTGTTTCTCAAGCAAACGGCGACTGGAAAATCAAAGAGAAGAAAATGAAAATCTATTACCAGACCCTGGATATTCTGATTCCTAGGTTTGAGAAGCTAATCTTCACTCATCTTTTAAGAGAGAACAACAAGTTTGCTGATGCTATATCGACTCTATCTTCAATGATAGACATCCCTTTGGGAGTCCAGATGCATCCGATCATCATTAAACAGAGATATACGCTGGCCTATGAGTTAATTGCCACAATAGATGAAGTACAAGATCAAAACCCCTGGTATTATGATAGTTGGAACTTCTTGGAAAAGGAGGTGTATCTATCAGGAGCAAATGCCAAAGATAAAAGAACAATATGGCGGATAGCTGCTCAGTTTATCAACTCCGGGGGTAAGTTGTACAAACAAGGTCATCTGGGAATGCACAAGCTGTACGTCGACGTAGAGAAGTCAAAGCGCTTAATAGAGGCTATCCATGGGGGAAAGTGTGGAGCACACATGAGCGGAGTAATGCTAGCCCAGAATATTCTTAGGCAGGGTTACTACTGGTCAACCATGGAGGAAGATTGTATCGATTTTGTTCGGCGATGCCACAAATGCCAAATTCATACAAATCGTATGAATATCCTGCCGTCGAAGCTGTACAATATGACTTCACCATAGCCTTTTTCAGTCTGGAGAATTGATGTTATTGGGGCAGTTATGCTAAAAGGGTCAAATGGGCATGAGTCTATCCTGGTGGCAATTGACTATTTTACAAAGTGAGTGAAGGCCGAGTCATATGCAGTGCTGAAAGCGTCGCATGTAGCCAAGTTCATTAGGAATAACATCATTTGTCATTATGGAGTCCCGAATGAGATCATTTCAGATAATGGTTTCCACTTCAAAAAGGAAGTGATCGACTTGTTGAAGAAATACAATGTGGCTTTTCACAAGTCATCTACCTATCTGCCACAAACCTACGGAGCTGATGAGGCTGCCAACAAGAACATCAAGCACATTTTACAGAAGATGGTGGAAACTTACAGGGACTGGCCAGACAAATTGCCATTTGCTCTTTGGGGTTATAGAACTTCAATCCGAACATCTACCGGGGCTACTCCGTATTCTCTGGTTTATGGGATAGAGACTGTTCTTCCGATCGAAATAGAGGTTCTGTCGCTGCTAGTTATGGCAGAATGTCAGATAGAAGAAGTGGATTGGCAGCAGAGTAGGTTCGAAGAACTAATGCTGTTTGACGAGAAAATGCTAAAAGCACTGTACTACGTTCAGGGTTATCAATGCAAAATTACTAGGGCTTTCAACAAGAAAGTTAAGTCTAGGAATCTCAAAGAAGAGGATTTAGTGCTCAAAGACAACCGAGCTCTCATCCATGACCCTAGGGGCAAGTTCAGACCCAATTAGATTGGCCCTTACATCATCAAATCAATCTGGTAGGGTGGAGCTGTCATTCTTATGGACCTAGATGGCCTAGAATTTTCCCAGCCGATCAACATGGACAAATTGAAGAAATACTATCCTTAAGAGGCTCGCTAGGCCGAAAACCCGGAAAGGCGACCTAGGTAAAAGTTAGAGCACAAAAAATTGGAAAAAGAAAAATTGAGCTCATAAGGTTGAAAACCCAGAAAGGGAGGCCTTGGCAAAAGTTAGAGCGCAAAAGGAAAGTGTTAATACCCGAGTGAACTCAAACCGAACTACGTAAGGCTTGATTCCCATCTTCGGGATACGTAGGCAACTTCATTCTGAAGTTCAGTCGTAAACACTTCGAATTTAACTGTCATGTCCATGAGATTGTTCAGGTCATCCTTGTCTTTTCTGTATCTGAGAGTTCGGTTGTGACCTTCACTATGAGAGCTAGTTACAATATAGTGCAGTGCTATTCAGACAAGGGGCAATTTTCCATTATTTTGGGATTCGGGGATGTACATCTCAAGGATAGATTCCATGTGTGTCAAGTTGCGATCCCTATCGAAAATAGTTTTGAAAAGTTTTAATAAAAGTTGATTTTGTTCAAATTAATCTTTTTACAACTTGGACCATTTTTGGAACGAAAGGAAAATTTTCAGTGCCAACAACTTCAAATTTATTGATTTCAATGCAAAGTTCCCCAACTCTAAATGCAAATCAAAGTTGCTTTTTATTACATTCAAAAGGAAAACTTGAAAGTACATATTAAAGCAAAAAACTTGAGGCATAGGTGAATCAGGTGTTCCTGCGTCTCCTCCCAGAGCTTGTGGAAGCTTCAGATGCTAAAGTAGGTTCGGTTTGTGCCTTATCTTCAAGCCAAGTTAGGCACTCGCCAGAGAGGGCGCAGTTGAAATTGGAAGCAAGAGCCAGAAGCTCTTTTGTCCTCCAAGCATTGGGGTATCTAGCCAATTGTGAGCCATCGATGAAGAATGAAGCCGGGTACTCTACCCCTTCTTCTGGGCAAATCTGGTCGTGTCCGAACTGACGCCTGAACCGAAATGGAAAGTAGAAGACGCAGTGTGTCAAGCCAATCAATTGAATGCCGGGTTTCCGAGACATGCTGTAGCTCATCTCGGGCAGATCAAACCAGGGGCAACGCCAGGCAATGTCAACAGCAGACCTGTTGCACATCCAATGGCACCACCACTCTTCGTTCAGGAAATCAACTAGCTGTTGGTGAAAGAAATAGCTTTGTGCTGAATATGCAAGGCAAGAGTCCACTACCTTCAACCTGTCCATGAGCCATATCTAGGAAGGGATGAAAGAAAAGACAAATTAAAGAATAGAGAGGTGTATGTTGAGAGAAAAAGTGAGAAAGGGTTTTGAGAGAAAAATAGAGCACGAGTGCCGAGTGATGTGAGAAACACATATGAGATAGGGTGGGAAATATTACCTGCAAAAGTAGTGGACTTCCTGCAAATTTGGTCGTCTCCCGTCAATGGAAGGCGTCCAAGCCCATTAAAGTCTCGGCCAATGCTAGGCCAATGCAGCTCTTGCCCTCTTTCAAGCCTTGGGCCACTTCGATCAAGCAAATGCTAGACCCTCCAAAACCAGGGGCAAGCAGGATATGTGCTAGCATACACAAACAAAGGGCACGTTGTCGAAAGCTTTGCCAAAGATGGTCGTCGCGGTCACTGGCGTCAGAAAATCAATGAATCAAACTGGGTATGTCTAGCTCTCCGTTGTGAACCAAGGATCGAGCCTCATGCAAAGTGAGCCTACACATCCTTCCCAGAGCTTGGGTGTGGCTAAAACAGGACTGAGGCAAGATTTCCTCGTCTCATCGAGATTCCATCAAAACTTGGAATTCTTCAATTGTAGGGCATATCTCTTGCCCCCCAAAGCTGAAAACATGTGTAACCAGGTTCCAACACCTAGCCGCGGCGTGGAGGAACGGAAAACACAGTGGAGAATGACTTAGCGAGAATAGTGTATTTATCTCGAAATCCCGAAAATTCACTTTTTTCGAGCCATCCAAAGTTGCAATCCAATTTGAGAGTTTTTCAACAAAGAATGGCTCCATTTGTGCAAAATAACATCTGAAATGAAAAAATCATGAAGCTAGAGCTTTTGTAGAGGACAAGGCAATGAGTGGAGGCTAGGTGTCAACATTTCGGAGGTTTTTCCCATTGATGGCTGGCAGAGGACTATTGATGGCCGACAGGAGGAATAGATGGTCGTCAAGCCATCCTTCATGGCCGGTAGGCCTTCCTCTTGTGCTTCTTGTCCTCCTTTGAGAGGTATTAGTTGGATGCAAGAGTTGTATTATTATTTGTGTGTTTTAAAGTCTTGTTTTGAATCCTTTTAACTTTACTAAGTTCGTCGAGTTGCGTTTAAGTTGTTTGTTTATCAATTATTTTTGTTTATCAAGTTGTTCTGGTAATCGAGTTGTTTATTGAGTCGTTTTGTTGTATATCGGACTGTTTTCTTTATCGAGTTGTTGTTAACTTTGATTATTGAGTTATATTACTTTGATTATTTCAGTTGTTGGTTATTTCGTTACTTGATTCAGACTATTTTGGTTTTCAATGTCGAAATCAATCTCATTTCCATGCGATGCGTAACAACACTCTTTCAAAATAAAAGCTAATTTTCATTTCGATCGTGGTAGTTTTTACAAAAGTGCAGTATAAGTTTTTTAAATAAATAAACTCGTCTAAAGCTGTACAAAGTGCTAACACTACTGATAAAAGAAACTAAGCAAAAATATAGATAGATCAGCGCCAGCTATCTCAGACTCGAGAGGCCCTCTTTGTCCTCTTCCTCGACGGAGCGGACTCTGCAACATTGTCTCCATCGGCGCCACTGTCTGAATCTAAATCAGAGCTTGAATCAGAGCCGTCTCCGCTCTCCGCCTCGGAGCCCTCCTCAGCCTCAGCAACCTCACTACTAACAGAATCTGAGCCACCGTCATCGTCTCCACTCTCGGATGAGTCGACATGCTGAGTCGCCGCCTCCTCAGCCTCGCTAGTCTCAGTATCACCCTCGCTCAAAATGGGCTCTGAAGGGCCACTCTCAGCACGGGCGCTCCTAGCTCGTCTTCGGCTGTGTGCTGGAGACTATCTCTCTCTCCCTGCTGCCAGAAGAGGTATTGATGGTCCTAGTGTCGCTGCCGCAGGTGCTGTCAGTATAGATGGGACCTGAAAAGATAGTTGTCGCATATTGGGTACAGTATGTATCTCAGATGCAAGCATGGCATGCAAAATCAGTATATGCAGAAGTCAGACATAGTGTATGAGTACAGTGTTGAGTATAGTGTGTAAATGCAGTGTGAATTTAGTGCGAGAATGCAATATGTCAAATGCAGTGTATCGGTGCAGTTTGGGAAGTTCTCAGTGATGTCAGTGTTAGTGTGTCAGTGGAAATTTGATGCCAGAAGTACAAACTGAAAAAGTTACCTAAATGCCGTAGAGACTGAATAGGCTCATGCTCCTCTGCACCATCCCCATCAGGGAAGCCGCCAGCTCGAGAGCTTCCCCGGTGTACTCTATGGATGCCTGCAAGTGCATTTATCTGATCAAATGTCCGTGAATATATCTGAAATGAAATATGAATTGGAAGTGCTAAGGTGTGGTCTCGGATCCCGACAAGCTCATGACCAGCTGTTACGGGCTCAATCGGAACCTGGTAAGCCTTTCCTAAGTGCCGCTAGCAAGTCAGTGTGGTGGGAAACTCTGGCCAATCAGCCCTCTGCTCTGCCTGGGAAGTCCCTCTACCACGGGCTCTACTCGTCCAAGTCGCTCTGCGTCTCACTCCCTCACCCCAATAAGCGCCGGTCAGAGGCATCATCAAGTGTGTCTGGATAAAGATCGCATAGTCGGCCTCTATACGGAAATACTCTGCCTCCAGCCCTACCATGAACTGGATCACCTTGTCGGTAGACAGACTGTGTGTCGCTCTCATGGACACTGGAGGTACTGTCGGTATAAATGGGGCAGGCAAGCCCAAAGTCTGACGCACGAAACGCTCGCCTAAGAACCAGGCTTGGCAGATCGGGCCCTCAAACTAGGCTCGAAGCTCTGTCGGTATCATGGCCCAGGGCTGCCATGTGATCTGAAATAGAAAATGAACAGATTATTAGTCGCTGTCAGTCGCTAATGTGTGGATCAAAACAGTTGTAAAGAAAAAAATGACTTTGTTTTGGGCTACCTCGTGCACCACTACCACGTCAAAATACTGGCGAAAAAACATGAAGGACTCGCGGGTCCTACGGCGGAGCTGGCCGTCGTATACCCGAGAAAAGGGGACTGTTAATGGAACCTCATTCACAGGCTCTAAGGCAAGAGCCGAGAAGTATGCGTATACCCATAACTGCAGGAAGAATGCGGAGGTATATAATCAACACAGTATGAACAGGTGCAGAAAGTGCAAAGCAGAAAGCACATGTGTGAGAGATATAAAGTGAGAAATGCTAAGCAGAAAATGTAAAGTGTAAAGAGGGAGTTGAGATGTGTACCTCCCAAGCTCGCTAGTAGCCTCCAATCAAAGTCCCTCGCAGATGGGAGGAAGAGCTCATATATCCGTACAATGTGGTGAGGCCGGCTCCACCCCAATCATAAAATTGAACTCGAGGGAGCACTACCAAGGCACTCAACAAATACAAGCCCACGATGTTCCACCTGTTCGAAAATAAGGCGGTACCAAAGATGAACATGAGGAAGCCTCTGGCATACTGCTCTATCGCCTTAATCGTCTCGGGCTCAGTCCCTCTGAACTGCTCCTCAAACCAGCTGTATCGCACCATGCCCGCCCGGAATATCGGTGGATGTGCCCCAAGCAGCTCGAGCCATGCCGTCTCCCACTCCTCCATGTCAAGATCGAGAGCGATCGGATCACCCCCTACGCTTAAGCCAGTGATCATGGCAAAGTCATAAGGAGTCATTGTTATCTCCCCCGTGGTGGAAAAGTGGAAGGAGTTGGTGGTGTCCCACCACCTCTCCACAAGTGCTCCTAAGAGAGGACGACTCGTTATAACCCGAGTTAAACTAGTGCAGAAGAGACCGAAGCCTGTCTCATTAACAATGTCACGAACTCCAGATGGGAGCTTGCCATACCAATATCGAGCAGTCGTCGTACCATAGCCCCTGAAGGCGCGAGACTCGCCATGTAGCAATGCATGAAGTGTAATTAGACCAATGTAATGCATGAAATGCAATCAGATTAAGACAATGTATGAGATACAGTTAGATGAAGGCAGTGCAAGAAATGCAAACAGTTAAGGGAATACCTCAATGGCGATGGCTGATAAATGAGACACTGGCTCCCTCAACAGGAGGTCCTCTGGCACGTCCTCAACGAAATCAGTGAAACATCTGATGCCTCCTGCAGTGGGCAATATGTGTGTCTGAGGATGGTACCTCGCCGAATCAAAAGGCCGTATCCTCAATGGTAATGGCTCTGGCTCGACCTCGGGCTCGGCCGTGAAGTTCGCCTCGAAATCTACTAGAGGAAGCTCGAGGGGAACCCCATCATGAGGGGGATCATCCGCCATCTGAAAAGGTGCAAGATAGGTGAAAAATGTAGAAAAGTGAAGAAAAAGGGGAAACTTTGAAAAAGTCAACCCTAGGAGAGAGAAAATGAGAGAAAAAGTCAAAGCCAGGAAATGTGTGCAAAACTCAAGAGAAACTCGAGGGGAATAAACCTAGAATGGTGGAAATGAGGAAAAAACCGTTGAAATCAAATTTCAATCGATTTAAAGTGAAGAGAACTAAGAGGGTTTAGCGAAGAAAATGTTTGTGGGGTGTTGAAAAATGCGTAAAAGGCTCAGATCTAGGGAGAAAAAGCACCTAGGGAAGGAGATGGAGCATTTTCGGATGTCTTGGTGTGTGGAATTGAAGCCTCAAGCCTTGTATTTAAAGACCCAAGCCAAAAAACCCTTTTTACCCTCGGCCTGCCATCGATGGCTGGCAAGGCACCATCGGTGGCCGACAAGGCACACTAGTGGCCGATAGGTGGCCGGCAGATCCCTCTTATGGCCGACAGGTGTCCAAAAGTCTCCTATGTGTCTTTGGTTCTTTTTCGTGTTCTTGGATTTCAAGAAGTGAAGGGCATGCTCAATGTTTGGGTTCAAAATGTCTCCACGGGGGGTTCAGAATTGCGTTTCTAGGGTACGATGTTCGTCGCTCATTAACGTAAACGAGGTGTATCCTTTTAAAATATTACAACTCTTCCAAGAGGTAAATCAAGAGTTGTTTTTGAATTGGTCTTAATGAATACGCTTTTCCTATTGCATAGAATTTGTGTTTCTTTGTCGTTTCATGAAACGTGCATTTCGCTTATACCGATGCATAGAAAATGCTCTTACTCTTGCTGTATGGCGCATGCTTACTGCCTTCATTATTGTACTCTGCATAGAATAGGCCCTCAGATGGTTTGGTTTGCGTAAAACATGCCATTATTTCCCAGTCATGCATAGAATATGCATTTTCCAGTCATGCATAGAATATACGCTTTTGTGATTGCATAGAATATGCATTTTCCATTATTGCATAGAATATGCATTTTTCCATTGTTGCATAGATTATGCATTTCTCCATGTTCGCATAAAACATGCATAGAGCATGCTTCAATTTCCAATGTTGCATAGAACATGCATTTGCTAATCATGCATAGCACATGCATGTTGTACTGTTGCATTGAATGTGCATTCCAATGTTGCATAGAACATGCTCTGGTTCTCGTTGCATAGAATATGCTTCCGTTTTGTTTCTCGCATGTTTTGCATAAAACATGTCTCTAACATTGTGTCATGGTTATTCATCTTGCATAGAACATGCACTCTTACTATGTTATGCTTGTTAAGTTTCTTTCTTTTGCAGGCACGATATTGTATGTACGGTTCATTCAGAGAAGTTCCAGGTGGGATCATTATTGTCCTTCGATCTCCTTGTTTTGGTTAAAAGCATTCAGACGTGTTCCGATGTTTATCACCACACCTTGTTTTGGTTAAAAGCATTCGGACGTGTTCCGATGTTTATCACCATCTCCTTGTTTTGGTTAAAAGCATTCGAATATGTTTCGATGTTTATCACCATCTCTTTATTTTGGTTAAAAGCATTCGGACGTGTTCCGATGTTTATAACCATCTCTTTGTTTTGGTTAAAAGCATTCAGACATGTTCCGATGTTTATCACCATCTCCTTGTTTTGGTTAAAAGCATTCGGATGTGTTTCGATGTTTATCACCATCTCCTTGTTTTGGTTAAAAGCATTCGAACGTGTTTCGATGTTTATCACCACTGAGGCTATGTGCTTACTTCTTAAACTGCATGAATGCTCGTGGATAAAGGCTTGATTGTTTGAATTGGAAAGATTTAACGAACGTGTGTTTTAAGCTCACTTTGTTGTGGTAAAATCATGTTTTAAGCCCACTATGTTTAGTGGCAAAACCACATCTTTAAGCCCACTTAAGGGTGGCAAATTCAAACCATTTTCGCAAACAAACATGACTTGAAATGTTCCAATTCTTGCAATCTAGTCTATACTTGCTTGTGTGCATCACATAGTAAAGTTAGCTAATAACAAAAATAACAGCACATAATGTTTATAAAAAATATATCATAATTAGTAGAGGCCGATCTTTGATCGGGCGAGCGGGGGAGCTCATTTCAGGACCTTCCCTTTTTGTACCCAAGTTCCCGAGCCGAGACAACTTTGGTGATGACGGACACATGGCCTTTGGCACAAGTCAAGGTTTCCTAAATTTTCCCAAAATAAAATATTTAGGTGGCAACTTTGTATCTGGCAAAGCAATCCAATTTTGGCATTATTTGATTTAAAATTGATTTTCCAAAAAGATTTTCCGGATTTGGACTCTTCAGTAATTATCAATTTCACATTGCACTTGTGAGAGTAGATTCAGAACTGCGGGAGTCCGAACTGTAGGGCTTTCTGTCGAACCTTCCAAAGGAGGGGCGCGAAAAAAGTCGAACTACACCATGCTTCATAGGCCCGAACCAAAGACAATAATGAAGGAGAAAATAAAACTTATAGCAATGACGAGGTCATGCTCTGTGTCGGATTTATTAATATTCTTAGTTAGCGACTAAATGCTATTATAGCTATGAATAAGTGGCAAATTCTTCAGATCTACAATAACCATTAATCAAAATATTCGAAGTTTTCTTGACACAAGCCTCTCCCTTCCTTGTTGACAACCAAAAAAAATGAAGAGTTGTAACAAAGTATAACCAATTCCATAAAGAATGAAAAGTCAACATCTCAAGAAAACTAGAAGAAACTCAAATAAAAGTTGGAGCACAAAACACTGAGACATGCTATTTGCTATTGTAATTTGTATTATAACCCTAATAAATCTACTCATATAACAACGTGCATTACTTACCTAATTAGTAACACTATATTGTTTGTTAACTTCAATAATATGACAAATAATGTTTCAAATTGTCTGACCCAAAATAAGAAAACCAATGCCTAACAGTCGAGCTATGTTGTCTCAATACTTCTAAATGAATGCATTATTTCTACTAAAGTTTCATATTCTGACTCACGAAATTGAATACTACTATTTCTGTACTCCATCCTAGTGTTTTCCCTTTCTAAATGGAATAAAATTGATGTCTTCTATAAACGTCCTGGTGGCATGGGTTTGAATCATAAGACCAGTCTCTCTAGAAACAGGGGTAAGGTTACGTATACTTCGCCCTTCCCACACCACTTTAGCAAAAGCCTTGTGCACAGTTTCCCCCTTTATATATATATATATAAACCTATTTTCTTGTGTACAAGAAGTTGAATAGAGCATTGAAGATATACATACT